>BCIL01000002.1:1819397-2040814 GCA_001599955.1 Cystobasidium pallidum
GTTCTGCGACTATATTGCGACTATATTGCCTAAAACGAGTTCGAGCGAAAACAACGAAGGTCGATCGCTAACGGAAGTACATATAGTTCATCACAGGGGATGCATCCCACGAAGCCTGGATCTTCGTCCGTATTGGAGGTGATTGAGAGATGTCCGGCGAGTACGCATGGCAGAAGGTAGTTATCGCTAATGAAAGCAGACATAGGACTTGAGATAGTTGATTGCCCAGCATGGCCACCGTCATGAGTATCGAGTTGTGTTGGCTGATCCGGCCAGACGCGGCGGGCTAGAACGAGGACTAGGCTTATCGATGTAAGCCAGTGCTTTTGCTGTAACTATCGCGAGTACATGATCAGATGTGTTGTGCACTCTTCGCTTTCCGGTATTGCTTGTTCTCCCAGGATCAGACAGCCGTAAATGCGCGTGAGCTCAAGCAGCGCTCTCTTGCAGACCCACGAACCCGACGGAGAGACAAGAGCACAGGTGGAAGCCTAGAGCGATAGAATACAGCAAAGGGCTAGCAAGGAGGACGCATCGCTGTCGGATAACGCCTCAGCTACGAGACTGTTGGTTGCAGCAGATCCACACCCAGGCGTGCGCGCGTCGAGGTTGCCAGCAACGAAGGGGCGCGCTATAAGTACGGGAAGCCTGGACAAGCTTTAGATAGCAGCAGCTACGCATACCGCCATCATGCAGATGCTCACCAAGGTGGGTCCTCGCGTCACAAGAAGACTTGGTGTTTGCACGTCCTGCGCATCCTAGAAGCCAGCAAGCGGTACAGAGGACACATTCGTTGACATGTCCGTTTGCATGTACACAGTTCGAGAGCAAGTCCAACAGGGTCAAAGGCATAGCATTCCACCCTAGGCAGCCACTGCTCGCAGCGTCGCTGCACAATGGCAATGTCCAGCTATGGAATTACCAGATGGGCACTCTCGTCGGCCGCCTGGACGAGCACGATGGTGAGGGCATCCTGCTAGGGAGGACGCGAAAGCGTCAGAGACACCGCTCCAACGCACTAACTGTGGCCGTGTATGCTTATTGCGTTCACAGGTCCTGTCCGAGGAGTAGCCTTCCATCCCTTCAGAGACCTTCTGGTAACAGGAGGAGATGATTACAAGGTCCGAGTATGGGGTAAGCAACTACACGGCACCGATATCCGAGCAGTATGGCTTATATCTTTCCTCCCTGCTTCCGGTCTACAGACACCAAAGTCCAGAATCGAAAATGTCTATACACGTTACACGGTCATCTGGACTACGTGCGATCATGCCAGTTTCACCACGAGATGCCCTGGATTGTAAGACAGTCGCCTCGCTGGCCTGACATCAGCTGTAGATTACATGTCATGCTGATCCGCACTGCTACCGTAGCTCTCCGCGTCTGATGACCAGACCATCCGTATCTGGTCCTTCTCATCCAGACAATGCATTGCTATTCTCACAGGCCACAACCACTACATCATGTGCGCCCAATTTCACCCAAAAGACGACCTGATCGTGTCGGCATCTATGGACTCTACCGTGCGAGTATGGGACATCTCAGGTGGGTGAACAAACCTGATTGCTCGCCATCTGAATTATGTTTCATCGGGTTGACGCGTGTTGGATTCGCTGCCTCATTGATAGGTCTACGCAAGAAGATGACTACAGCTCAACCGATGTCCTTCGAGGATCAAATGCAGCGCGCTAACAGCGGGCAAGCGGATCTCTTTGGAAACACCGATGCTGTTGTCAAATATGTCCTTGAAGGACACGACAGAGGAGTTAACTGGGCTAGCTTCCATCCAACATTGCCTCTTATCGTTTCGTGTGGTGATGATAGACAGTTAAAGCTATGGAGGATGTCAGAGACGAAGGCGTGGGAGGTCGATACATGCAGAGGTCACTTCAACAAGTGAGTGGTTCGTTGGTTCGGAACGTGCGCGTCCATGCCGGGAAGTAATCTGATGTACATGCCTCACAGCGTCTCATCCGCTCTCTTCCATCCCAAGCATGAGCTTATCCTCTCCGTCGGTGAAGACAAGACCATCAGAGTGTGGGACATGAGCAAGCGCACTTCAGTGCAAACCTTCCGACGCGAGAATGACAGATTCTGGGTTTTGACTGCTCACCCCGAGCTCAACCTGTTCGCAGCCGGTGAGTCACGCTCGTGCCGACTTCACGCTTTGCTATTAGAACACTGATGTATCGTTCCTGATTCTCGCAGGTCATGACTCCGGTCTCATTGTATTCAAGCTTGATAGGGAACGCCCTGCCTTCTCTTTGCACGGCAACATGCTCTTCTATATCCGCGACAAGCACGTTCGAGCTTGCGACCTAAACACCGGAGCAGACTCGAGCGTCATCAGTGTACGCAAGCTTGGCAATCAGTTCACTTCGCCTCGTACATTGAGCTATAATCCAGCTGAGAGAGCTGTTGTAATCACTTCAGTCAGTCTTTTCGGATATAAAGCCGTCCCAGCCGCTTCACTAAACTGATAATTTCTTGCCGCAGCCATCCGACAATGGTCTCTACGAGCTCGTCAGTTTGCCGCGCGACCTGAACTCTGGTGAAGTCCGAGACTCTGCCACTGATGGCCGCAGGGGTAACGGGGCTGCAGCCATCTTCATTGCCCGCAACCGTTTCGCAGTCCTGGACAAGACAGCTCAAACTATAGAGATTCGAGACTTGAGCAATTCCATTACTAAATCTATCAAGTGCCCTGTTCAAACGAACGATATATTCTATGGCGGCACGGCATGCTTACTTCTCTCAACCGGGTCGGTGGTCGTTCTATACGACATCCAGCAGCAGAAGACACTGGCGGAAATCGCTACTCCGCCAGTGAAATATGTCGTCTGGAACAATGATGGCAATATGGTAGCTCTGCTAAGCAAGCACAGTAAGTCAATCCCAAAGCACCTTTGGAACGGACACCTTTGTTGACATCCATCTGCCGGGTTAGCCATTATGATTGCCAATAAGATGCTTCAGCAAAGTGCCTTGGTACATGAGACTATTCGAATCAAATCCGCGGCTTGGGACGACACCGGTGTTCTCGTGTACTCGACGTTGAACCACATTAAATACTCACTACCACAAGGGTGTGTAATGATGCAGCTCTCAGGGGCTTTTGACTGACGCTTCATTTCCATGATGCAGCGATAACGGAATCATCAAGACTTTAGACCAGCCTGTCTACCTTACTCGCGTCAAGGGCAAGGTTGTGCACTGCTTGGACCGATCGGCGAAGCCAAAGAGCATTGCTATTGACCCAACAGAATATCGCTTCAAGCTTGCATTGGTACGACATAACTACGACGAAGTGCTTCACATCATTCGAACTTCCAACTTGGTCGGACAAAGCATCATTGCATACCTGCAAAAGAAGGGCTATCCCGAGATTGCCCTTCATTTCGTTCAAGACAAGACCACACGATTTGATCTCGCTATTGAATGTGGTAATCTCGACGTCGCGCTTGAGACTGCCCAGGCGATCAACAGACCGGACTGCTGGAACCGCTTGGCACAACAAGCCCTGCGTCAGGGCAACCAGAAAGTATGTATTACCCTACCAACAAGCTTTGCCGGGCTTCTATTAATTCCCTCGCACCTTTGTACAGACTGTCGAGATTTGCTATCAGAAAACCAAAAACTTTGACCGCTTGTCCTTTTTATATCTTCTTAACGGCAACAACGAAAAGCTTACCAAGATGCTCAAGATCTCTGAAATGCGAGGGGACCAAATGTCTCGCTTCCATAACGCCCTATATCTAGGGAATATCACTGCCAGAGTGCAAACACTGCGCGATGTTGGGCTATATCCCCTTGCATACGCTACGGCGAGAAATGCAGGCTTGGAAGATCTCGCTCAGGAAGTTCTCGATGCAGCTGGATTGACCGAAGAGGATGCAGCTAATATATCAATACCGAAAGGAACCCTCATGCAACCTCCGCCGGCTCTACCGACCGCGACTGGTGAAAACTGGCCTTCGGTCGGTATCGTCGAAAGCTTCTTTGATCGCGCCCTTAATGCTGCTGCCAACGGAGAGAGTGTACCAGGAGAAGCTTATGCCAATGGTGCCGATGCCGGCTCCAGAGGTCTGGACGAATGGGCTGCCGATGAAGGTTCTGTGGAAGAGAGCAAAGATGCTGAGGAAGCGGAAGATGCTTGGGATATTGCCGCCGAAGAGCCTGAGGCTGGACCGTCGGAGCCCATTGATGCCGGCGGCAACCTCCCAGCAGTCGATGCCCCGCAAGCTGATGAAACGGGAGAAATCACACCGGGAATTAGTGAAGCAGCTCTTTGGGCACGCAACTCTCCATTGGCTGCTGACCATGTGGCCGCCGGTTCTTTCGAGACTGCAATGAACCTGCTTAATCGCCAGGTTGGCGCTGTGAACTTCGAGCCTCTCAAGGCACTGTTTTTACAATCATACTCCGCTTCGAAGCTATACGTGCAGGGCAATGCTTCTATGGCCCCTCTTCCTGTACATCTGCGAAGAGATCCGGCACAAACCGATCTTCGCAGTGTACTCCCCGTCGCAGTACGAAGTCTCCAGTCTATCACGTCAACGGACCTCAAAGCGGCATACTCTGCTTTCAATCGCGCAAAGTTCCAGGACTGCTTGCATATCTTCAGAACCATTCTTCATTCACTGCTTTTGACGGTTGCAGATTCGGCGGCCGAGGAGAACGAGGTATGTCTACACGCTCTCGATTCGCCTCCTTTGCCAAAGCATAGTGGGACTGACATGTACCTTGTAGATCCGCGAACTTATCATTGTCTGTCGAGAGTATATCGTCGGCATCTCCGTGGAGCTCGAAAGGCGGCGCGTCGAGAAAACCGAACCTACCAACATCAAGCGTCAACTAGAGTTAGCCGCGTACTTCACTCATTGTAGACTCCAATCGTCGCATGTCGTGCTCACTCTCCGCCAAGCCATGGGCAACTTCTCGAAAGCCAAGAATTACTCGACAGCAGCCACATTCGCAAAACGTCTTAGCGAGCTAAGCCAAGACGAGAAAGTTCTAGCATCTGTAAGTGGTGATTCCATGCCAAGCTACCGTTGCATATACTGACTTTCATCGATAGGCACGGCAAGTTCTGTCATTGAGTGACCGCAACCCTCGGGATGCTATCGAGATCGATTACGATCATTTCAGTCAATTCGAAGTCTGCCCAGCCTCCCTTACACCCATCTACGCTGGACAACCACACGTTGAAGACCCCTACACTGGCGCGCGATACAAGGTAGAATTCAAAGGAACTCTCGATGTTGTCACGGAAGTTACAGAAGTAGGCAAGGCTGCAAGTGGTTTAAGACTGGCAGCCTAGTTGCATAATGGTCTCCTACTGCAATCGTATTCGCTATGGCAGAACGACTATAGTAGAGCTGAATTCAAGCTTGTTTTGAGTAGAGCTTCAGGGTTACGAAATGCCCGTGAGAATGTATGGATAAAACCCCGATAAGGCAACCTCGCGCGTTACCTTTGAGATCGCCATCATATAGCGCGCTTCCATATCGATGTACGTGGAGGCATCGGCCAATACTTTGCAGTGTACAGTGCACTTCCTGGTTCAAGAAAAGAACTGGCGGCCTCGGCAAAAAGGTACCTCTACTAATGAGGTATGCATTTAGCATCGCCAACAACTTTCTTTGGGATGTACAGTCACATCACTGACGCACGGCTAGCTTGCATGGCGATTGACCAATCGTTGCCCAAGATTCTAGCTGACTGTCCACTGCACCTCCAGCCACTGACCTTGTACGTCGGAGCATGTGCAGACTGTCTTTTGCAGCCTGAGGGACAACTTGCATTGTAGAACAAAGGTATAGACTCGAGATGTAAGGGGTAATGCGTAAGGGGCTCAAACCTGCAGTTACCTGTTCTTGGAGGAGTCCATAACATGTCGTGTGACGATATTACGGCATCGGACTAGTCTCACGCTGGACTTCGTGCAGTCCACGAGTGCCCAACAATCTCCCCCTGTGATTCATTCGCCTCAAGTCCGCCATACAGCGTAATGTACATATTATCGGCGCAATGGCCTAATTGAGTAGCGAAAATTGCAGGACCCTCAGGCATCCTGGTGATACAATCTAGGCATAACAGCTACAGGTGAATCGCTACTGCGGTGCATATCTTCCGCCTCTATGCGAAATCCAGTTAATGATGTCCTACGTACGCTTGGTTGGAGACGCTGATCCCGACATCGTCAGTACCGTTTCAATTCGTGTAGTACAAAATCATCCATAGTCGAACCTACATCTTTTTCATCCTCGAGCATACTCCGTGTTTGCGAAGAGCTTGGCCTCGGCAAAGACTCCGGAACTTGCTCTATCGTAGAAGCCCATGCTAAGGGTGGTTCCCACGACACTGGACTCTTGCTTTCCGAATCGGCACCACTGACCGGCCTATCCAAATTCAAAGCCATCTTGACAGCCTTTCGCCTTTCTGATGTCCGAGACTGGCTGCTAGCTGTGTTTTTCGGACCCATGTCGGCCCCTGCTTCAATGCTACGCCGCTCGCGGTCTAGTAAGTGCTTTCTTTGGGCAGTGCCTTCGACGCAGTAGATAAAGCTGAAGATGTAGAGAGAAGGAATACAAACTGCAGTCGTACCGTATCGCGTCAGAACACTTATAAGAAAGGATCAATATCAGACGGGACTGACGTATGGAAGCCGTTGCAACCTGAAGACACGAGAGAGGCTTATCAGAGAACGCGCAGTCAGGTCCATGCTGAAAGGGTAGCTGGCTTACATGTGATAGACTAGAACTGATGGTACTAATGGCTCGCATCATTGCGCTGAAAAGCGTAACAAATAACGGTATTGCACAGGTTTCAAATGCGAGCCGGATAAGAGAGGCCGCAAATGACCCGGTGCTGGACTTGGTTGTACCGCGTCTGAGTCGTGCCAGATATGTAATGAAGACGATAGTAATGATGATATCAGTGACGACGTTGCCCACGAGCCATATCACAGTTGGCAGGAATATGCGTTGATTGTCATCGAGTGAGCCGTGTTGAAGTAGGCCTGCCGGCAATTTCGAAGGTTCAGCTCTTATGTCAGCTAATGACAACTTTCTGAAGCAATTCTGCCTCACCAACTATTACGGTTGCCCACAAGCCACCCGTAGTAGCCGCTAGTAGACAAAGGGTGATGATGGCGATGATAGGTAAGTTTTTCGATGTGAGTTTCCATATTCTGATTGCCATGAAGACCTGGGTGCACAAGCTAGAGGCGGGAAGGAGGTTCCATTCGTCAGCGCGATGCATGGGAAGTGGTACTCTGTGTAACCACAATTTCTGTCACTGTTCAAGCATGCAGTACTCACGCGCATGGTAGGCCAAATGCTAGACCCAGAACATCCGGAAGCTTGTAGCTGGTAATATACGCGACTGACCGGTCTTGAGATATTGTGTATAGCCCGATGTTCCAAACACTAATATCAGCGAACGTTATTGCGAAGGTTTTGAAGTTCAGACAGACTGGATGTTAGCTGTACTATCAGACGTATTGGCCTTTCGGCACTCTTGAACGGCGACATACCAGATGAACCCGACGATCAGGTTGCAGCAGCTGGCGACAATGAAAAGGGGCCGAGCCATCCAAGCGATATTGAACTTCGCTGCGTTGCGCCGACGCAGAATACGGATGGACCGGTCAGCCACAATTGCGCTGAGAAAGAACTGTATGCTCTGTGGGGCCCCGAGCGGGGAATCAGCCGAGGCCGCAAAGTTCGGAACACATCCACTGACCCATCCGACTAGACATGGAACGAGCACTTCCGCTGTGTGCTTCTGGGTCGCATCCAAAGCCAGAGACTCGGGCGATAAAGATACTGGGGCCATTGAAGCTTCGCGAGACTTGCGGCCGGGGGAGGACTAGGCCATGCGAATGCTCTCCGTTGGTGGCTTTACTTGATGGATAGCCGTCGCATGGTAGCACGCGCAAGCAGTATGTGTATGGACGAAAGGCGTTCTCCTAATAGCCTCTACCCGGTGCAGGTGCCGGTGGCTTCCTGGCGCTCTTTCGCAGCTGTCGATCGCCTTCCCGGTTGACAGGCGAAACACTCAGTAGATTTACAGAGCTGAGCGATGTGAGTCGCAGCAAGGCAAAGGCGATGAGTGCAGTTCAGCCAGAAGCAGTCCTACGCGCTGCGGCACTGAATATCAGGAGGGTGGAGTACCTTATGCAAAGCAGAGTGATTAAAAATTTGTATTCGCCTGAAGCACTGCACCTGCTTCGCCTGTCCCTGACCCTTGTTGCTTTTCGCAGCCCAGAATTTAACCAGCCATGGCGGAGAGCCAATTCGCTGTCCAGGCCTGCGGGATTGAGAAGGTTCGACCGGGCCTGAAAAGTAAAAAAGCCATGCTGAAGGATGCAGATCGGCCAAACGCGGTGGCGGGTCGGAGATGGAAATGTCAGCGGTTTTGAAAAATGCTACACTGGTAACTGGTACCGTGCACACGTATAATACCACCGAAGCGTCAGTCGCAATGAACCATATAGCTTGCAACATATCGTTGGTGGTATGATATGTGGTACGTCTGTATACGTTCTTCCCAGACAGGCGTTGCTCACTCGTTCCCAGTGTGCACATACACAAGCATCGCATATGCCGACCGGACCCGGATCCAATCGAGAGACAAGCCAATACCGGTATATGATAAGGTAATCGGGTGAAGGAATAGTGGCAACCAACAGTTCCATTATTTATCCTACAAACGCTGCGTCCTTAATCGAAAGCAGCAAAGGACTCCATAATATCACTGTACACATGTGTCATCAGTCAATGTAGCCAAATACCGCATGAATACCGGTCAGCGCCTTCCGGGTACAGGGCATACTTGCATCTGGCAGCAAGAGCCAATGCGGCTGTTTCAGAGACCGCCGTGTAGATTCGGCCTTTTGCTTCGCTTTTATGGTGTCCAGAAGTCTGTCATCCAGCTGTCTTACACCCATTGTTACTGACCGGCCGACACGTGGAGTTCGTTGTGCAGAGTGTCGAAAACTGGAGGAGCCGAGATACGTCTGCGGACCAGTTTGTGCCACCGTGGACACTTCGAACTAGTCTGAATCACTGATTTCTAGTATCTGCTTGTACACTATCCCATTACCAATCGCAGTTGCTCCTACTTCACTCGAGGTATTGGTGCGCGGAAAGGTAGCAAGAGTCTGTCCGTTCACTGCCTCAACATTGGGTGCTCTTCTCCTCTTGTTGGCTGAAGCTGCAGTTTGTGGAAATGAAGAAGAGGAAGAGGATGAAGGTGATGATAGACTGCTTGTAGCTAGTTCCTCGAAGTCATCTACTCTCATCTCCCGAGACCCCTCCGCCGCAGCAAAATAAGCTGCCTCCTTTTCCATATCGCTAGCATCTAAGTCTCTATCTAAATCATCCTTCTCTTCGTCTGTATCGAAGTCGAACCTTTCAGACAACTCGCTATCTGTGTCTAAGTTGCCAGTGTCTGCATGCGCTGGCGTTAGGGCTCTAGTCACATTCAGATCCGCATCCTGCACTAAGATCTTTGTGTCGTCGTATATTGGCTCAATGGCTTCCTTCGTATCGTCCGGCTGTTTTGCGCGTCGCTTGACTAGCTTCTTGTTCATGCGGACAGCATTATCGCCCTCTTTTCCTATGGTCGCTGCTTTCGGCGGTCTACCTCTCCTGACGGGTTGTATTTTTTTCTCTTCTGACTCGACGTCATCCACCGCAGTGGAACCATCAACTTCACCATTAACGATAGCCTTCAGCTTTGCCATCCTGGCAACTCTCCTCCGGTTTTTGGAGCGTGTAATACCGTTGTCTTCAACATGTACTTTGCGCCGATAGCAACCCCGAATAACATCGCCCCATCTGATTGCTGTATCACATGTTGGACAGGTACCGTGATCTGGCAGAAGTGGAGGCGGGGTAGTTGATGAAGCGGCTTCGACAGACAGAAAACGCTTGCTGAGACAGGCAAGGTGCGACAGAGATTGACATTGTTCGGACCCATGGCAAAGGGAGAACGAGACATGATCCTGCAAGAGAACAGCATGGTACCTTATTAACTCTCCTACAGTTGGACTGTAGAGAGTTTTCCAGCTTACAGACGTGTCAATTGGCTGAGCGCAAACTGAGCATTGTGGATTCTTCTTCTCTTGCACGAGTTCCCACTTGGCCAGATGCTCTTCCGACCAAATCTCTGCGTTTGAATTGCAAGGATAGACTTAGCTTATCCTGAAGTCTGTCTGAAGAAAGGATGGGAAGATCTTCTCGGCTTACCATCCTCTACTAATATTGGACCTATTCCATCTGGGCAAGGCGGAGTGGACCCCACATTTCTGTACAATCTTGCACCATCTATGCCTTCCAACCTCGTAGATGTAACAACATGTGAAAGGTCAGGTTTCCCAATCTCCTTGAGTCCAGCTTCCAGGAGTTTCATCTCCTTGGCATCATCCGCAATATTCACAAGCGATACCTTTTTCGTTTTGGCTGACCCATGCTTGACTGAAACTGCTGACGCTGCAGGCTTTGTGTTGATCTTTGATGCACTCGTATCCGGACGTAATGTACGGGGAGGTGCTATCCTCCACCATTCTTCCGCATCTGTACTGTACAATTCGACTGACAATTTGTAACGAGCCCAAGGCATAGAGACCAAAAGTCGCTGTAAGATTGTCACCTTGGACAAAGGTGAAGTGTTATATGCTTTATTAGGGAAATATGAAACGGACGGCTCTTTCCGAAGTGCTGTGGGAGCGGGTCGACGGAGGTAGCGTGATGCTTCCGCTTTCTGTGGGCCAATGAAAGGTGGCAGACGTTAATGCACGCCGGGAATTAGACGATTCATAACGTACCTGCCACGCCCATTCGAACTGCAACAGTGAAAGTGTTAAGCCAACCTATAAACAAGGAGAGGGAAGATAGTAAGCCTGGCATGACCACCTACTTGAAGTGCAGCAAGCTTGCTAGTGAAACCGTAAACTATGAGTTCTGTCTCCCAAGGCCTGAAGAACTGTGTCTTTCGAGCGCCTTGTGTTAATTCTCCGTTGTGCTGTCTCAGACGCCTAGGCGGATCGGGACTGTTATATAGCCGAAAAAGAGACCATTAATAATATAGTCCCCTCCTGTACCAGGCACCGGACACCAAGCTAATACCTACGAAGATCCGACGTAAGTCCTCCGAGAGAATTTTCCATTTTTCTTTGATCGCAAGAGATAACAAGCGTAGAATGGAGGAATTCCGTGGTTTTCTAAAGTTGATAGTGATTTTGGGTTACCATCCGAGATACCGTTGCGAGGCTGGATGGGAATACAGCATGGAAGCGTCAAGGCAGTCCATACATTTTCGAGAGATATCAAAGGTTATCAGCAGAGACACACCATGCTGCGTGCTGTTCTTGCTACGACACCGGTAACCTCGGATGGCAAAGTAGCAGGGTACCATCCATGTACAAGTTCGTGAGTTACTCGAAAAGCCTGAGTCCGAGTGAGAAGCTTTGCATTAGAAATTATACCCCGCTTGAACTTGTCCAGCGTGGTCTACTGCTGCTAAAGGCTTGTTCTGGGGATGTAGCGCGATAGCTGGTTTAGAATCAAAGCTACGGCGAACTGAATTGACGGTGGATCCATGTCGGTCGGCGATCGAGAAGGTGTAAGCAGGCTATGGGGGTAACTGACTGTTTGCAAGATGGGTTGGAACAGGCCAAAGGTGTGATTGAAGTACTCCCGACATTTCAGGATGGAGCTGCCTTGCTGATGTCCATACGCTGTTATTGTTCTATTGGTTACAATTGTGTGGGCGCCCTATTGTTGCGAGGATGATCGAGGAAGTCAGCAGAGCAGAGCAATGGTAAGAACAGCACTGGGACAGCGTCGAGCGCGTATACAGGTGAGACTTCAGTATTGCTATAACAATCTACCCGGCCGGACCTTGGTACGTGGTACCGTACGCCTCATTCGTTTGTGTAGACGATCGCGGTGCTTGTCCACAGGGAACGCCACCGGCACTCTTGCGAGACTCCCCAAGCTGTCCAAGCGTGCATGTGATCAATCAAAGAAGCCGGTACATGACCTCTGCGAACAGTCTCAAGCCCTCCTGGTGGACTATAGTTGCAGTGACAAGGGCGATGCTTCCGGTGCTTTCGAGCTGGTCATCCTTGCCACTCTTTCACAGCTATTATTTACGCCTGAACAGACAGCTCTTCCAGCGCGCAGCAAGTGGCGCTCAAACGCGACTCTGACAGGCGGAAATGGGGTACAATCAGGATAGACTGAGTTCCACTACCGGTACTGCAGCCTATTTACCAGGCGATTGCTTGCCATCAGGGTATACGGTATCATTACAGCTATCGCCCACCAGCAGGGAGGCTTTCCAAGCAAGAGTGGGAAGGCATTCGTGGAATGGCATGTTGTTATTCTATGATATACGTTATGCTGCTGCATGATGACGGAAAACCTCCCTACGAAACTGCAGCCGGGGAATTAGTACTGACCCAACAGATGCTCCACCAACGGTAATGGAGGCACTACTACTACTGAGCTGCTCCTCGGAATAGTACAATGGCATAATCTACGCGTCAAGCTGGAAATCCGCCACTATCGTCAATGAAACGAGACCAGGACCAAATTATGTGACCGCTAATTTACTACGCCTACAATTATGATTCCCACTTTTTCTTAGATTTGTACCCATGCCCGCTACAGTCACCGGTCTCAATGCCAGGCCAGCATTCCTTCACACGCTTGTCATCGCCGCGATGGTCCCAATCGAGAAGCGCACACTTTTGTGCAAGTAAACAGTCCACCTTCCCCTAGGCGTGAGGCACTAATAAACACGCACACATGAACTTGCAAACTTACTTACACCACAGGGTACCCTCATGATCCTCATCGCGCCCTCCTTCCTGCTGCACCGTTCCCCTCTTTTCCTCAGCGTCCAAAACTCGCACCGGTAATTTCGGGACAAGCGAGACTAAATTCGCGCGCGCCAACGTAACAGGAATTCGCCCCAACATCGCATCGCAGCGCAACGCACCGCACCGCCTCACATCTCGAAGCATCGCCGAAATCTTCTTCCTCTTCTTCTGCCCTACACAACGAATTCTTCTTCGCTCTCTATCTTAGGAGCAGACCACTCGCTTTATAGACATAACTTACTTGTCTACACATCGTTCATCGCAGGCGTTCGCAACAACGACTTCCACAGCATAGCATTCCAACAACAAGCCAGCAACCCACGTTCACTCGTACACATTCTCAGCACTCACACAGCCCACAAGTAATAAAAGCAACCTCGCAGCAAAGATGATTTCCACACGCAACGTTGTTCTTTCCGCCGCTTCGCTCGTCGCTGTCGCATCAGCACTCACTGTCAATACACCTGCTTCTGCGGTCCAATGCCAGCCAGTCTCTCTCGGATGGTAAGTTTACATGGAATCGGCACCTGCGCAGCTGGCTTCTGGAGCTGTCAAGAAAGACGCGTCTTTGGTGCCTCCGAGTGGGCAGAAAGCTGACTGAGCTGCTTTCACCATACAACAGGGGAGATGGAACAGCACCTTTCTACGTCTCCATCATCCCAGGTGGCCAACCATCTGCTGCAGCTCTGCAAAATCTCCCAACCCAGGACGGTACTAGCTACACATGGTAAGTCATCGTATCTTCGATGATCTAGGACGCGTCGCGAAGCTCAGCGAGCTCGTGTTCGAGAGAAAATCTGACCAAGCGAATGTTGACATGGCGACTAACGCGCCCTGTTTTCAATCCACAATAGGATGGTCGACGTTCCTGCTGGCACTTCCATCACCGTCAAAGTAGTGGACTCTACTGGAGATGTCAACTACTCCGATCAGATCACGATTCAGCAAGGCACTACCACTGAGTGCAGCGGCTCATCTCCTGGTGCTGGTGGCGCTGCTGCTGGCGGTGCAAGCTCTGCTGCCCCAGCTCCAGCAAGCTCCGTTGCTGGCTCCGCTTCCAGCGGTACTGGCGCTACCTCTTCCGGCGCTTTGGCTTCAGTCAGAGCTCCTCTATCATCCGCATCTTCTGCGTGAGTTCCACCCTTGTGATAGCGTCAATAGTGTATATCACTGACTGACGTGTGTCCATCCGTGACTGATGGTATGTTTCTTCCAGCGTCTCCGCTAGAACATCCGCTGCTGCCTCCGCTGCTTCGAGTGTCTCATCGGGTATTGCTGCCAACGCAGCTGCCACCACTGGCTCCACTGGTGCCGCTTACAAAGGTGCCACTGCTGGATTCGCTCTCCTCGGTGCTGGTCTCCTCTTTGCGCTGGCCGCATAAGCGATTATCGGGCCTTGGATCTCTATAGGAGAATGAACGAGAAAGAGACATAGAATACCTCTTCATGGGCTTCTGTATAGTCAGCAACAGCCCGTCGTTCGGCAGCTACGGACATTCTGCATTCCCAAATCATAGTCGACCTCCACATGAGAGATTAGCTCACATCACTATTTTTCGCACTACTCAATCCGGAGTCATCATCTGCGCCTTGGAAACTTGTGCTTTGTTTGATTACTTCTAGCTTCTCATCTATTGTTTGCTGGTTTTTCCTACTTATATGAAACTTAACATCACCCAAGCCTCATAATTCTACTTTTGAATCGCATCTCTGCCATCTAGAGTCTAGACATCCGCCTCTGATTTTGTTTATCGTGGACCGTTGGCCACTCCAAAAGGAACCTCCGTATGGTTGGGAAAGCCGATGGGATGGCGAAATATAGGCTTGATGTGCTTTATCATATCATATCAAAATACGGTCACTTTCATTCACCCATTCCTTGTTCCTGAATGCAATGGCTGATTGTCATAGTTTGAGGGCTGTCTCTTTTGCTTCCCGGTCTTTTGTGGCATCGTTACAACTTCGACGCGAAGAGCACGCATTACTTTACGCGTCGCCTTGGAGAAGCAGATAATCGAGCCGAAAGTACATGGCGGTATCACCGGGCAGGATGCTATCGCCAGAAGTAAAGAGGATTCATTTCCCTGGTTGCTGCTTCCGAGGCATGCTTGGAAAACCCCACCGCATTTGTAATGGTACCTTGTAGGAATAGACAGTTACTGTCGGGATTCTCCAGCCCCATCGGCCTTGTGCAGTCATACAGCATTTAGACAAAAGCTACTGGCATTGGCACTGGCAATGTTGGCCATGCAAAGCGGCCAATCCGTGCCAAGGTATGTATGCTATAGCACTTTATCAACAGGGTCGGGCAGTGCCTGTAGGACAACAATAACGGCGCAGTTGAAGTCCGTGCAGCTCTGCAGAAGTACTCTATTGCCCCATTGTAGACTGACCATAGATCCGTCGCCTGCATCGGACTGTTATGTGCATCCTTATTGCTTCCCATAGCACAAGGTGCAGGTACCTGCTTGCAGCAGCACTTTGGGAAGCGGCCCTTTGCAAAGCAGAGACAGTCGAGGCCGGTTTGGCTACAGCCTGTGGACCTGCGTATGCTTTTTCTTCTGCAATCCACTTGCCAACCCCGAACCATCGGCTGTCTCTTCTCTTACGCCCCTACCAAATCCGCCATCACCACCAGGCACTTCTTGTCTACGACCGTCTTTACGAACCGTCACTACCACTATCATATTCCCCTCCTTGCGCTATCAACATTCCCATATCATCACCACCACGTCGCTCGTTCACCTCAATTGCAGAAGAAGTCTCCGCACGCGTGCGCGCCATCGAGTCGATTCTCACTCAATCTACGCGTCAAAACACGAACGACCACTCGCAGAGGCACGCAAGACGCGCACTCTGGTACCCGTAGTGCCGATTTACGTACTTGCCTGGTCGAGTAGGCAGGTCTACCATCCATCTGTACGTATGACACTTGCGTGCTTCTCTCCTCCCACCTCTCCATCCCTCCATGCATGAAACACCGCAATCAGGCAACGGGCAACTGCATGATTGATAGATGGAAGCTGACTCGTGCGAACCTGCTGCTGACTATGACAACAGCTCTCCAATTACGCGCAGTGCGTGTATACCTCGCCTGGCCCTGCAAGACTACCGTCCTGCTGGTCTGCTCGCTGCCTCTTCTCGCCGTTGCCCAGGCGTTACTCGCGCCTGCTGAATCGCTGCCAGCTTTCTCGATCACCGCTCTTTTACGGGCGGGAGGTCTCGCCACCAAACACGTGCCTCTAAACTGACCATACTCGCTGCGAGCCATATCCAAGAAGATTGCGAGGGCCCTATTCAGGAAACAGGTTGACCGCTCTGTACCACCGCGGACAGCACCTTCACCTCTTCGACTGCTTGGTCTGCCGCCCGCAACCAAAGTTCGAGGCTCCTGATTACTTTCTCTCGCCTTCCGTCCTTCCCTTTCTCGCTGGTCGATAAAGAGGCGCCTTTCAATCCTCCCTACATACTTTAGCCCTAGCCCATCCCTCGCACTCGCAATCCCACCTTCGTTTCCCTACTCCCCACCGAGGACATATACATAGTCAGTGTTCATAACCGAGACACGCCTCCTCTTTTCACGTCCTGTCTGTCATACAAGGTGAGTTTCTTGTCTGACGCTGGACAGTCAGCCAGTCAATCATCAATCGGCCCGGGGAACAATAGCCGGTGTTACCACGTGCTGAAGCTCCTTTCATGCATGACAGAACATATCTCGAATCAGATTTCATAATCTTGCCTCCGTGACTACCCTTGACACGATACACAATGAATACAACCTTTGCTACCGACGATCAATACACCACTCCTCCCTCCACCCCACGTCGACTCGTTACCGATGAGGCATACTACCCTCCACGCTCACATCTCGTCGGTCTGGGCCTTGATTTCGCCTTTCCAGCGCAATCTACAGTCATAGGTCTGGAGCAGTGCTCTGCATCTAGGCTTGGATGTTTCGCCTCTTCTGCCGATTCGCCATGCCAAGGGAGCAGGGACTATCAGGGGAGATGCGCTTCGTACTGGTCTTCGGATTCGTCACTGTCTTCTAGATCTATGGCAACTACTCCTGACAGTGGCGATGGAAATGCCTTCCCTTCCCCTTTCGCTAGCAGCGAATTTGCATACTCCCCCTTCGCGAGTAACTTCTCGCCTACCCCTCGGGAATCGGACGGTCTATCTTCCCAAGTATTTCGTCTAGGACTCGCCTTGAACCAAGAAGAGGAAGAATCGCACACTCGGTACCAGACGTTACACCAGAGATCGTTATATGCATCCCAACACTTGGGTTCCAGTAGCTTTGAAGATGGTGAGGAAAGCGGTCATGAATACCTGTCCAGAATCGCCTGTCATGCACCCTGTTCACCAATGTTCGGGTTCGCACCCGCACCATCTTATTCACACGCTGTCAGACACACAAAGTTCGCTTTGTTGCCGTCTGTGACTATTGAGAAGGATGTTTCATCCTCTTCGTTAACGGCATCTTCACCTGCCAAAGACGAGTGCGAGGAACTTTTTGGGACCGATCCGTTCTTCGCAGAGGGTATGAGGGACCTCTCACCCAAGAAGGGGCTCCGTGCGATAGAAGTAGCAGAGAAGAAGCGAAAGAGAAAGGAGTCGACTATAGCTGGATCGCAGAAGAGCAGAAAGCCTTATCAAGAATCGGAGAATGTAAAGCGATTGAAGACGAGTCCCGCTTTGAGGCACCTCAATATCTTCACACATGCGGCTATGATGGAAGATAGAGGTCGCATTGATGAAGAAGCTAGTACAATGCATGCGTTTTCGGGTCTCCGTGTCGACACATCTCGTTGCGAAATGGATTCTCCTTTTACTCCTCCTCCTCCACCTTCCATGACTTTCGAAGATTCACCAGAATCAGCTTCGACTCGCTGCTCGCTTTCTAAGGTTCCTACAACGACTTCACCTTCGCGAATGGTGGATTGTACCTTGTTAATCTCCAGTATGCCCTCTGAATCACCTTATCCGCCTACTCCCTCTTCATCTGCGTTCCCCCCTTTCCTGTATACTTCTACGATAGAGTCGGTGGAGTCCCCTTCTTCCAGTACGTTTAAGGAGGAAATAAAGAAGGAAATATGCTCAAAGCTAGCGCTAGGTACCTTGGGCATGGGTATCAAGGATGTCAATGTCTTTACTACTGCACCTCCCACCTCCAGTAGAACCGGTAGCCAATCAAGACCGAGAACACCTATTGGATCTGCATGGGAAGGGAATACGAGATCAAGTAGCTGTGAGCCCACCATGGACAGGAGAGGAATGGTCGTGGTTGTGCACACCGCTTGAAGCAGACGACTGTCAATGCATTCACTGTATATATTTCGGGCCAGCATCTCTGGAAGATCAGATTTTCACCTTACAAAGAGATAAGCTTCTCAAGGATCGGCCAAGGCTCAATATCACTTGGACAAGCCTCTTATTTAATTGTTTAACCCCCTCGGTCTCTCCTCCCTTCCTTGGTATTTGAGCACGCTAGCATGCTGTACACAACGAGAAAGGAAGAGAAAGCCCGACACTCTCGCTTGGCATACTTTAAAGCATTATACGATATCTATTGGCTATCCGCAGAGAGAACATGTACGCGTCATATCACAAGCGCTGCATCACTATCTATCGGCCAACCGGGTTTCCACGGCCTTCTATATTTATGCTTTCTCTTGAAAGAACTTCAAAAAGAAATTACCTTACTCACATTCGCTCGACATACGGAACGCCATGAGCCTGCTGCTGGCTAGATTCCGGATGAAAGATGAATTTCCAACAATGTGAAAGCCAGAAGCATTGCAGTGCGACCTTCTAGGCCCCTTCCATTGGTTTCGACCTTCCCCTCTTGATGCAACGAACCAGCATCTATGCCCTATTCCCGACCCGTACGACCACATTCACTAGTTCTCTACGGCTCAACTGCAACATATACCAAGCACTATATATATAAACTACTTACGGATACGACCCACGCACAGACGGCAACGAGCGTGCTGTATGCAAATCGTACGCTATCTTCTTTCGATCTCGTCAAGCTTTCTGATGTACGATTTACCGCAACGATTCTGCTAGAGTTGACCTCTCCCAGGTCAACATACCATCTCGTGTCGTACTCTGCTTCACCGCACCGTCCAGTCTTAGTGTATCCGAAGTTTACCTGGATCTCGATATGGACTTTTTACAGTACAAACCCTTAATTGTAGCATAGACTCGTTCGGTCTGATCATAGCATTAGTGGATCTAAATGCTCCGTTTGAGTCCTTCCCCGTTACGGCAATGAAAACTATTCCGCCAAGGTAGACATCAGTCAACATCATTCAGTGCCTTATTGCGAACCAAACGGGATAGCGTAAGTATTTAAGTAGTGATCCGGTGCGCCAAGACGGGCTACGTGATCGAGCTTCTCTGTCCGCTTTAGAGTCGTACCCTTCTTGTGTCTTGACTGTTGCACCGTACTCGAGTGTACCTACCCTTTAGCTCAATATGAGTTACCTCTACTCATTGCCCACTACTGGCGCCATCAAATTCACCAACCTGATCTCGGATCCTACTAATGCCCATGTGTCTGACCTGGCAAGAGCAACAAATGCTCGCAACAAGGTGCGAGCGGTGTTGAAGGAGACGCGAAGGGCTGAAGGGCAGAACAAAGATTGGATGGCATGTGCAAATGTATGTCTTGCCTAACGGTACTTTGGACAATCGCGAAGAACGGGAAGTGAACAGGAAAGCTGATCGAAGTGCGGTCCCATCGTGCGGATGGAGTGCTTTCTCAGGCTATCCAAGATTATCTCCCTCATCTGTTGGCTATCATACGATGCACGGAGCACGACGGTTTGCTTCTCAAAGGCTTGCCTCGTGTGTCTGCCATTCAGTAGCTTTTAGACCTGTGATCTGAAGCTAACGCACACGTGCCCGTGCCCTTCGTGCAGGTTTCGGCTGGAGGTCTACTCTGTCGGCAGCATCAGCGAAAAATGCTCGAGTGACCATGCCTTCCTTGTGAGTCTTCCTGAAGGTTGTAGTGTCGACCGTTGGATCACGCTAAATAATCAGCTTTGCTCTTCTGCAGCAATTATGACCTCGCCTTCGCGCTCTTGACGTATGCTCTCGCATTATGTAATGCGGCTACTACGACAGTACAGACTTTAGGACAGTATGAACGAGATCTAGGTGTCTCGGAAGCTGAGCGCAAACGTGGAGACGAGCAAATCAACATGGCGGCGGACATCCTATGTCGAGCTGCTGGTATACTAAAGTACCTAGCCGAGATCGTCATACCTGACTGGGAGGCGAGTGCCAGCGACCTCAGAGGTCGACCGCCAGAGATGACGCGAGAAGTCGCTAGTGCCCTCTCACGGTTGGTAGATTTGCTATTCGAAGTGAAATGAGGTGATTGACAAAGTTTGGTTACTGCAGGATCTGCTTAGCCGACGCAGAAAAGCTTGCCATTCGGAGACTATTATCGAAATCTGTGGCCATTGCACAAGCTGTCACCATCCCCGGACTTCCACTCCCTCGTGGCCACCCTTCTCCATCACTCTTGTCAAAACTCTATATCAACGTCAATGCACATTACGATTCTGCACGTTCTTTAGCCAAATCGGTCGGTACAAGTGGAGGAGGCATGAAGGGACAGTTCAAGCAGACTTTCAAGCGAGATAAAAGTAGCAATGACAACGACGACACCGCTGAATCGATATCGCCCGACTTCAGAACCTACCTATCAGATGGAAGGGCATTCTCAGCTGCTTTAGCGAACAAATGGCTAGGTGTGGATGCAGGCGAGAATGGAACAAAAGCCGGGGATGCAATTGCATACTTGACAGTCGCAAAGAACGGTTTACTGGACTTGCAGAAGAGAGCAAAGACTGTCTTTGCTTTGCGCAAAGGCAAAGCTGAGCGCGCCAAGCGGAAAGATCGTCTTGTGGAAGAGCTAGATGATATTGATGCCTTCCTGAAGGCCTACAAGCACATGAACGATACCGTAAGCTTGTGTCTCTTTACCTCCACGGGCTAGCATTTGAAACAGCATCCTTGTCAGGTTCTATTTCAGCCTGTACCTGCCGAAAGCAGTTTACTCGCAAGAATGCCTACTGGACGGTCAGCATTGGCGTTGAAGTCGTTTATTCTTCCCGAACCTGCCTTTACATCTCGGCGTGTTGTCGAATCAATGAGTCCGGATGCAGCCTTCGTCGGCTCGACCGCCAACATGTCACTCGCAGAAGAAGAGGATAGCGACAGTGATGCAAGCGAAGTTGACAGGCCCCTTCAGCAAAGCAACTACTTCTAGATCCTTACTATGATGACGTGGTCTACTTGCTTATGCTAACGGTGCAGCATCGCATATCCTTTCGAAATACAAGAATTGACAGCTGCAGCAGAGGAAGCCTAGGACAGCTGGCGAAACATGATGATCTTGAAGGAGCGAGAGCCGGTGTCGTGCAAGCCTCTATATAAATCCGCTTCACCCTTCCTAACGATCCAAACTTGCGAGACGCTTCAACTCGTCAAGCTCGTTACTTTGGCGGCAGAGTTCGCTGAAAGCGGACTCCGGATCATCCAGAAGCATCCGGGGCGAGCCAATCTCCGTCAAGACTCCTTCACTCATCACAAGCACCTTGTCTACATCGATGACTGTACGGAGGCGGTGTGCAATCATAATGACAGTAGCATCATGTAGCTCTCTGCGCAGAGTGTGCTGGACCTGGAAGCGGTACACTTAGCGTATCATTCAGCAGTTAGTCCACGGCAACTAACCATTTCATCGGTATCGAAATCCACGCTGGCGGTAGCCTCATCGGCGATGAATACCTTTGTACGCCGTAGCAGAGCTCGCGCAATCGAAAGCTGTATGCACAGCAAGGGATCAGTACTATCCTGTTCGGTAGACTCCATATCTACCCACCAGCTGTCTTTCACCTAGTGAAAAGTTCTCAGCACCTGCCGTTACAGCGGCATCCAATTTGGCGATGTAATGATTGGAAGATCCTTCGTTATCGTCGTTGTTGGCCATTCCTACGCGACGTAGGACGTCCCACAACTCATGGTCCGAGTGCACTTTGGTAGGATCGAGATTAGAGCGGACCGTTCCTTCGAATAGTATTGCATCTTGACTGATTATAGTCTTCGAATGAGTATGTCAAAGATCAGAGAGATCTACGTAACTCCGCCGCTCCCGACTTACTATCCTTTCTCGAAGATCTCGAAGCCCAATATTCGATATGTCGATACCGTCAATTCTGCAGCAGAGCGTCAAGACGTGGAGGCGAAGAGGATGGCGCATACGTACATGATAGATCCTGCCGCGGGCTCCGTGATGCGCAGTAGACTATGAGCTAGCGCTGGCGGAGCGGAAGATTGTTAGAGCCTCCCATTGACCGGGTGCCCGAAGTGGTCTCTTACTGGTCTTTCCACTCCCTGTTCGTCCTACGATGCCGACCTTTTCGCCAGCCTTGATCGTCACGGTAATGCCTTTCAGAACGAGAGGCAAGTGTGGTGCATATCGCACGGCAAGATCCTCGATCTCGATGTGTCCATAAGCTGGCCAATGCGCAGGGGGCCGCTTAGTTTCTATGATGGCCGGCGCCTCCTGGGGCGTCAGAAGAAGGCTGCGAGAAAAGACATTCAGATCGTCATATCATGAAGGCCAGGCAGATAACTTACTCGTGAATACGCTCGATGGCTAAGGTGATAACCGCAAAGTCGAGGCAAAACACTTAGAGTTCGACTCATTTTCGCCAATCCCATAACTGCGCTTACAGTTAATGTCAAGCTCAAGTTTTGCATAACTCCAACAAGCGGCGTGTAGAGACGACACGAATTGCTGTGTCCAGATGATGGCTAGAGCTGCAGAGCCCTGTCCGACTCCGCCTGCCAGTCCAATGAGCATAACGCTGTAGATAGCAAGAGCGCCGACGAAGTCAAGTCTGACGGAGAGGTACGATCTAGCACTCCAGAAAAAGTGGTCCATACTGCATCGAAGTATCAGCCAGCGCCAGGCTATACATTTGTAGGTATAGAAGACGTACGATTGGAAGAGGTCAAGATCGCTCATCAGGAGTGAAATGTATCGCTTCTCTTGCCCGAATGCCCTGACTATCTTTAAGCCTTGCAGTAGTCCGCCGAAGCGGCTGAACAGCGGTGACCTGTGATTGTTCTCCCTAAATCTTAATGGTCAGCATTGTCAACGGGGCGATGCAAAGGAATGAGGTCACTCACAGGCGCCGTAAATCACGCGAGCAGCGCACATATGGGGTGAGGAAGAAAGCGTATAAGGCTGTGGATACAGCAGCGAAGATCAGGAAGCGGGGGACGATAACAAGGACCGCGCCCAGGCTGATCTGAAAACCGTAAAATGGTTCGGATCAGGATGATAGTGGAAAAGGTGCAGCCCGGTGGTCCCCACCAAAGTTCCGATAAGATCGTTGCAGACTTCTGTAACGCTGTTGTTCATGGTGCTGTCGACGCTTCCGATATCGGCGGTGAAGCGGTTGAGAAGTCTGCCGGTCGGATTCTCATCAAGCCAGCGACTTGGAGCGCTTGTGACCCTGAGAAGGCAGGCATATAGTAAAGCTCTTGCTGCCTTGAATGAGCCGTGATAGCTGAATCCCAGCCTTGCGAGGTAGATCGAAGCCGTGAGAAAGGTCAAGCCGACATATACCCCGAGCCAGGCATTCACATTCTCTGATGCAGGAGGAAGGAAACTGGACGAATGCCTGTTATAATTTTCCCCCCACTGCTTCAGAAACCAGGTTTGAACGATGCTCATACCACGTGCGGCCAGCAACATCGACAGAATGCCAAACCAAGTCTCAAGGCCTGCTGCATGTAGATACATCTTATATACCGTCCATTTTACGGAACCCTATGAATCCGCAATCAGCACTTTCCTTCTTTTTCAACTGCAAGCGGAATGTCTCACAATATCCCGATGCTCCTTGGTAATCAGGCCACCATTTGCAGGGGTGTGCATACCGGTAGCTTGAGTCTTACAGCTGGGTGTAGCAGTGATGGTTTCCTCGTCCGCGTTATCGACGTCGGGAAGTTCTTCGATATCCTTCTCCGCTACCTCTTCTAGCTCAGCTCTGCCTCCATCCATCCTGATGAGGAGCGAAGCAATGGGTATGCATAGACGGATGTGATGAGTGACGAGGATACATGTCCGATCTTTCATGAGTGGCCCTGCCAGGCAATTGTCAACTAGGTGACGTGCCGTATGGGCGTCGACAGCCGACAATCTGCAAGTGTATCGGCAATCAGTCGTTTTCGCTTGGTGGCATGCAAAGGTCGCTTACGGGTCGTCCAGCAAAACAAATGGAGCTTTCGAGTAAACCGCTCTAGCAAGAGCCAATCGTGCTTTTTGGCCACCGGAAAGTGAAATTCCTCTTTCGCCAATTTCGGTGTGCTCCCTAGCTTCCCATATTGCGAGATCGAAGCTCAAGGCACATGCGTCAAGGACTTGCTGGAAACGCTCTTCATCATACGGCATGCCGAATGTGATATTATCGCGTATTGTAGCTTGCTCAAGCCAAACATCTTGTGTTGCAATCGCGAATGCATGACGAGACGTGGGTCTCGAAACATGTCCTTTGATGCAATCCATCTCTGGAATAAGACTGATTCTTCAGTTTCTGCTCTGTAGCAGTATAACGCATGCTGAAACATACCGCCTAGACATGCCATCAACAGTGAGGTTTTGCCACTGGCGTTGTCTCCATATACGACAGTAAGTTTCCCCTTTGGAAACTCTATATCGGGACATCTCAATTTGAAAGGCTCGAGTAACTCGTCTCTCACTTCGTGTTGTGGGTATATATGGGTAGTAATATGGAATGTCAAGCTTGTTGATTCGTTCCCTGGTTTGGCAGATACAGGCTCGTCGCGATACTCGCTAATATCCGATGAAGATGTGACGTCTTCAAGCTCTGGTTCTTCAAAGAAGCGTTCAAGGCGCCTGACTGAAACTCTAGTCTGTAGGTAGAATATCACTCTTCCAGGGAGCTCGAAAAGTGGTTGCTGGACCATTTGGAAGGCTAACATAGCCGAAAGAGCTTCCGGAACGAGCAGTTCACGCTTCGCGAGCTTCGTGTAACACCAGAAGGTAGCAAAGGTAATCATGCTGGGGGTTATGAGGCTGCCGACAAAGAGGAAAACAGTCAATCAGCCTGGAAATAGGCCAAGGTCCGCGCAGCTGGCATAAACGGACAAGACTAGGCTTAGGAAAGCTGAGTTCAGGTTGCTCCGATATCGTACGGAAAGTTCCTTCTCCCTAGCGGCTATGGCCTTATCTACCCAAATCTACCCAGCGCAAACGGTAGCACGATTTAGCCTCAAATAGAGACGCTAGCGAGAGGTGACTTTGCAGCTCGACTCACTTTCTCCCACGCATAGTATTTCAGAAATCGGATGGCTGATACCAACTCGCTAATAACGGATATACGTCTGTCGGTGCTGGCCATGAGTGTACGTGCGAGGGCGAGGTTACGCCTCATTAGGAAATGCGCAGCAGCATAAGAAATAGCAATGGTAGATAGGCCGACGATGCTCGACCAGCCAAGGATCCTAGCAAAGCCGACGAAATCCATTGGTTACAGTCAGGGCTGGGCGAAGTGAAAGTCAAGCAGTACGACGCACTGATAAAGAAATACGGTAGCCACTGTAAGCTCTATCGGAGCCTTCACCAACGAAGTAATCTAGGGAAAAGTCATTTGGCCAAAATTAGTGTACGTGACGAACGTGGGACGCTAACAACCCACGCCTTCCCAAAACCACCCAGCAACAGCGCTGCAGCAAAAGAATATTAGCATAAGACTGATGCCTCATGTGTTTCTGGTACACCTACTAGGCATCGCCATTCATCAGATTGAGTACGTTGCCATTGTTCGAACCTGCGACATCTTCTTCGTCTTTGTCCGCTTTCCGATGTCCGATTGAGCCGGATGTATCTTTTCTCCTGGTAGCTTTATCGAAGATCATAGTCACTAGTATACCCCTAGACCTCTCATACGCTCTTCTGCTGTGGAACTGTTTAAATATCTCTATGAAGGACTTCAGGATGTTCAATAACAAAGCCAAGAAAGCAAGCTTATAGGCAGTAGACTTCATAGCTGCTCTTTGCGACTCGTCTGCTGAATTATTGGGATCCAGTACTTTGAGAATCTTGTTCAGGATGTATGGTGATGAATAAGTCAAGAATGCTCCTGCCAGTGAACAAGTCGATCCGATGAGGATATCAAATGCATTGAATGCATACAATTTCGTCATGTAATGCGTAGGTTTAAGCTTTAAGAATGCAGGATAGATGATAGAATGCTGAAAGTAAGGCGATAATTGCCAGACATTTTCGTCATCTAGGGTTTTTAATCGGGCCAGCGTCAGAAGAGGTTTCATCCAGTCTACCAGTAACCAACTGATGAGTGTTGTACCATCTTCTGGGGAGTCGAACTCTCGAGTTGCACCCGAGGTAGGCGTTGCTGACGTGGGAGTAGGGAGAAACGGCGACATTGGGAGTGAAAGCGATATGCAGAGAAGGACCAGCGAAGGGGTTAGTCTTGCCAACCGGAGGAGAAGATCCAAGTACAGTGCGAGAGGGCTTTGGAAGTGAACGACTGTCAGATGATTTTGCCAGACCGCAGCCATGTCTACGAGATAGAAGAGCGTAAGCCCATAGTAGGGGGTTGGCTTTCGTGCGAATGCCGAATGTATGGTGAGAAGTGTCTAATACGATGTTTTGTACGAAAAGGATCAGGGAGGTCAGGGTACGCGGGGTTAACAAGCCTTGTCTTACCCATAAGCCGACGTTGGTGCTGTACAAGGCGATCTCGAGCTTGTGGGAACTTGCATGCGGCCGTGCCAAACAAGCAGAGACGAGAAAGTATATCTCGGTAGCCAGCCTTGCGAGACAAGCGCAGACTCTGAGAACGATCTTGCGGAATGGCAGTTTGCGAGGTATGGGCTCTGCATCCGGTATGTCATCGATAGTGACTGGGTCATGCGTGAGTATATCGAGCTTTTCTTTGATGAACCGGGGCACAAAGTAGCGGCAGCCCAGATACAAGAGGGTGTATATACTTATGAAGGCTGCTGGCACAAGCGGCACGGCGTGTTGCCAGTGCATGGATGCCACTCCGGCCAACGCACCATGTCCCTGCGACACAGGGCTCAAGTGGCTCGCAGCCTGCAGGTCGCTGGTCAGCAGGGGCGTGGGCCAGGAGCAGTTGCAAAGCTTACTGCCGATGCCTGGTACGCATGCATTGCAAAGGCCGACCGAGCTGTCTCGCCGGCGTGCAGTGGCCGCTGTTGCATCCGAGTCTTTGCGGATGCACCTGGAAAGTCAGCGACCCTCTGGAAGCCCTCGGTGCTCAGCCTGCGAGCTCCGGCTGAGCTCTATTGGTAGGAGTAGACGAGACATGCACACATCGAGGGCGAGGGCTGTTGATTCGACTCGGCTGTCGCTACACTTCTGACCACACAGACACACCCGTCACACCTTGCACACCCTGCATCATCCGAGAGCCGTCTCAGCAGGGCGATGTATGGGCAGAGTGGCCACGCAGCACAGTCGCATGTAGACATGCAGTCCATCCAGCTGTTCTCCCGCTTTGCCTGCAGAATCATGCTCGACGCTGGTGGCGATAAAAAGAGTGGCGAGTGTCGCAGGCCAGGCGCGTTTTGGCTGCACTATCCAAGCGGAATGCGGTTGGATGCTTGTCGATTCCAGCAGCGAGCAGCAACAGCGCCACGCACAGCATACACCGCGGTGCATATACATTCATTCGGACCTATCTACCTGCTGCAAATTATCCAGGCGCGCTTTCTCTGGCGGAAACAACGCCCAACTCGCGACGCGCAGAAGTTGAAGGCGCAGGAGACAAGCGAGGTCTCAGGAGGACCCATCAAAGCAGCAGGACCTGAAGGGCACACGCTAGGCCTTCAGAGACAGTCTAGGAACCACCTCCAGCCGTCCGCTCGCCTGCGGGAGCATCGCGGCGTCGTCCAGCAACTACAACGCCAGCTTCGCGGTCAATCGCACACAAATGGCCACATCAACAGCTGCTCTGCAGCCTTACACCAAGGGCACGCGCGCATGGTTCCCTGACAAAGGTGGGCAGTGAGAACACGGGCCGCAATGAGCCTTGTTGAACGCGCCTCTCCCCCTACCAGACGAAGGATTCGTGTCAGCAACGCTCGAATCTAGCCAGGTCTCAGACGATCAGGTCACGCTCAACTTTATCGACGACAATGGCGCTGTAGGTTGACGATAATCTCCCAGGAGCCTCCTATCATAACACGCTGCAGAACCGCTGAACTTGACTGACTGCCTGATCCTAACTGCATTGCCGCTGCGTGCGCGCCTCAAAATACAATGCCCCCCTCAACGCCATATACACGTACCGCTGTAATCGGTCTCGGCACATCCAGACCAGAACGTTTGCTGCGAGCATTGCGGACCTCGAGAAGGGCAACTATGCTGCCCTGCCCCCATTACGGAACCCCCCAATGTTGGAATCAACAGAAGACCTCACGAACCTATCCTATCTGAATGAACCGGCGGTGCTCAATTCAATCAGAACAAGGTATACGAATAGAGCACAAATCTATACCTACTCTGGTATCGTTCTTGTCGCAGTCAATCCCTTCTCGGCTGTGCCGCTTTATGGGAATGAACTTGTACAAGCCTACGCCGGGAAGCGCAAGGGGGAGGTGGGTAAACCCACCAGCCTGGACGAAATCGATAGCCTCTAACGTACTGTACCCCTGAGACAGCTCGAACCTCATCTCTTCGCCATAGCTGAAGAAGCCTACAGATGTATGATACGTGACAAGAAGAACCAAACTATCATTGTATCAGGAGAATCAGGAGCTGGAAAGACCGTGTCAGCAAAGTATATCATGAGGTATTTCGCTACTGTCGACGACCCGGATAAGCCTGGAAAGCGGAGGGTATGTTTCGTCTGCTCGTGGGGCGTGTGCAAGCAGGAACAACCTGCTGATGATTATGAACCCCTTCTTAACTTGGTCCTATACAGACAAAAGACAAAGAAGGCATGTCAGAAGTCGAGAGACAGATTTTAGCTACTAATCCTATCATGGAGGCCTTTGGTAACGCAAAGACGACGAGGAACGACAACTCATCGCGTTTCGGCAAGTACATCGAGGTATGCCTGCCAAAACGCCTAGAGAAGTAATATAGACATGAGACCGGTTGATTTGACAATTGTCATCTGCCCACAGATCCTGTTTGACAAGACGCAGACTATCATTGGAGCTCGAATACGGACATATTTGCTCGAGCGAAGCAGGCTGGTTTATCAGCCAGAAACGGAGCGGAATTACCATATCTTCTATCAACTTCTAGCAGGTTGTCCGTCAAGTGATCTCAAGTCTATCGGCTTGGACGATGCTTCTAGCTTTTTCTACATGAATCAAGGAGGTGCAGCTGCGCGGACCATCCAGGGCGTTGATGATGCAGAGGAGCTCAAGGCGACTGAAAAAGCGCTAGATACGGTAGGAATCACAAGCAGTACTCGATGGAAGATTTTTCAGTTGTTGGGGGCTCTACTCCATATCGGCAATGTCGAGATCAAGCAGACTCGCTCCGATGCTTACATCGCAGAGGATGATCCTCATGTCAAATATGTTGTCGAATTACTTGGCATCGATGCTTCAGAATATAAAAAATGGACAGTCAAGAAACAAATAACCACAAGATCAGAGAAGATCGTCACTGCCCTCACTTCGGCTCAAGCTATTGTGGTCAGGGATTCAGTGGCCAAATTCATCTATGCTTGTCTGTTCGATTGGTTAGTCAGTATCGTCAATGATTCTCTCGCCAAGAATCATGGTGAAGTAGCGAGCTTTATCGGCGTCTTGGATATTTACGGTTTTGAGCATTTCAGTAAGGGCGTTTTTTAAGTATATCGAGGTGTATTACGCTTATGCTTTCCTTGCCCTTTAATCTTACAGAGAGAAACTCGTTCGAGCAGTTCTGCATCAATTATGCGAACGAGCAATTGCAACAGGAATTCAATGCGCATGTCTTTAAGCTCGAACAGGAAGAGTACAAAGCTGAGCAGATCAATTGGAAATATATTGATTTCAGCGATAACCAGCCAACCATTGACCTCATTGAGGGCAAGCTCGGTATCATTGCGCTCTTGGACGAAGAATCTAGACTACCCTCTGGATCTGACCAGACGCTCATTCAGAAACTTCACACCGAATTAGGCAAACCTCAGAACGCCAAGATTTTCAAGAAACCTAGGTTCGGTCAATCAGCATTTACTATCGCGCATTATGCTCACGACGTGACGTATGAGATTGATGGATTCTTGGAGAAGAACAGGGACACAGTACCTGATGAACACCTGGCTATGTTGAACGCTACGACTAACCCATTCCTGAAGGAGGTTCTGGATCGAGCCTCTGCATCACACCAGTCGTCCAACACTGGAGCGTCCAAAGATCCCGGAACACCTACAGAGGTTGTCAAACCGGGCAGGAAAGGACCAGGCGCTTCTTCGCGGAAACCTACACTCGGGTCGATATTCAAAGCTTCCCTCATTCAACTCAAAGAGACTATTGATTCGACCAATGCGCATTATATTCGATGTATCAAACCCAATGAATCGAAAGCAGCGTGGGAATTCGATCCTCCTCTTGTGCTGTCGCAGCTGAAGGCGTGCGGTGTCTTGGAAACTATTCGGATTTCATGTGCTGGTTACCCAACCCGATGGACATTCGAAGAATTCGCTGAGAGGTATGTTTGTCAGGGTCGGGCGTACACGGTATGAATGTATAAACTGACGAGTCCGATCTCAGGTATTACATGCTCATACCGTCATCGAATTGGGGTCCCGACCTGCGAAACTTGTGCACTCTCATCTTGGATGCTAGCATTAAAGAAGAAGACAAGTATCAGATTGGTTTGACGAAGATTTTCTTCCGGGCTGGCATGTTAGCCTACATGGAGACGGTCCGCACAGACCGTCTCAACTACCTCGTCACTCTCATGCAGAAACGTGCACTTGCTCATTTCCACCAAACGCGTTACCAAAGACTTCGCCGGACTACAGTTGCCATTCAGTCGGTGTGGAGGCGAACATTGGCACGCCGCGAGGCTGACAGACGGAGGAAAGAAGTTGCTGCTCTTGATATACAGAAGGCTGTGCGTGGATACCTGCAGAGGAAACAATATTTACGGACGAGACAGGCTGTCATTACGCTGCAAGCTGCTTTACGCGGGCGAAAAGCGCGTCAATTGTACTTGGAGCAGAAGAAGCAATTGGCTGCAGTCAAGCTGCAGTCATTCTGGCGTGGAAGGTGGGAAATTTTAGAGCAGACCTCCAAGCTGACCATCATGAACTGATCAGCTTCGTCCCCAATAGGTCTGTTCGCAAGCAGTTTGTCAAGGACAGATCAGACATTGCCAAGGTTCAGGCATGTGTGCGTCGTCATCAAGCACGCAATCAACTCAAGACGCTGCGAGTTGCTGCTCGATCTGCCTCGCATTTCAAGGAGGTGTCGTATAAGCTCGAGAACAAGGTCGTCGAGTTGACGCAGGCATTGCAAAAGCGCACTGCCGAGAACAAGGAACAGCAGGCCAAGATCAAAGCACTTGAAGCCTCCATCCAGTCATGGGTAGTTAAGTTTGAAGATGCCGAAAAGAGGAGTCGAGACGAACTTGAACTGCAGAAGAAGAGCTCGGTACCTCTACCAGAATTTGAGTCTCTTTCTTCACAAAAGCGTGAAGTCGATGAGAAGCTCGAAGAGTCAATGAAGAAAATCTCTGATCAGGATGCACAGATCGAAAAGCTTATGGCTGAGTTTGCAGCGCAGACCGACGAGCTTGAGGCTAGACAGAAACAGCTCAACGGTGCAAGCACGAATGGCGATGATGGACAGACAGTCGGCTCACTGCGAGCTGAGTTAGCTGCTCTGAGAGAACAGCTTCGTGGCGTCAGTGGAGCCAAGCAATCCATGAGCGCGCATCAACGAGGCGACCCAGCATTCAGCACCAACCTCGGCAAGGGTCAAGAGAATGGCACACCACTTGTCGGAGCTGCCGCACTTCAAGCCACCCCAGGCAAGCGGAGGAACCGCAGAGGCAGCGTGCCCCAAATCTATCCCTCAGATTCTACCATGTCCACTTTACCGCCTTATGACGAGTTCCAACCCAAATCATACTCGATGGCTGGTTCGGGATACCCTGCCGACGCCCTCAGAAAGCTTGCATCGGAGGAGGAGCTGGATCCAGAGGCGATTGCAGAAGAGATTATTCGCTTGCTAGAGGAAGAGAAACCTCTCGATGAGGACGTTCTCGGTTCGCTCATCACTGGATTACGCATTCCGGCGCCCAGCTCGACTACGCCGCCAGTGCCGAAAGAAGTTCTTTTCCCAGCACACCTTATTTCCCTTATCACCAACGAGATGTGGAAGTATGGTATGCTCAAGGAGAGTGAGCGATTCTTGGCGAATGTAATGCAAACCATTCAACAGCATGTGATGGTGAGTCAACGGATTTCTTTTCCGTACTTTCTGTGCATACTCATCGCAGCTAATTTGCTATCCTTTCAGTCCTTCACCGGAGAAGATTCCATCATTCCAGGCATCTTCTGGCTCTCGAATGTTCATGAAATACTCTCCTTTGTATGCATCGCCGAGAGCGATATCTTACAAGGTATCGGGCCTGGCGCCGAAGGTATGGGCCGAGACTTTGATTGGGATGAATACGAACACCTCGTCACCATCGTCAAACATGACCTCGATTCTCTCGAGTACAACATCTATCACACCTGGATGTCAGAGGCTAAGAAGTTGCTTGGAAAGATGGCAGTCCCTGCTCTTGTCGAGTATCAAGCACTCCCTGGTTTCCTCAGCAACGAAGGTGCACCCAAACTCTTCAACCGATTGTTGCACGGCAATACAACTCCTGCTTTCAATACAGACGATATCCTCAGTCTGCTGAACAAGATTCACAAGGCTTTGAAGAGCTACTATGTGGAAGCTACAGTCATTCAGCAAGTCGTTACAGAATTGCTCAAGCTTATCGGAGTTCAAAGCTTCAATGAGCTACTGATGAGGAGAAACTTTTGCTCCTGGAAGAGGGCAATGCAAATTCAATACAACATTACTCGGATTGAGGAATGGTGTCAGTCGAAGGATATGCCAGAAGGTACACTGCAGCTTGAGCACCTTATGCAAGCTACGAAATTATTGCAGCTCAAGAAGGTCAGTCCTGTTCATCTGTCGGAGATGGCTAGTGGAAGGTCCAACTAACTGTTGCGATGTCGGCAGGCTTCCACGCACGACATAGAGATTATCTGCGATGTCTGCTGGATGCTCACACCAACTCAGATTCAAAAGCTCATCTCGAATTATGCTGTAGCCGATTATGAGGTGAGAATATATCGCCACAACGACAGGGAAGCCCATACTAACGGTACACTATTTAGACTCCCATCTCGCCTGAAGTGCTCAAGGCAGTCGCTTCCCGTGTCATGGCCAATGACCGCAATGACCATCTTCTCCTGCCTCCAGAGGGTGAAGATGTCGGGCCATACGACACGCCCTTACCGAGACACATCGAAGACCTATACACTTATGTTCCAGCTTGGTGAGCTTGCCCGTTACAATAGCTGACCGAATACAGATAGCTAACTGCACATCCTCCAGGCTATCGGTGCCGCATTTGCGCAAGGTGACAGCCTATCTTGATGCATAGGTCGGCGAGAGCTACTACTGCATTGCCTCGCATTTATACAGTCGCATTTAGAGATTATTCGAGATATGTTACAAATTCAGCTTTCTGCATGGCACGAAGTCATCCGCCTTTTGATAAAATAGGTTCATTGCCATTGGGTATACTTTTAGCAGTGCTACGGAGTACATTGTAGTTCTCGTTTTGGGCGTATTCGGGAGGATTACTCTACCCTCGCCCTAGTGGCATGATGTACAGAAGAATAATTACAGAGATTGGCTCGTACACAGCCTATTCGGTACTACGTTGTCTATCCATCTCGCTGTAAAGGCATCGGTGCGTACGTATGTGTCTGCGCTTCCCTGGACCTGTTTGCGGCATTCCATCCCGACGTGCCGTTGACAGCAGATGCCGTAAGCAGGCCACAAGATGACGTCCCGAGCCATGAGACCGCCCTCTCCCCCGGCTAACGATAGCAGTGATGCAGGTTCTAGACTAGACTCCTGCTGTATCGGACAAACATTACATATGGTAAAAAGGTTGCACGGAGGGCGTCATGTCTCTCGGCCCACGTCACATTACAGGCCGAGGAAAAGAAGCGGTGCAGGAAACTTTAATGCACCTTCTCCATTTCTCGAACGCACAGCAACCTGCCTCGTCTTGCTTTCTCTCCAAACCACAATTGCACAGCAGCCAGTAACTTCTACAACCACCGACAGAAAAGCAGTAAGTTCTGTGCCGGGAAGACCGACCTTGACGAGAGCCCGGAAAAGCTGACGCTGTCGATTGCCGGTTCAGTCACGTGATTCAACATGTAAGTTGCCGAGCGAGAGTTCCATAGAACACAGAAAATAGCAGCGTTGCAGTGCTGAGAGTCGTGCCGTTCCGATGCAGGGGTCTCATGGACAAGATCAAAGGGTGAGTATCTTGCGGGAGCGATCTGAGTCTGGCTCTGGCTGATTGGATGGTCAAACCAGCAACCACGCCCACGACACCACGCACGCCACCACCGCTGGAGATGCCTACGATAAGGGAGCGACAAAGCACCACGGCACACACGGAGCTAGCCATGGAACCAACACCACGGGGGCAGCGTATGGAGAGCCGGCCGGTCACAGCGTCCTGCCTGGCAAGGAGCCCTACGCAACTCACGGGTAAGCGACTTGCTTCTATGGACGAATAGCGCTGCGGGGAAGGACCCTTATGCTGACCGGCAGGAATTTCTGCAGAGGCCCTACCCAGCACACTGGTCTGCCAGGCTCACACAACGATCAACACAGCTCCACTGGAGGCCACCACGGCTTGACCGGATCCAGCACGCACGACCGCCGCGACCTGCCCGGCGGAGCTGCTGGCTACAGTGGACAAGACCCTCGCGGACAGGACCCTCGTGGGCCTGGTGCGTACAGCAACAACGACAGTCTCGCTCAGCACGGCGGAGCCCACGGTACTTCCAACACGCATGGCTCGGGTCTCACTGGTCACCACGATGGCCACAGCTCCCACGAGAAGGGCGGCCTTCTAGGTGGTAGAAAGAAGGACGACCTCGACGACAGTCTTACTCGAGAACAGAAGGCCAAGGCTGACCTCGACGCTGCACTAGCTAGGCACGAGGAGGCTCGAACGCATGCCGACAAGCAATTGAACGCGAAGGAACAGGCTGCTCAGGCTGAGTGGGTGAAACGGGTCACGCCCAATTATTGTATTTTTGTTCATTGGGACCGCTGCTGATGATGCCATCCTTAGGCTTCGAGCTGCAGAAGAACGACTCAGAGAGGCTCAGGAGATTCGAAGACAGGCCGGCCATTAGTTTAACATTCAAGTTTATCCCATTTGAAATGATGTATCCCAATAGTACCATGAATACTCGACACCCCTGTGTAGCTATATACACGATAGCTCTTTTGTTTTGATTCCCAAAGAGCAATCCATGTTAGCCCATTCCTGCATAATGTATGCGGAACCGAACATGAAATGAAATGTCTGATTGCAAGTGATATCTCCATGGGCAGGGTATGTGCGCTACGTGGTATTTTCGACCCATGGAGATGTATGCGAGGTCGCTACCCCTGTCAGATTGCGTTCTGGACCAGCGATCTGACGCCAATCACAGGCGGTACAACTTGAGGGTGCTTAGATGACATTTCTTCTGGTGGTGCTATGGGCTATATCGGTTCTGCTTTCACCAGCGTTTTTACCTGGCAAATGCTTGAGGCCCGTCTTTACCATGATAGGGAGGCGGTATTTCGAAGCTAGCTGAATGCAAGTCAAAATCTGATTTGCATAGACCTTTTTTTCTTTCGATGCGAAACACCTTCCTCTCTCTCGATATACGGTTGCGATTGCCAACGGGTGATCTGACCGGATCCAGAAGCCAAATCTAGCTCTGTAAAGCAACCTTAATCTTCTGTATTCTCCATAGCTCGCGAGAAAGCGCCAAGTAGCTTTAGCCCTCGCTTAAGTGCATGGCTCTTTAGCACCCTGTACAGGTCGGAAATGGCGTTGAGACAATCGCTCGTTAGGATGCCCTCACTGCTTGTAGTGTCCTGCCACGGGCCAGTGTGCAAGCCTCCGAACTCTATAGTGGCTAATCCGGGTAGCCAGTCCCATCGTTGAAGCAGAACAATGCAGCACTGCACTGCAGCAAGATGAAGGCGGTCTGTCGAGTTCCCAGTTGGATTTGCCAATCTACGTGGAAGAAATTGAATGTGAGCAATCGAAGGGAAGAGAGCCAAATCTTGCATCAACCGGAACTCGAAGGTATTCTTGATAGACCCGTGCTCGCTAAAGATGAAAGCGAAATCTTCCATAGTAACAGACTCCAACTTTGGTAGTCGAGTTATTTGACTGAGGAGCACATTATGCTTGATTTGTAACGGGGCTATACCCAGATTCTCAAGTGTATCTGTATGTCTCTCGATAAGTGCCCGGTAATAGCTGATGTCGCAGCAGACACTTGCTTCATCTTCGCTAGACGGCTGTAAGGTGCCAATCCAAGCCGATTGCAGACTTTTCAGATTTGGGCAGGTTGGTAAGGCTTCCTCTTCAAAGGCAGCGTTTTCGACAGGAAACCAGGTTGGCAATCGCAAAGACCGCAGATTGGCAGAGGCTCGTGCAAGGAAGCAGGTCAAGCTGTCGAGCTCGTTGTGCCCCCCGTCGAAATGAAGTAATTCAAGGCGTGAGAGTCTTGTCGTGTGCACGCGTGCTAATAGAATGCTGGCACCTGCAGGCACATCAAGGAGGAGAAAAGTAGGCTGGCACAGCGCAAGTAGCCGCGATGCATGAACATATGCGCCGGATGGACTATGGGGGTGTGTAGTGATGCTAATGTGCTGAACTCGTCTCGCCAAAGAAGGCTTCTTTTCGAGCAAATCAGCAAGCTGGAGTAATCTTCTTGTCGACAGTTGGCACAGTGCGACAACATGTATGGCACGATAAACTGCCGACACGACGGTCTCGTGTAAGGCGCGCGAGATGGTGCAATAAGCTGTCGAAAACAGTTAGATGCAGCTACCGGTTGCGGGGACACACGCTGATGGAGGGACAAGCATTCACCGAGTGCGCTGGCACAGTGCTCAGGCATGTAGATCGGCGACAAATCGTCCAGGACGGTCTGAATGATATGCTGTTGTATTTCTATCGGCAAGGAAGACATCGCTTTGGGCAGGTGTGCACCGCCTCCTCATCGACCTGGAAACTTCTTGTGTGTGCGGACTGGGTCTTGCTCCTAGAGCGCGCCGGAAGACTCCTTGACGAAGCCCTGTACCTTCGTGAGATTCGGAAAAGAAGCTCTCGCAGTTACACATTGATGGGAGGCAAACCTCTGTGTGGCATCCTTGGCTGTGATCAGACGAAATAAGGAGGTGGCGAAAGCGTGCGTGCGCATGCGAGCCAGTCAAGCGTGCGTCGCTGGGTGAGATGACTCCGTGTTGCCAGCATAAAGCGCTGGCCAGAGCGATCAGGCATCTTTACCTCGTCTGCTTGACTGTCTTGACAATCCAGTCTTTCCCCGCTTTGCCCTCTGGAAGACCATATCGCCTGGGCAAGGGGAGTACATTAACATAGAGACGCAACGCAAGCTGACTGCCTATCTTATCTCACCAGGTCAACGCAAAACAATGTATTAATCCTTCCCAAATCAAAGCGGAACCTTCGAGCCCTGCCTGTCGCGCTTTTTCTATAAGCAGGAGCGTGTCCGCTGCTAGCACATCGTAGGTGCCAACCAAGCAATCTAAGCGGACATTGTGGTTCTTCAGTACATTGAGGTCCGCTAAAACTGGTGAGACGATAGGATCCGATCTTTCCATTCCGATTGTCCATTTAGCGGCTACGTCGTCCGTATACTTGCTATCTAAGAGTGGATCCACCTTATCGATGTTCTTCATTTCCGGATTGTTATTGCGGGCATCTGCACACGGAGAAATTAGGAGGATGCTAGCCGGTGCAATTGCTCCAGGTTGTTGCGACAGAACGTGTATGACCAGGCATATAGCGACATTACCGCCAGCAGAATCGCCCATGAACGTGACAGTTTCACCCTTATCTCGGGAGTCTTGCATGACAATCTGATAGAGCCCAGCAAGGTGCGGTATGCTGTCTTTAGCTGGAGAATGGGGCGCTAAGGGATATGAGACCACTGTCACTGTTGCAGGTATGCTGCAAGCTAGTTCAGCAACAAGACTCCAGTGTTGCGAAGCCGGCGGACTGCCAAAAGAAGAGATCGATTAAACTTATCCGATGCAGATGTGAAAATGCATGCCCGGTCAGGTATCGTTCGGACGAAACCATGTGATACCAACTGCTTATGCCGAAAGCCCACAGGTCAACTCACCTCTGGAAGCCCCCGCCTGCAAAGCTGCGAATAATGACCTTTCAGCATTCGACAACGGAAAGGAAGACCAGCAACTCACTAATAGATTCTTCTGGAGCTAGTTCCCTGCTTCCCGCTCGAATGCTTAGGCGCGAAATCATAAAGCCATGTATCCGCCACTTGCCGTTCAATAACATTACATCGTTTATTCGCTGATGCTGGAACGGACAACTTGGGTGACCCGGCAGGGAGGGGTTTGCCTGGCCTTACCAATCTCGAACCGAACGGGGCAATACACGCTTGTAGTGTACGAATAGCCAGGCTTCTGTCGGATCTCGTTTCCACTAACATGTTCCCGACGATTGCCACAGGATGATATGTTCGACAGAGCTCTTAGTACTACCGGTGACAAGCGAATCAAGGGTGAAATGTGGTATATACCGAAGAGGAACTAGCGGGCCAGACAGTAACTCATCGATCGGGGGGTACGGATCGTGGTATATGGTATGATTACATAAGCTGCAGTTCAGATATAAGCCGAATGACATGCTGAATACACGCGACAGAACTGAGCATCCTCTTGCTGTAGTGATCACGGCTGGAAAGCATCGAATGGTCACCGAATCATGCAGTCGATTTTGCACATCTAGCTACAATCCAATCTTTGGCAGATACAGCTTCGGGCAAACCATACGGCCTGCGTGATTCGGAAGTCGCGGCGTCAAGACAAACTGAAAGTGCGCAAACATTGTTTAGAGACGCGCTTACCAAGTCAAGGGAAAGACGTGAATTTGTCCTTCATGAACCATCCAACTGCCTTCCAGTCCATCGTCTCTCAGTTTCTCCGCGAGTAGCTTATCATCTGGAGCAAGCAAGTCCCAGGTGCCATAGACTCCATCCACGATAACACCACGCTCCTTCAGAGGCGTAAAGTCCGCCAGAAGTGGAGACACCATTGGGTCTGACCTATCTAATCCTTTCGCCCATAAGCCTGCCACTTCCTGTATGTAAGAATACGTAAGGAAAGGGTCATAGGCTTCGACAGCGCGTATTTCGGGATTTATGATCCGACAGTCTGCAGCAGGGGCTATAGCCAAGATTCGGGATGGCAGTGCTGCATTTTTATCTTTGTGCGCGATGTATAAGGGTAGACACAGCACGACGTTGCCACCTGCTGAATCTCCCATGAATGTGACTACTTCGTTTTTCTCTGCGGATTCTTGCATAATAGTATAGTATAATTTGGCGAGATGGGGGATGCTTTCCTTTGCTGGAGAATGTGGAGCTAGCGGGTAAGACACGACAGTCACGTTGGCAGGTACAGCCGTAGCTAGTTCATGTACAAATTGCCAGTGCTGGATGACGGGAGTCCTGAAGCCTGCGTCAATAATCTCTCCCCGAATGGTATTTCCATATGGGCATCGAATTTCGGAGTACGTCACTTGTGACAAGATCGCATTGCGCTAAAACTCACTTCCTGAACCCCCCTCCACAAAAGCTGCAAAAACACAGGCGAGGCCATTCAGCTTTAGAACTTTCCGTGGTTGGACAGCAAAAGAGACAGAGTCTCACTAATAGATTCGTTGACTTTTAGCCTTGTCGGAAGTCTTCTCATCTCTCGGGACAAGGTCATATAGCCAAGTGTCATTGACGTTTCTTTCCGTTACATCGCAATTCTTACTAGCTGCTGCCGGGACTTCTAAGCGTGGCGACCCTGCAGGCTGTTCGGCTTGAGGTTTCCAAACCAGCCATTTGAGGTAGCGCAGCACTGTTTGAAGTACACGCGTGGAGATAGTACGTCCTGTTCGTGTTTCTATCTGCAGCATGGTGTAGAGTTATTGTAGAGTCCAGTTCATGTACTGTCTTGATGGGCTTTATGCAGGCCGGCCCGCTATGCTGGCGATTTGACGAAGTCTTTATGCGTATCTAGTCAGATTTCTATACCGGTAATTGGGCAGCTGGCGGCTATTGGAACCCGCTTAAGCGAGGCCGGAGATATATAAGAAAAAAAGTCACATTGATAGTAGTCAGAGTAAAGCCTAAACTCCGACAATGAGTCCCCCTGCACACCCAATCCCAGCGTCGCGCGACACATACTAGATCACGTTACGCTTGTAAACGATGCGATTTGTTATGTCGCGGACACTTCCGCTATGACACGCTCAAGATACGGAGAAGGCGGGGTAAGGGCCCAGTTGGACTGAACAGACCGGCCAAGTTTCGGAATTGGAGTGAGTGCTTCCAATCCGAATGCGCAAGTTCGCGCAAGGCAGAGTCCGCGTAATTGGGACTCGAGGAAGGTGAGATCTACACAAGATAGACTATGTACATTCGGTTCTCAAAGATCATCAACCAAAACGCCAGCTTGTCCTGATCACGCTAGTGATCGGATATCAGGTGAAATGCAGAAGTGATGGAAAGTCATCCACACCTTTAAGGTTCCTTTAACCGCACCATCCCTGACCGCAATGTATTCGATGCTCAATCAATCGATACCGAATTGTGGATTATGCTCCGCAGAAACGCTCGGCTGTCGTGGAGCCTTGCACGAAATGCACTGCTTCGATTAATATGCTCCCGGCAGACCAGCTGTCAGTCGAGTCTGTCAAGAATAAAGCGATTCTGAAATCAGGTTAGAATGCACTATTGCTGATGCGGCAGAAGCTAGCCAGCCGGCGACTCGTCTCGCCAACATTATCCATCTCGGAGCGCTCCTTGCAATGTGGTCCGAATTGGGTCAGGCGCTGTATCAGCTATCGCAGAGCTACTCAAGGAGCATCAGTTTATGGCGCAACATAGTACTCATCCGAGCACAATAACAAAGCGTAACGCTGTACAAATTCAGATCGCCTACGGGGATCTGATTGAATCTGCGAGGCTAGCACGCCGAAATATCTCTGGCCTCAGCGTCAACTCGGAGATGGCCGGACTGTCGGCTAATGAGCGAGAAGTCAGACAATCGGGTGAAGGCAAAGCCTCTCATGTCAAGAACAATAATGGAGAGCCAGGTAGGAAATCGAAAAAAAACTTGACTCCCCGGCTTTCCTGTACTCGATGCGAGCTGCATCGCAAGCTACCTAAGCTGGAGACGACAAAAGGAACCGTTGCAAGATACATGATATGTTTGCGCCCCTATGCTACAAGATCGCTGTACTAATTCTGACATCTACACTGTCACCAACGCTGCTGCCCGTCCGCTCCTAAACAAAAAAAAGCCCTCCTCTGCCTCTTGTTGTACCTTCTGAAGTTTTTTCAGAAGGTACAACAAGAGGCAGAGGAGGGCAAAAAAGGTGGAATGGGGCGCCCATGGTCTCAGAAAAAAACTTTAGCGCGCTAGGAGAGGGTTCAATGAACCCTTCCTTTATTTTTTATTTTTTTTTCTTATCATTGACCGGGGCTTCGGGTAGTATAGGATCCCGAAAAGGGGGCGGGGGGAGGGGGGTGGAAGTGGAGGTGGAAGGGAAGGTGGAAGTGGAGGTGGAAAGGGAAGGTGGTGTCGGAGGTGGATGGGGAAGGAGGTGGATGGGGAAGGAGGTGGACGGGGAAGGAGGTGGATGGGGAAGGAGGTGGACGGGGAAGGAGATGCAGGTGGAAAGGGGAAGGGAAAGAGGAGGTGGAAGAGGAAAGCGAAGGGAAAGGGGGAGGAGAAGAGAAGGAGTAATGTGAATGAGAAAAGAAAAGAAAGAAGAGAAGAGCGAGTGCAAGAGAATCCTCTCTTTTATACCCCTGGCGCACCACCGCGGGTCTCACACCTTCGCACAATCGGGTGGCGCTGTTCGTGCCCTGCCGGCCCGACTCCATTTGTCTTCGTGCGACGGCAGACTGGCCCTTTCGAGCAGCCGGTCTAGACCCATCCTTCTTATCACGGATGAGTGCTGGATGGGCATCGCTACCGCCAGAACTCGCAAGCGAGTGTTCAATCGGTGGACAAGCTTTGGTTGGTTGAATATGCAAGGCGACACCCGCCCCGAGGGTGCATGGATCGCAGCGCGCAACAGGAGGCCGCTGAGTATTACCGGTAGCACGCTGCTCGCCTGAAGCTGTGCCGCCGAATTGGCGTTTTAATCATCTCTGATCCTCTGCCATTCTCCATTCAAGCATGCAGTCGTACGGAGCTTCGTCGGCTCATACGTAGACAACTGACTCAGCTCCTGGCCACGCGGAGGTCTCGAACGGCGAAATAGTCTGTAAGCTGCTGCTACACGCTTCAGTGCCTGGCGTTTCATGCGCGGTTCCAGCATGCGTGTACGCGCTTCTGCACAAGGCACTGATGTACATCTCTTTGACTATGCAGGCTGGCTCATCGAAGTTCTGTGCCGGCAGAACGACTTCATTGTCCTTGAGACTCGGTCCAAAGCTCAATCGCCTAACGTCCCGGGTGATCTCAGTTCCTCTTAATCCCGAAACGTGTTGCACCACAGGTACCTACATCGCATGGTAGATGCAGATACATATCAAGTCAAATCTGGAAACGCGGGAATACATTTCGCTCAAAAGAGAAATGTCTTTTCATCCCTAGTCTACAGATGAATATTGGTCGAGAGCTCCTATCCCTACCCCTTTTTGGGATTCAGCAGCAGAAACTACAACTGGTCTTCTTTCTTCGATAAGTCCTTAGCACTAAGACGCACATCAGACTGCTCCATGTCCCTATGATTCCGCCTTCCTCTTGTTCCATCTGAGGCTCAATTCCCCTCTGCATAGATCTTAAGGAGGTCGCCAGGTTGCCGAGGATGACCGCCTGTAAAGCTATGGAAAGCATTTGTACTGGTATGATTGGTTCGACCCTCTCTACGAGCGAATTGATTTCGAGTGGATATTCCTTCTCTGATGTATCATGTTGACCAGCTTGTAACAGACGATAAAGGCGGGACATAGCAGATCCTTCTGAACGAGGCAACGGGGTACTTCATATAGAGCCCAATAGCACGGCAATCAGCAACATCTGACTTGGTGAAGTAGAAAGGATGAATAGTTCCGCACATGTCACAACCGATGTATAGCATTCATGGTGGGCAAATAGTCGGGGTAGTTCCGAGAAGCCAGCTCAGACAAGGCACAGGTCAAGCTTAGGGACAGAATCAGGCAGATTATCATCAGTTTCAATTGATCACAACTCCAGCATGACCGCAGGCCACACACGCTATGGTGAACCGCTGTTTCGCGTGTGTATCGAACTATTGCTAGTGTAATGGTACAAGAGATGAGTAGGCGAGCTCTGCTGCGATATTAAAATTGAAGGATATGTTTGCTACTTATACGACTGAACCCGGAACAGCGACGACCTGGGTCTGTTCCCTGCACACAACCCAAAGGTGCAGTCGGGCTGTGAATCGGTGGAAGAGTTGGCACGAGACTAGCTTATGCAACTGTATGTAAAGATGAATTATTGGTCTTGACATCGAATCAAAATTTTGTTGTTGTGCCGAAAGCAACAGCGAGTGCTGCAGCCTGGGCGAGGAAGCCGGCGTTGTGTAGACTGTCGAAGGATGATTGGTTTGACAGGGCTGCAGGTCTGGATGGAGCCGGGAAGGCAATATGCGACTCGGTTGAAGCTTTCTCCTCTTCATGGATGGTCTCAACTTCAAATTGCTGGAGTTGGAAATCGAGCCAGACAGCATCGGGAACCAGGCCACGAACAGGTTCACACACAAAGTCGACGACATGGGGGTTCTTGAGGCCACAAGCACTGTTGTTTGTTATTTCTGCATCAAGCATGCCTGGGAAAGGCTCAACGAAACATCGCTGTCTGGATGAAGCTGCTGCGATCAAGGTGGGGAGGAGCGCGGCGAGAGCGAGCTGGAAGAATGAAGACTTCATCGTGATTTGCTTTCTTGTTGGGGAGATGTTTTAAAGTCTCTGTCCTCAGTAGATCTATATGCAAGATGACCCATAGAAAATCCAGTCAGACTTTTGTTGACGGTGATGTCCGCCCTCTAGCATTCACGCGACTCACCCGCGACACAAAGCCAGCTTTGGTCGTAAAAGCCGGAAATCAGGCGGGATAAGCGAAGAGCAAGGATAGGAAAGAGAGCGAGTGTGGATGTGATGGTATGGAAGGAAGGAGGGAAAACCTCCAGCAACTTCCAGTTCATCTCCTGGTTGTTGCTTGTCTTCACGTGTCAGGGCGGAAAAGTGGAGCGGGCGATCGAGAAAGTCAAAGAGGAAAGGCATGCATTAATGCGCTCGAAACTCGATTAACGAAGATTTGGGCTTAGCGAGGGCGGACTGATTGCTGCGTCGACATGCAACGAGCAGGTCGCAACCTGATCTCGGCTTGTTTTGCCATATGCGGTAAAATGCGTATTTAGCGTAGGGTAACGCGTTTATTTGCCCAGCACAGCGGCGAGTAGTCTAGGCTGGCGCTTCAATGACGGGTCTTCCTGCTCGGTCTATTCGTCACTCTCCTCGTCTTCGTCGCTATCATCCGCCTCCATAAGGGCTCGCATGAAATTCGCGCCAATCTGCCACAGCTTGCCGCCAGTCGATCCCCCCGTAGTCTTTGCAGCTGGACTTGTAACCCAAGCTCTGATAGCGTCTTCCGTAACCACATCTTCCTCATAGAAAGCTTGTAGAAACGCAGGAAATAACCTCGGATGGACACCTTCTTTCGTTGCACAGTGTTCTTGCAGAAAGAATAAAGCTTCAACCATACCACCTTGTGTTCGGCCAGTCAAGCTATCAACCAAGGCCCCCCATCTCTCTACCAGCACGTTGACTCTCTTTATCACCTCGTTCGCAGGCGCGCCTTCGGCAACGATAATTTGATCGCAGAGGAACGGCACAGCTACTCCTATGACATCCTTCAGCGCCACGTTGGAGGCCATTCGAAGGGTCTTCAGCTCGATAGCTGCATTGTCGACAGTATGGCCCTCGCCGAAAGATCTTTCTAATGATGACAGGCACTCCCGCTTGAATGCCATGCTGTCAGATCCTCCAGAGCTGCCTAGCGCGCCAATACCAGCAACAGCAGGTGGTTCGGATTCATCCGACATAGCTCCATCAGAATCGCCCTCCGAAGCCAAGTCATCCGAAGACGAACTTCTCGATATCGTAGAAGCAGACGAGTCCGAATGTGCCTCATCGTCCTCGCTCCCAATTGGCAAACCGGATGGCGCTAATGATGAGTGTCTGAGGTTTCGGACATCCAACGCGTCTTCATCATCGGAATCCTGCTCCGCGATGTGTACGGACTCTTCCGATGGCCACAGATGGCCCTGCGCACTTGATCCGAGATTGTGCCCATCCATGTTACCATTTGCCTTGGCTCCACTTGCAGCATCTCCATCCTCCTCCTCATCCTCCCACGCTTCAGTAGACACCCTCTGACTCCTTAATGAAGCTCCTTCACCTATAGTCACGCCGGCTCCTATGAGGGATCCTTCGCTGATTGATGAATCTCCTTGTACGTGCACACCCTCCCCGATTATCGAATCAGTAATGACAGAGCCATCGTCTACGATAACCCCGTCGTAAAGGCAGGAGTTGATGATCCGCACATCTGCTCCGATTCTGCAGTTTCCGCCGAGAACGGATTCAAGTATATCGCTCCGCTCGCCGATTTTCGTGCGTCGTCCGATAACCGCTGCTGGACCGGTTGTGCATGTCCGTGCTAAATTGAGCTTGCGCCCAAGATATAAGCGCCCTCGTCTCTGTTCGTAGCGATCGTTTTCTCCGGGAACAATCTCATCTAAAACTAGAGGGTATGACCAGCGAGAGATGACGGCCTTGCTGTTGAAGGTCGGTAGGGTTAGGCTTGCATTAGTAGGAGCCTTATTTGAAGGTCGACGGTGAAGGAGCTAGACTCACCTGACACTTGCATAACTCGACACATCGCCAATCAGAGCTGCCCAGGATTGTGCCCGGGGACTTGTAGTCCCGATGCTATGCCCTTCGCCAACAATTGTACAGTTAATCCTCTTGCCAAGTAGATCGGATGTAAGTACACCATTGATGAAATCCGGTCTCATGTTTTGATAGTCGAAATTCTCCACAAACAAAGCCGGCACTTCCATGTTGCATATGTCCACTCCCACCGATTCCAAATCTGTACGAAAGAGAAGGGTCTGGCCTGCTTCGATGTGTTCAAGTGGAAAATGAAGCCTCTTGCGAGCTGGGAACTGTGGCTGATGTAAGTAGTGTAGAAGCTGCTTTTCAGACGACATGATGTGTGTGGACGTCCTCGCAGGGCTAGACACGCTAGAGCTGTTTACACCCAAGTCAGCACTACTTTCTGGCATTATCAGGTGGTCGAGACACACCTCCTAGCCCTCGATGTAACGATGCAATCCATCAGCAATGACGGATCCTTCTTTCTCTTCGCTGTGAACTCGGTAACAGCTGTCTCCAGATCCAGGTTGCCAATGTAGCCAGCTTTGACCAGGAGCCAGTCACCAGCTATAGCTAGTCCATCCACTTCACGCATAACGTCGCCTTCGGAGACAGCTTGTGTCTGGCGTATGCGGATTGACATCGGTGCCGTCGGAGATGTAAATGTGGAAGAACTGCAGTGCAGAAGCGTACGAAAAAGCGTCATAGCTTTAGCAGGGTGCCTGTCAAGACAGGTGCCAGCAAGAGGCAGGTCAAAAACGTACTCTAGCCATTCGCGAAGCTCTTTTGCCCCATCTCGAACAACAATCCAGGCAATCTTCACATTCGACGCAGACAAGCTCTCCAGCGTCCAAGCGATCAACGGCGAGTTGAGAAATGGAAGCAGACACTGTTCACAGCAAGCAGCACAGAGCCAGTAGTCGCAATTGCGATGAATACATGACGGTAAAAGGGCAGATTGCGCCTAGTCAGCTCGAGTGTATACTCCGGAATCCTGCCACTTGACGCACCCAGGGGTTTGCAGATTCGCAGCCCTCGCCAGACTTGTTTCCACCCCGAATCAGCGGACCGTAGCGAGACTGATGCTCGAAGGGCTCTGCGAGCACGACAGCCTGAAGAATGGCCTCCTGCTGGCCCTCCATTGCTTGCTTGTAGAGGTTTTGGCGTGGATGGTGCGATACGGAGGCAAGCTCATTTCAAGAGCGAGGCACTCGCATTGTAGACCGGCAACTGTGGCAATGCATGCAATTGTTGTGTCAAAGTCAAACTGGATGGAGTCCTGACTAATGCTCTTTGTCATACGGAAGATACATTTGTCCCAGACTGACAGCCGATACTTGTGCTGCTACATTATCGAAAGCTGCGAGATCTCCACTGGTTGCAACGCTTGTATCGACCACGACATCCGTTGGTTCGAACTAGAATCGAGCTAGAACCAGGACAGGGCAAACGAACGGCATCTGGTCTACAAAGCATGTACTCACCCAATGTACCATACTTATCGGTACCGAATCCACAGTAGTAGCGCCTACCTTGTACGCGATCGCGTTTATTGACTGACTGGAAGCGGACCACAGACGTGGTCTCACTCGTGACGCATAACAGCAGCACCCGGCGAGCGTACGTGTACTCGACATCTGCCGCTTCGAGGAGGTGACTGTTCGCCATGGCTCTCGACGAGGTTCACCAGCTCTTTCTGCAGTCGTGCATGTCGCGGCGAGCTTTCAGCGAGAAGACAGGCCAGGCTGTCTATGCGCACTGCTGGAAGGTGTGCAAGGGCACAGGTGAGCTGAACAAGGCTGGTCTGCAATAGCATTCATCTGCATGCTGACGACGTAAATCCACCACGCCGGAGCTGTCCAGACGCCAATGTCCAGAATGCCGGCGCGCCTTCGTATGCTGGCCTCGTAGACGAGATCAACACCAACATCGAAGCATTTGGTTTCCACATCAAACGCTTCCTAGATGAATACTCTGGGAAGCCGTGGACTGCGTTCGTCAACACAAGATCAGATGACCTTGCCAAGGTAGCAACTGAGTACAGTCCCCAAGAGATTGCGTATTTCAGAAAGGTCGTCAGTGGGCAATAGCGACTAGTCACAATTAAGCTATGAGCTGAGAGAAGGATCCTGCGATCCTATAACAGATCAGACTCATCATGAAGAGTGGGGACCGCTACTCTATATCGAGCAACGTTGCCAAAAGTGCTGGCAAGACGGTACGCCCGGAACTAAAGCTTACAGAGGCGGAAAAGGTGTTACGCACCTTTGTCGCCAAAGGTATGACCACCTGCACATACTGCGCGCAATCTCAGTACTCTTTCTAACGGTTCCTGCATCCAGGCTGGCTCATCGCCACGTCTGTCAAGGTTGGGGACAAGACGATGGAAATGTATCAACTTTCTTCACGTGCGCGAATGGAACTAGAGCACTATCTTGCTGAAGAGTTCCCCGATCAAATGGACAAGGCCTTCGAATGCAAAGTGTGCAATGAGATCGTAATGAAGGTGAGTGTATGAGGGCTAGATAGCCTTTGTTTTGCCGGACGGATTGAGTAGACTTCCCATCTTTGCAGGGATCCCAATGTCGCAATGGGGGTTGCAACATGCGGATGCACGACTTTTGTGCACGTACTTACTTTGCAAGGAATGAAAAAGCGTGTCCTCGCTGTGAGACGTGAGTGACTTGGAGGCATCCGCTCCCGCTCATATCATTTCTAACTATACCCGAGTTGCTGTTGTTCCTAGACCCTGGGACATTGAGAGAGCTCGCCCCATAGGACCTGATGCAGCAGAAGGTGCTGGTGCAGCCGATTCGTCGGATTCAGAGCCTGAAGGAGATAAAGAGGTGGACAATACGAATGACGGAGACAGCGGCTCAGAGGCTCCCTCGGGTACTGCTTCGAAGGCCTCCAAGGCGAAAGGAAAGACAAAAGATAAAGGCAAAGGCAAGGCACGAGGCGAAACCACTACGATCGTGGAAGAGAACACAAACGATATGGATGTGGAGCAGGATGATGAGCCATCTCGGGCAACACGACTTGGCAGCGGACGTGGAGCAGCCAGTCAGCAAGATCGTCTTGGGGATGAGAGCGACGAGGATCGGAAGATTCTGCCTATGGCTACACAGATAGAGGAGGACGACGAGGAGGAGGAAGAGCAAGATGAACTAGAGGATGACGATGATCCCATAGCAGCTAGACACGCTGTCAGGAAGCACAAGGAGCAGGCTAAGAAACGCAAGGCGACCAGTCAGTCAGGGAGGTAGGCCTACGTTGCAACCCTGCAAACGCAGGCGGATTTGAGAATCATCAGGAATGTTGTTGTACGCCTAAATACGCAGGGCTCGTCCATAAGGCAACGCGAGGAAGGTGTACGTGCTCTACTCGCTCCTATTGTCGCTCTGGATTGTGGAAGATGCAGACTCGATGTATTTCCATCGGAAAGATCACTAGTCCACCTTGAGCTAGTCAGTCCGTGCGACTTGTGGATACGACGCGGCTCTACTGTTCTAGCCTTGGCTTAATATGGGAATTAAACTTCGCATGTCGATGGAGGGGTCATGCAGTAAGCAGTACAGAGGGTGCACTTTTTCATCGCCTCTAAAGTCAGGAAACGGTAAAGACATTTGCTCTGGCAGTGCTACAATCTTTCGCAGACTACGGCTAAAATCGGGCGAAGGTGGCCTCGCCACACATCGGGGCTTCTGCACCATCAGATGTCCCCTCTCTAGCACGAGGGTTACTGATCATCGGTAGCTCGGAGTCCGGTCAATGGCGCCGTGGCACCTTCAATGGAACCGAAAATTTCCAACTTGTCCAGCCTAGTTATCTCTTCCCCACCCTGATTATCCACCGCGAAGATCTGCATGTAACGAATTGAGCTTGCTTCAACTTATGTCTACAAAGCCGATGGCTTGGCTTACCTGTAAAGAGTTAGTCTTCTGAAACTTGACGTAGCGAAGAAGCACAAGTTCCTTTCCGAGCGCTTGGTCCTTGGTCAATTGAAACTCTTGTAGGGGTATCTGGGATGTTGCCTCGTCAAATCCGAGATCGGCTTGATCTGCAAAGATTCTGATTGTTTTGGGAGCATTGTCGAAAGAGCTCTCCGATGTAGTGAATCGCAGTGCGAAAAGCTTGACGGCTTGCAGGAAGGCTAGACTCAAGAGCAGTTGCTCATCTGCATCGCTCTCTAAGTAAGCTTTGTCCGAAGCTAACATATCCCGCAAACTGTGATCTAGTGCTTCGTTCAGACAGCTTGTCTGTGAAGTGTCAATCTGTGACAACAATGAAGACTATTCATGTGGGCAGGTGAGCTGCTAGAGTTGAAGCATTTCAGGCTGATCCGGCTTAAACCTACATGTCCTTGCAGGGCCTTATCGGCTGGAGCAAGATTGGGCTCTGCGTAGTTCTTTTGCGGACGTCCAGCATGCTTTTCGATGGCGCCTTGGATAGCCGCGGGATTTGCACCTTTTATTGTTTCGACTGTTTGACGATTCTTGACGAAAATGAGCGTTGGTACCGCCGACTAATCAATTGGGAATACAGCAGGAGCCACGTGCCATGAACGAACTTAGCAACTTGAATCTGTTGAACTGCAGAATGCTAACAGTCTAGTACAAGCACGCACGATATTGTATGCCTGAGCCAGAGGCCTGCTTTGATCTATGTCAATCTTTGTGAATATCGCCTGCTTGTATTCCTTTGCCCAAGCTTCATAACGTGGCGAGATGGCCTGGACGTATTTCGTCAGCCGCACTAGCAATAAAGCATGCTTAAAAGGTCCTTGGTGCCTACCTTGCATGGCCCACACCTGTATGCAGATTGAAGTGCAGCAAGCCGAGAGAATACTATTAGACCTGCAGGACTGCCTGTGTGCGCTTTTCGATACTGACCAAGACGCGGTAAAGTATAAAATCGAAATTCGGTCACTGCCAGCGCGGGCAAGGACATTGTCCAAATCCCTCTGCTGGCTGACAATAACTACCGAACCGTTCATGTTACCTGGTAATTGATTGAGTAGAGATTAAGCTGGAAAAGTATCGATCACCTGCACGACATGCGGCGTCTTTCCGGTAGACAATCAGCTTGAGTGTGGATTGTTTATCCCAGGCCATGAGTCTTAGGCTTGCCAAATGCAGATGCGAGTTACAGATTACACAGAAACTAAAACATATATATCTGTGTTCATGCCGTTTGGCATTCTAAATCTAGGTGAGATAACCCCCACTCTAGTTCTATTATTGGGAAAGTGGGTGGATATCATGCAGCATCCCCGCAACCTCTCCTTGTGTGCGTGTGATGTTGAGTCCTTTGACAGATGATTCGTCGATGCGATGCACTTGATTGAACACGAGTGAATTCTGACAGCATTTCACCCGACGACCGGGTAAGTGCATATTTCCCATACGGAATTGTGCCGTCTTCATGTGTGCGTACCAGCTGATATTTGTTGGGTCGAGACTAGAATTGTGTCGACAACGCCTCGAAGCTTTGTGGCCGGACCTACGTTGCCTTACATCTCCATTGACAAGCATATTCCGGCTTCTGCCTTGAAGGTTACAGTGTGTGCTTTGCAATGCCCTTCGTTATTTCATCGCGAGAACGGGCAATTATATAGGTGGAACTCGCTTGCTGCCATGTTGATTCTTCTCCACGCATCCTGTGTCGCATACACTACCCGAGGCTGCCATATTCACGTAAACCGAGCACACGACATGCACATTTGCCACGCAACTATCGCAGCAAGATCACCACCGTGGGCCATTGTGAGCTTCGAGTGCATGACAATCGGGAAGTTTCTTCCGATTAAGCCGAACCTGAGGGGTAGAAGTTGTTGGAGTTGAAGGGGCTGGGAGCGAAGGTAAAGGCGCCCGGTCCGTTGGTATAAGGCGTAGGCATATATTGTTGCGGAGCCGCGGGCTGAGATGTGTAGGCCGCTTTGAGAGCATTGTCAAAGGACGTCCTGCAGGTATTCGGTTAGTGGGCGGGGCTGAGGACGCTTATCGTAATACCTTACGATGGGAATTGTAGTGCGAAATCGCCTTCCGGCCATTGCCAAGAGTCAAGGGAAAAGTCGTTCGGCCAGGAGGGCTGCGACATTCCCAGGCCAAGGAAGCCATTATCCTGACTTGCCGCCGCATGATGTACTGGTTGTGGTGATGGTGGTCTTGTTTGGGACAAGAGCGTCCAGAAATCCTCATAAGGATCAGTCTGGCGGGTGTCGCCGGACAGCGTTGCAGAGGGAGGCTCAGCCATATCATCGTTGAGTGGAAGATCCAGACTAGCCCGCAGGGCTGCATGGTAGTCGCCTTTGCTTGTATTTGCCTTCAGGGGGGATGCACTGTTGCCTGCCAATGTCTTCATGATGCCAGTAAGCATAGTGTAGCAGCTCCTGACACTCTCGCGAGCAGCCTGATTGACTACAGGAGACATAAGACCTTGCATTACTTCAGGCTTATCGCTGAGATATAGTAAGGCTGCTCGTAACGAGTTCGTAGCGCGTGGCAGGTCGGCAACGCATGCAACCGTAGCCAGACTCGAAATGGTATCTACGACAAAGCTGGCGAGTATCACCAGGCTTGCAGAGTAGACATAGTACAAAGAATACCCTGTTCGAAGCATGTCAGGGGGAACGCTCACTATGCGCGATTACAGCACTTACACCAGGCACCAGATTGGCCGTTATGCCAGTTAGCGGTCACGACTTCAATAACCTCCACCGCCGAGTTGCAGCAAATGCGTGCACTTGCGTACGTTATGGCCTGGTCTAGGGCATCCGTATGATGTGTATCCGACTGTGAGCGATGGCACAGGTAGGAAAGCATAGGTCGATGTGCCAAGATCTTAGCATTTAGAAAGCGCGAACGTAGAACGTTGGTCTGCATGTTCAGTTCCTCATTGTTACCGCGTCGAGCCGCTCCCTCAGCGCTGATGCGCAAGTGAAGGGGAACATCTTTTGCGTAAGCTTCTAATTGCCTGTCGTATTCCAGTATGTCTCGACAATTGGGCCAATCGTGCTCGGACTCTGCGTGTGGACTATATAGGTTGGAGAGGATTCTGAGTTGGATTGCGTAGACCTTGTATGTCTGCTGAATAAAGCTGGAAACGGACGGTTTTTCGTAAGGTTGAGGCTCGATGCCCGAAGCAGTTATGTACTCGTCATCTACCGGGGTCGGCTCGACGCTCAGGCAATGCTGAGCAGATAATGAAGGGGGAAGGCCCAATGTTGCCGCGGTTGTAGCTTCCATGGCTACCACACCAGCCCATACTCGCCTGCGTGTCTCTGCTTCGATGGGATTCATGTGTGCTAACGTCGAGGCCGAGTATAACCCCTGCGATTGAGCGAAGCGCACTGCGTGTCCAACCGTGTTCCAGCACAGGCTCGGTTGGCTGATACTTTGTAGGTATTGAGTCTATCCGAAGAGGGATTAGAGCACATTCGTCTCACGTCGCGAAGCCCAACTTACCATAAGCAGAACACACTGCAAAGCCTGCAAGCTTCTACTTTGTAGTACCAGAGGGAACATCATAGCCAGACTGCGCTGAAAGAACCGCAAACCTGCTTCGGTACCCTCTACCGCCTCGATTTCAGGTCCGCCTATTTGGCATGCGATGGCATATACCTTGGCGACAATTTGCGGTGATCAGGGAAGGCATTCTACAAGGGAACTCAAACCCACTTGATTCAGGAGTCCGAGCCAGTGCTTGTCAACGGTACCGCCTGCTTTGAACGTATTCTCATATTGACTCATGAAAGTAGGCCTGCACATGATGTTAGCTCGGCCCAACTAACGAGTATGCTGACGTACCAATGTAGAATGCGGAAAACTGTCCAAAGGGGGTGAGCAAACATCGACTGACAGGCTAAGTGGAAAAACTTACTGGAATGTATCCTTTCGCGATAGATCTTAACCAGGGCATCGGAAAGTTCTCGATGAGGTAGAGTATACAAGTCTTGTTGAGATTTGGAATGCGAGAAAATCTGGAGTCCTTCCCCCTCGCCAACGTGGGCGGCTGAAACGGCATCTGCGAGAGCCTTCGGTGGACGCTCAGAGGCTGACCCAGGGGGGCCGCCGACGAGGCGCCTTGTTGCTCCTTCCACTTCATCGAAAAGAGTTCTTGTGGAGGAGTCGGGAAAGTGAGAGTTGACGCCTGGCGAGGCTATGAGAGTGAGGAGCGTGTGACCATCGGCTGTTTTGGTACGTGCTCCACCTGATGGAGCAATCTGCATCTGCAGGGTGGGAGCGATAGTCGGGTCACCGGCAGCGCTCTCCGCTTTGAGGCCTTCTGAATGCACATTAGGTGTGATCTGCGGTTGCAGGGTATCGCTCGAGACGGAATACGTCCGTGAACCGACGGATTGCGGCTGCACCACAGCTGGCACCGTCGGTGGCGGCTCAATCGAGCCCTGGGTCTGCGTCGGCGTGCTCATCTGCTGGGTGCGCGCGACGGCACCAGAGAGCTCTTCTATGCGCTTCTCGAGTTGCTGCAGGTAGTCTGGATCGATCTTCTTGGTCGTCGCAGGATAGGTGCAGTCTGCAAGTTTGGCCTGGCTGCACGAACTGCAGGGGTTCAAGCCGTCGCACTTTGCTTTTCGCTGCCGGCAGGCGACTGCGCAGATGGGGAGGTCAGCTGCCTGTCTTGCATTCACAGACAGCGTGCCAATGCGCTGTCTGCTACTCACTGCAGGCTATCGCTATCCGCTGTCGCTTTGGCCGGTCGTCGCCATCCTGCTGCTGCTTCTTTCGTCTCTTTACGGTTGCGGCACCATGGCCATGGGACGAATTCGATTCTGGCGAAGCCATCTGCCTCGCTCTGCTTGCGGCGGTGCTATCGGCACTGTGTAGATGGCTGCACCCGCGTTGGACCCGGTTGCATCGCGGGGAAAGGCAAGACTGTCCAGAGCATCAAATACCGTCGACAACTCCGCAGCAGTCCTGCCCGGTACATGCCGGGCTCGCCACACTTTAAGGTTACACGATGACAGTGCAGCCGGCACACGCACGTCGCGCGCAGCATGTCTTGCCAGGCTGTTGAAGTACAGATCGTACACATCAATCTACAACGAGGCAAGGACTTCGCTGGCCCGACTTTCGGCATCCTTGAAGCCCCACTCTTCGGCTTTCTCCTTCGCCTGATCCAGGAGGCGTTTTGCAGCCTCCTTATCTCCCTCCAGCAGCTTGAGCATCCCCAGATTATAGAATGCAACGGTCAGCGTAGGCTTACATTGCTCGGCCTCTTGGAGGGATATCGATCCACTGGCGCCGGACATCGCCATTGAAGCAATCTCCACGGACTTGTTGGCCCACGCCGTTGCTTGGGCTGATTGACTGATATTCTGCGAAGGTGTCTTCGGCGCCGATGCGATGAGGGAGGAAAGATTATTCATCTATGACCCGAATGCGTTCAGTTGGGAGTAGAAACAGAGGCACAGCAGAGGCATCTTACTATTGTCGCAGCGTGGCACTTGTCGCCTGTGGAAGGCTCATGCTGGCGCACTTGCGGTGGTGGTAGAAGAAGGGAGATGGTCTGCAGGTAAAGCGGCATTGCATATTCGACATTGCCCTTGCGTGCGTACAGGTTGCCGAGGGTTTCCAGCGTGCCGCCAAGGTCTGTCTTGGTAACCCACTTCGGCAATCCCAGTTCGCCCACCAGAATTGCATTCTCCTCGCTATCTGGCTTTTTCGACTGCTGTACATCCTTGGGTGTCCCTTGCGTTGCCAAACGAAGCACTTCCTCACTGGATATCATGTGGTAAGGCACGGCAACGTGAATTTAGTGGGTAGATACTGCAGGCGTAGTTTTTCACTTACACAGCCCAGGTGAGCTGCTCTTCGCTCTGCTTGTCTAGATGCTCCTGACTTTCAGCAAGATTTGCTAGCTTAACAGCCATGCTGACAACTCTCATTTTCTCTTCGTTTGTCGCCGATGTAGCATGTTGGCGGAGGTACTCTCTTCCCCAATCGTATCCTTGCAGCAGTGCACCATAGGCTTCCGAAGCTGCATCTGTTACGGATCCTTGATCTGCTCTCCTGCTAGCTTCCTCGAGTAACTCTGACCAGGCGACAGCCACACCAGTGATTTTTAGTAGTCCTAGATCTTGTTCCAGCTCTGCATCTGACATGATTCTTTCCCAGGCCTGCAGGAAGAATTTGTGTGCAGCACGGTAGTCTTGACGAGCCTTGCATCTCAATGCTCCTCGAAGTTCTTTCCTCAGTTCGGGCGGGAAAGTCTTCAGCGACGTATAATAATTGTACAGGCCCACCGAGGTGGCTCCGATTCCAAGTATGGATAATGCTAGGAAGAGTGTGCCAACTCGGATGCCACCGGCTTTATTGGTGCTATTGCGCAGGGAATTTCCGGATACCGTGGCATAAGGTCTGCTTCTGCTTGCAGCGTTGGTGAGCTTGCTATGGCACCATGTCGTGGACGAGATTCTCGTCGATAATCGACTTCGACATGACGCAGCTTCCGCATTCAGGAGGACATTCTTTCCGACGGCGGCGAGAGCGGATGAGCTCGCAGCTCTTACTGTCGGTAGTAGCATAGCTTATGTGATCTTCCGCAATGGGTTGGGATGAAATATGTCGTTGCTTTGCGTTTATCGAAAGCTGGTGGCTACAAAATGTTGGATCGAGCTGCTCGCATCCGGCTTGACTTTCGGATAGCAAGGCTACGGCTCGGACATCCCTAAAGGCGCGCTCGAGACCGCCAACAGTTCACATTACACGGGTCTAGACAGTAACGCTCAAGCTTTGCTCCCCGTACAGCGTTGTGCGACACATATTGAGATCAGCACTTTGCAGTGGATTCATCGGGACACAACTCCAATAGCAGGATAGCTGATTTGCGCGGCATAATTCCCATACGCAACACCTAAGACGCCAGAGGAAGTATGGATTCTTTTAAGGGCACATCAGCCGAGCAGGACATACGCTTCGGCGACAAGGAGCGCAAGCTACTCAAATCCACGAAGTTCCCGCCGCAGCTTGGATCCAAGGTGAGACTGACTGGAACGCACGAACTGAATGACATACTAAATAGCTATATACCTCTAACACTTGTATTTGGTCCTTCAGGTCGATATGCGCAAAGTCGAGCTTTCAGTCATGAAGCCTTGGATTGCTAAGAAGGTGAATGAGTTGCTTGGCTTTGAAGATGAGGTCGTAATCGAATATGTGTGCGGGTTGCTCGAAGATGCTGCTAATCCAGTAGGTACACTGTAATGGAACCGCAAAAAGACTCTATTGATAAGCTATTTTTACCTACAGATCGTTGACGGCAAGAAAATGATGATCAGGTTGCTCGGCTTCCTTGACCAGCATACAGAACCCTTCATGGTCGAACTATGGACACTATTATTATCTGCGCAGGAATCGCCCGTGAAGGTGCCTGCTATCTTCATTGAGCAGAAAAAGGAGGAGATGCGCAAGCGGCAAGAGGAGAAGAGCAAGAGTGATGAATTGGCTTTGATACGCCAGCAAGCGGAGCAAGATAGAGATAAACGGATTGAAGATATCAGGCAGAGAGAGCGAGGCAACCGCAGTCACAATACCAACCGCTCATCCAATAGTCAAGCCGACCGACGGGACAGACGGGATGAGCGGTCGGGACCTAGCGATTTCCGGAGCAGGGGTAGAGATGACAGACGGGACTCCTATGATAGACGAGGGGACTCGGACCGAAGACAAGATCGCTACAGACGCAGTGACGAGCGTGATGCGGCTAGATCGCGTTCCCGTACGCCGCCTCGTCGAAGGAGATCGCCTAGCTACGACGACAGAAAAGCAGACCGCGATACTACGCCCAAGTACAAGTCTGAAAGATCTAGATCGAGGAGCAGGTCGCGCAGTCCCGCCAGACGGTAGTCAAGCCCGAGCCCAGCGAATCGAATCTTCAAGGCCTGTCTGGCAGCGTGGGTTGTCAGCGGTCTTGTAGTCTATTCACGGCAATGTTTCCGGCTCCCTCAGCCAGTAACGCATGCGAGTCGTGTATTGCTATGTCACTCTAAGCTACTTCGTGTGTACTCACTGCTGCACGGCCACGAAAGGGAAATGGAAGCCATCGATGATCTTCCAGAGATCACACAACAACGGCAAAAATGTTGCTAGCGCCTAATGTAGACTGCCTTTGCCTCTCTATCCTGTTGCGGCTAGAACGAAGCACGGTAATCCACGCATTTTGGTATATCGGTCCAACGCTTCAGTGTACCAGCTTTTAACCGGTACCACTTCACCTGTCTCGTGCAAATCTTCGTTCTCTACTAAGGTCGGTGATTTGCCTCTTGCCATTCAGGCTGATAAGCATGCTTCAGAGGTCAATTATGTCATATAGCCTGCCCACAGCCAGGCGATCTGCCAAAAAAAAAGGCCCCCACAGAGCTGCACATGGATGTAGAGGCTGTTATTCCATCCGAACGTGATGCTGACTGTCATGTCTAAGAATCATGGGCTGCGGGACCAGCTCCTCAGTTCCTGTCCTTCGAACAAACTTGCTGGCTTGGCAGGCCCAATCCCTTGCTACACCCAGCGGAGCGCGGGGTAACATAATGAGATGTACGCTTATTTGGCAAGTCAATTGCTAGTTCTCGCATGTACCCCCTTTCTGACAACCTCTGTATAGGCGTTCCACGAGATAGCATTTGTACGGTTGAGTGCTGGCGAAGATGCAATACATCGAACCGAATAATCACTGAAGTCACATCGATCTTGGTTATACTTGATTTAGCACGCGTTGAGTTGGTAAAAGTGCGGGGAATTGGGCAGCATGTACACTTCCTTGCAAGTTCGTCGGGTCTCTTCCTCTCCTCTGTATTGCACGTACAGCATGTTGTGTTCGCAATCGATATGCATGATATATAGGCGACTAATGGACGACTGACTAATCCTGCTCGGCTGGCGGGAATTTGTCCTTTGCCTTGGCGAGGTCTCGATGCTTACTGGAGTTGTCCTGCAGCACACCTAACTCGCCAATGTCAGCTCCCAACAGTGGAGTTACGGTGATTTTCAGGCTGATCCTGCAGATTGCTATTTTTAGATACTTTATTACGATACTTAAAAGATGTAAGTCACGACCCCAGTAGTGGAGAAGCTGGCCGAAAGTACGGATGTCATGGATGTTAGGTATCTATCCTGCCTTCGGCTAAGCGTTCGTGAATATGGCATTGTACAGCCATGAACAATATTCTTTTCATACTGTCCTCGCAGCTCTTTTGCTACGACAGGTGTGTTGGTTTTATGCATTAGTGTAATCGGCTATCGCTAAATATGTAGCTAAAGATATTATTGCGCCAGGATGAACGCGGGTGAAGCAACTTTTGGGCAGTAGCTTCTACAGAACTCGTGGGCAGCTCAGACTGCATTGGCGAAGGAAACGCGACCGGGATAATCAATGCTAACTGGCTGTCCTGTATCGTGTCTAGATGCTGAGGCGGTATCAGATTAGCCTCAGATGTACAACGGCGGGGCAAAGCACGCACGATTACAACCCGAAGGAGCTATGGCCGTACAGTGTGGGGCTCCTTTCTAGATAAAGATACCCACTAACACCCCCTCCAGTGGGATTGTCTGGCTCGGGCAAAGTCTAGCTGCTTGCACCGTGACCGGATCGCCTTTTTTTGGTTTCAACATTCTGGATTGCCTTCCACAGATGCGACTAATGATAGAAAATAGTTGATAGACTAATCAATCATGTATAATAGCTATTTAAATTGGTGTAGAATCTTTTGGGGGTCTCCAGGCTTTGTCGACTACAAAACGCCTTTTTTTTTTTTTTGGATTTAACATTCTGGATTACCATCAACAGAAGCGACTAATGATGGACAATAGAATAGACTAAACAATCATGTACAATAGCTGTTTGACTTGGCGTAAACTCTTCCGGTGCTTCCGGGCTTTGTGGACTGACTTTGTCGATGCCCTGAAGGTGGTACATGACGACCCAAGATCTTACCGATTGTAAACCAATAAATATGTTGAATAAATTTATTTGTTCAATCAAGATCATTCGTCTGAATGACCAATCGGGGTTGTAACTCAGTGGTAGATTTTACAGTTCAAGTTACGGTTCTGCAACTGATTTCCAACACATTAACAGAGTGGCTTCGGCAAAGCGTTCGTGAACTTGGCATCGTACACAGCATGTCAGATCAAAAAAAGAGAACAGAAAAACAGACGTCCCCTGGTGGAAATACCAGTGGCAAGGGTGCCGCGGCAGCGAATCGTGGTGAAGACTGTGGCCCGTCCTAACCCAACTGCGATGCTGGCACCTGGTTTTGGACGTTGAAAACGATCTGAGCGAAAGGGATCGGGGGTGCGTCTGCCATGGACTTGAGGTATATCTTCAGCATCTTGAACTTGTCGCTTAATGATATGCTTTTGGCAACTCTAGCTAAAGATTGATAGCACGCGTTACAAATGGGCCCGCCTGGGTCATTCTTCATGGTCCAACCTACAAATTTTGACGTCAAGGAAGTCTATGCATGCTGGAAAAGACTTACGGGAGGGCTTATCTGTCTGCTTGCACGCTTTCTCCGGCAAGAACGAAATGCATCCACTTGCGTCGACAACGACTTGAGGCATATTGCACGCAAGGTCGAGATCACTTTCTCGCTTGCGGTAATCTGCTTGTGACTGGAGTTGCCATTTCAGTACAGGTGCGCATTACTTTCACAAAAGCTGACGTTGTCCCAACATGTTGGACCACTTGCTTGTCAGTCCCGAATAGCGATGCCGACAGGCTTATCATACTCAGCGGCCAACCCCAAGAACAGGGATTTGGCCAGAGATACGAATGAACCTGTGAACATCGCTATAGGATCGATAGACAATTGCCTGTACTTCACATTGCTGGGATCGCGTTGGTTCCTCGTACGCGGCTTACCTTCTTCTTCCTGTCGGGATCCCTAGTTTGGTTGTTCTTAGACAAATGTGTTAAGTCTGTCCCTGTGCAACAAGCTTTCCTGAGTCAACGTACCCTTTTATTTTGGAGCCGACTCCTGCCATCTTGAATCACGGCTGCTAATAAAGCATCTTCCTTGGCCGTGGTAGCAATTCGATGTACCGAAGCCGTTCTATAGTCGATCAACATCTGCAAATAATACCACGAGTCATAGGCTTGTCAAAGGCTACTTCGCATAAACAGGCTTATGCGGACCTGTTTGGCTTCGTGCGAAAGCTTAGACCATCTCGTCGTGCCTTCTAATTCTCCTTGAAAGTCTTCAAACAGCACGCGCAAGGCCGATCCGGTCTCGGTGGAGTTTGCTTGACACAGACTGATGGCGAATTCAAGATCGCTTTGAGCGCCTTGAACTGATCCTTCCCAAGCTTTGCTGATGATACGGCCAACTGCCGCTTGAATATCCTTGGGAAGCATGGTGGTTCCGCCCCTTTGAGCGCGATGCCACTTGAGCACAAGTACCTTATCATTCTCTGAGTATCCACATTTCAGAGTCAGCCCTAGGAAAATTAAGATCCGGAAATTATAACTTAATTGTTCTCTGAGTGCGGCAATGCAGCACTTGTATGCATGTTTGCAGTGCGTTGCTTTTCTTGATATCGAATGCCAAAACGTCCGCAACCACCGATGGTTCCAGAAGGTATCTGGATACTTGAAGAGCCAGGGCGTAGTCAAGCGCGGCAAATTCGGCATCGGGCATTCCGGGCTGGCTATTGTAGTAACTGTATAGAGCATTTCGCCATTCGGGAATGTTGGTAGAATTGACATTCGTGCGCTTATGAAACTTTATCTTGTAGTTCCTGGCGAGGTTAACGGTTCCCAATTTATCAGGTGCATTTGGTAGAAGGCATTGGAAAATTGAGATTGCAAGGTCCTGACGGCGGCGACTCATGTGACCCAGGACACCATGCGAAATGCTGCAGGGTGCGATGCCGTGAATGACAATGTGAAGTGCTAGATCGAGGCGGTATGCGGTATATGTCAATATCGCCCCTTGCATCGTAATAGATCCCCTAATAAGCTGGAATTTTCCTCCGCAAATGCGCTGTAGCTGGAGGAGTACCTCGATAAGGTCTTCTCGGCTTTCATCGGATAAGCAAAGCTCGAGACTTGCGTCTAGACAGCGAAGCGCGGCAATGCGCCTTACACCCTCCAAAAATATTCCTACATTTCTGATGGCAGCTGGAAGCTTGCGGGAAGGGCGACTACCCGACAATTTCCTGGGGAAAGCAAGAAACTGTAGATCGTACATTTCGAGCTGTTCAGAAAGGTCAGCTGCAAGGCTTCTCGCTGGAAAGCAAGCAAGCGCAACCCACATCAGTCCGTTTGACTGGATCAAATCCAGCTGAGTGCAGGAAAGAGGTCGTAGGACACGGGAATCTGCCTAAAGTAGGGCCAGCCATATCGTGGGCATGCTTCATGGCTTCTTCGGCCGTCATGGCTGTGAAGCCTCCCTGCTTGATAAGTAAATAAGGCCCGTCGCTGTCTGAAGTAGCCCAGTTGGAGGTGAGATTTATTCTTGAAAAGCATATCGTTTGTTGACTGTGGAATGGGTGCGAAAGTCAGTAGCCTTCCGATGGATCGAGTAGAAAATGGAGTTCAGTATCTTTCGGTAGCTCCGTTCACTTACTCCACAATACAATATTCAGACACGCCTGCTTGCTGAAATAAGGGGAGATATAGACATTTAGCAAGCCCTGCCATAGAAAAGGACACGACGGTATGTCTGTATGGTAGATACCGGATCAGAGGCGCCGGCATTAGAAACAATTAGATGAGAAACGCAAACGTACAAATCGTCCGGAAGCTTAACACCGATAGATCTAGCCAATTCGGCAATTTCCGTACTGCCCAACGCATCCAATACAGCTCTTGTCACCTGAGATGGAGAAGGCTTCACCGCTCCTAGCAGCTGAAGGTACGCATCGAATCGAAGATTATCGACAAGTTTCGTTTTAACCAGACCGACCTTAAAGGCCGCCCGCCACTGAAGCTTGTCGTACTGCAATGGGGAAAGGAGCTTGCATGAATCGCTCCGAGTTTCTTCGTCGAAATTTGGATCATCGGGTAATTCATCGGCTTCTGAGGCAGCTAGTATCTTTTGATCAATTGGGTCCAGCAGGACAACATCGCCGAAAGGTTCGCCACCCGCTTTACTGCCGAGTTTCTGTTTCGATATGTGAGCGGGAGCGGAAGCCATCTAGCGGTAAAGGGGCAAGCAAGGAAAATGTACTGTATCATCAATATATTGGCCTAACTGTTCTACTCAGCCATAGTTGACAGGGTAACTGAGGCCTCCCCTTATAGGTCCGGTGGGTCGGCTTTTCGCCGTGAAATAGTTTATCAGCGGTTCGAAAAGAAGAAGTACAGGAAGAGTGATGGACGAGCTCGAGCGGAAGACTGGCGAGGCTGCTTGCCGGCGGGATAGTGTGATACTGCACTCTAGATCAGTGTATATATGCTCCTCTAGCACCCTCATCGTAGGCAGCAGACAGCCAATCCTCGCGCACCTTCGACCTTCATCCCTGCGTGACTACTTTCGCGTCGATCGCCCAGGCCTCCCTCGCAGGCTGGACGTGGAAACAGCTTGCACTTAGCACTTATTCGTACTCAAAGCCAATAGCATACTACAGCCTCAGCGTCCATTACTTCACTTCATACAACCGAATTTTACTTACTGTATATAGTCTATCTTGTGTGTATCTCACCTTCTTCGAGTCCCGATCATGCGGAACCTCTGCCTTGTGCGAACTTGCGCCCTCGGATCGGAAGCACGCCAACTCCACGTTTATGTTACATCTGCAGACATTACGATGACCTATCCCCAGTAAGTACCATCCGTGTACTGACAATATTTCAAGTGGACCTTCTAGAATTCCGAATGCATGTGTATACTCATCAAAGCGGTCCTTCAGTAGGAGGGTCCCGGTCTGAAGAAGGCCTACGAAGTTCATTAGGATGACGTTGTACGATAGCGAAATGAGCTTGGCATACGAGTGACGACCCCACTTGGTCATTGCGACGGATCACTTCGATAACTTCGGGAAATACAAGGAAAAACTTAATATGACGTTGCCGACGAGAACAGTCAAGGAGAAAAAGGGCCCGCACCGCAATGCTGTTCCATCGGATCACTCTATCCATCCAGGAAGGAATTTCACACTGTACGGCCATAGCTCCTCCAGGTTGTACTCCGCGTGCGTAATGCATTTCCCCGCCACTGTATATCCGAGGCTAATCTGATACCGCCTCAGCATCTAGACACGATGCAGGACAGCCAGTGAGCATTGATTATCCCGCTCTCGTCCGCCTTGAGGACGCAGTGTGCTACCGACAAATTCTGTACAAGCTACTGCGCAAAAGCGGGTTCCAGTTGATCACGTGCATCCGAGGATGGGAATTGCCACCGGCAATGAAGGTCTTTGCAGCGAAGGGAGTTTGGCATGCTCCTTGCATAGCAGCCAACGACCTGAGCACCCCACGCCGTCGCAGCAACAAGAAACAAATCAATCTACCGCCCGCCCACCCTCGATTGTTGTTTCTGGCACTCACCGTCCGAAACGCTCCACGCTGATACCGGCCCCTTTCGCTGAGCCTGGCCCGGCCCTGACTGGCCCTGGCGCCTCCCGTCGTCGGCGTCGTCGGGGTTCCGAGGCCTTGTAGCCAGTCGCGAGTCTGTTGTTGACCGTATGGAATGGTCAGCCTCCGTCAGTAGAGTCTCCACAATCCTCCGATGGCGCTTTGCGCTCGGCTTTCCCGGGCGGCTGGACGCCGGGGGACTTCGGTTCAGTTGTGTCAGAACGGCATGTCAGTATTAAGAACAATCTTCGTCATCAGCGCGGGAGCTCCGTCATTAGACTTCAGGCCAGTCTCAACTGTGCTCCGATGGGAGCTTCAGGATGTCAGCATGCGGTCTCCACTGTGCTCCGACGGGAGCTTCAGGACGTCAGTATGCGGGCAGTCCGTCTCCTGAATCTTGCGCCAAGCTTCTTTCCGGGTCCAGCTTGATGCATTGGGCGCATAAAGTGGGAACACGAGACGTTGTGGTTCGTGTGGATGATGCTGTGGTGATGCTGATGCCATTGCTTGTTAGTCTAACGCTAACCATCGGTGATCGGGGAGGCTCTCTTTCCTCCTCGACCCCGGGAGCCTCGGGCTTCTCCCATCCCTCCGCTCCGTCCCTACAACAACCGCAGCAGGCAAAGACTTGCAAAACTAGTCAACAGCTAGAATGGCGCAATAATATCTTTAGCTGGATATCAGCGATAGCCCGATTACACTAGTACATGGTCAACCACTTCTGGCTCAATGTTACTGAGTCGATTTTTGGATTTGACGATGCCCCTTGGCTGTTTTTTTGGATTTAACATTCTGGATTACCATCCACAGAAGCGACTAGTGATGGAAAATAGTTGATAGACTAACCAATCATACAATACGAATCAACTTGATGTAGGATTTTTCGGTGTCTCCAGGCTTTGACGACTGAAAACCCGTTTTTGGGATTGAACGCCATTTTTGGATTAAAACGCCAAAATCTCACCGGCCGGGCAGCTATATAGTTGTAGATTGGAGTTTTTGGTTCATTCAAGAATACGCCTGAATGGGGTTGTAACTCAGTGGAAGAGTGTTCGCTTTGCATGCGAAAAGTCCAGCGTTCAATCCGCTGCTGCTCCAAAAAACAGGCGCCTTCGGGCGCTCCGATTTTTAGGCATTTGGAGGGTAAACCTTTTCTCGCTCCTTTTCCAGGCCGCGCTTTTTTTGGCTCCCATCTTTCGTTCAATATATTTTTGCAGGTCAGTCATACCACAGTAACGTACATCGTCTCGCTGCGCTTGCATACGCCCTCCTGCGGAGTCGCTTCCACGCGTGTAGGTTGCAAGCTTAGCCTTACAGCAAGCCTAGCGGGCCTCGGAGTCATGCGCTTGTGCGAGGAGGTCTCTGACGACACAGCTCCTTTGCGAACCTGCCTTTCGTGTGGCAGAGTGGGACCATTTCGGCTTTTATCTCCGTGAAGATTGTTGACTTTCTCTGCTTTCTCTGTCCGACTTGCAATGCACGTGCGTTCAAGTTACTACAGTAGCCCGGATTTCCAGGGTCCACATACATGCACAAGGTCATCCGGTTGCGGGCGGAGAATGAATGATTTCCTACTCCGTCTGCATTCTTTGGTCCTTCAGGATACTATACACTAGCGGCTGCAGCTCTGGGCACTTGCAGCGTTTCGTTGCGGCAGCGCGCCGACAGTCGCCGTGTTCAGTATCTACAGTGTTCAGTATCTACAGACAGCCTGGTTACCATTGTTAGCTGCAGAACAAGGCCAAGCTGGTGCCAATAGTCTCTGGTATATAATGTATCTCGTGCTAGACAACGTTTGATGCGATATGATTTCGCTTTGCCTGGTCTCCATACTTTATTACCCAACCGTAGCGGACAGCTTCGCTGCTTCTCCAAGGCAGCAATCGTCCCCTGTCCTATAGTACGTTCGAGTGACCGCACGACAGCTAAATGGACTTATTTCCTCCTCTTAGCTGACTGTACGAGCTCGACATTATTCATGGCCGTGTACACGTGCCGTCCTTAATGATTTCCGTCTACCGTTAAACGTGGATATCACCCACGAAGCGACATCTGCCAGTGTCTGCCCGCACTTGTGCCTTCCTTGGACCATCCGTTGAAATAGATGCAGCCTGTGAGCTTGCAGGCCGCCTTGAGTAGATTGTAGTAGTAGGAATACTTTCGCATGATCACAGAAAATGTTGCCACCGCCTATCGTAGACCGGAAAGTCAGGCTTGTCAGCTTGGAAGGGATCATTACGCGTCAACACATCCTCGGATCACTAGCATGCATCGCCAAATCGTATCGCGATTAGCACGCAGCTCTGCTCAGAGACTCAGCGCTTTAGGCAGACCTGCCCTCGCCCGGCCAATTTGCAGACCCGCAGCTGCCGGCACTTCGAGCCTCCGCAAATTTTCGAGTTGCGTACCACGCCAAAGTCATGGAGAGAGTAAGTTGACAGAGGCAGTATCCGGTGTTGGCTATCGTGTCGTATTAATGAATGGCTGCGGGTTGCGCATATAGGCGATGCCAAATTGACCAGCAGGCTGGAATCGGAGTTATCGTATGAACGCGAGAACAGCGATCCAAGTGTTGAGCCCTCTTTCCTGCAAGCCTTCAAGGAGCACGGCATTTGGACTGTGGAGGACAAGGCTGGTGCCGACGAGGTAGCTCTGTCGCGCAAGTTCGGCAACGAGGAGATCAGAGTGCTATTCAGCATTGCCGACATTGACAATGCCCCCGAAAGCGCAGCTGCAGCAGAAGACGAAACCACCTTCTCTAATGAGGATGACGGAACAGATCCAGATCCAGGAAGGGACCAAGATCAGGGTGCAAGCTTGCCAATCCGGACGGCTATCACAATCACCAAGGTCAGCAGAACAAACACAGGCGCCATGGCTTGCACGACTGATCGGATGTGACATCTCCGTATATTCCACTACAATAGGGCAAGGGTAATGGAGCCATGACCATTGACGCAGTTGCACAAGACGGCATGTTCCTGGTCGATAATGTGACACTCTACCCAGATGAGCAGGTCGGCACTGAACTTACACCAGAAGCCGATTGGAGGCGTCGAGGCATGTACATGGGTCCTGCTGTGAGTCTCCCCGTGTTGCTACCTCCTTGAGCCTTCCTGTACTCAATTTTGTCTGGATAGTTCGACCACCTCGATGAGGCACTTCAAACGGATTTTGAATCCTTCTTGGAGGAGCGGGGCATCGACTCCAGTCTAGCTTTGTTTATTCCCGACTTAGCAGAGTACAAAGAGCAGAAGGAATATGTGCGATGGCTAGAGGGTGTCTCAAAGTTTGTTAGCGCGTGATGGAATAGCTCTCAAGCATCTACGGAGGCGACATTCGATGTGAATTTCATTATCTTCACTACGGTCAATTTGTCTGATTATGATCCCAAGTCTTCCACGTTCAAGCAAAGTCAACAACACAGCGTTTACACAACTTAGAGGACTGATGCTTGATACAGGGATGTAGCCTCATGTATTTGACCTCAATCTTCAGGTGGACTGACCAGTACACGAATGACCGGCTTACCATCAACATCTTTGTCTGCGCGGATTCTCCGGAAGCCTTCTTCCGCCCTGACGAACGGCAGTTTATGTGTTAGTAACGAAATAATATTCCCGAGTGAACCCGAAGCCAGACTGGTCAGAGCGGCCGGAAATGTACCAGCGTAGCCATAACACTAAGTGAAGACGGTCCCCGGTCAGTAACGCTAGTATATCTACTAAGCAAGCAGCCTCACCGAGATGAGGTCGATTTCGCGATTGATGGCCTCGCCGCGTGGCACGGCGTGGGTTGACAGGTCGACGCCGTTCATTTGCGCTATCTTGCCAGCCCGCTCTGCGAGCTGCGAAGCGGGAGAATCAAGGACCACGAATGAGCCCCGGTCTGTAGTATCGTGATCTGCACCTGGAACCACCTACGAAAATTGCCAGCTGTATCCCTGTCTCCGACCCTGTGATTTCAAAAACCGTCTGATACCCCGATTCCGCTTGTAGTTCTCGAAGGATAGAATGAGCAAGTGCTTTTCTCGCGTAGAAGAGATTATGAGAAGGAGTGCCTGGTGGGGGCGGCGGTGGCACCGTGTATGAATGGGAGGCCCAGCCCTCAGTTTTAGCGATATTCATTCTTGTTTGGTCGGTGTCAATGATGCAGATTGGATAGCAATTCAGGCTTTTGGCGAAAGCACATGTGAGAAGTGACAAAAGCCCCGAACCGAGCACGGCAACCGAGCTGGAAGGCTGCAGGTTGAGCCGCCTTGTTGCGTGTATGACGCGAGCTAGAGGCTCCGCAAGCGTTGCGAGGTCATATGAGACATTATCGGGTAGTCTGACTGATAAATCAGTATCCGATAGTTCTGGTTGTGCGTTGCATAAGGTGACATGGGACGTCCGCTTACAGGTGCACCATTTCGCCAGGCCAGTTGACGTGCTGACGCAAAAAGCCATGCACGAAAGGCTCGCGACCAGCGTAGGCAGCGGTCCGTATATTGACGCATACGTTATATTTTCCGGATATACATCTTTGGCACATGCGGCAAGGCAGGCCTGGTTCGATAACAACTCTTGAGCCCACTCTGACGTCCGGCCAATTGAGGCTAACGTTGCTGCCCACGACGGTAATCTCGCCTGTAGCCTCCTTGCCAAGAATCAAAGGCGAGGTCAGGGTTCTCCCATAGTGCGAACCAGTCTCGTAGTAGTTCAGGTCGCTGCTTGACAGCCCAACACTTTGAATGCGAATCTGCACGTGAGCGGGTGTGAACACTTCCAGGGGTATATTCTGGATGGTAAGATTGCAGGGACCCTGGAGAATGTGGGCGTCCGAACGCGTGCGTTTCTCTTGCGTTGATGCAGACCTCTCCATGTCGAGTGTCAGCTATGCGATTCCATTCTACTTGATGGGCTGTACGCAAGGGAGAGCACTTGCGATGATGTATAGAGTCTGTAGCTCTGAGGTATCTGTAAAAGATAAGGAAATAAATAACACAGGGGAACATGTACGGTACCTCTGGATGATCGAGATCTATCGACACACTGCGTGGTGCAGGCTGCCTGGCGGGCTGCTGTGTTCAAACGCACGCGCGATGCGGCTCTAAAACTACTGCTTCATCTGAACAGGCCAGACCTTTGCGGCGGTTGATGCTTGACGTGCCGAATAGCATACCGCGTTCTGCTGTAAACGAAGCCTGAGGAGGGCTCACCGCTTGACTCCGCTCACGGTCGCATGCGTTGGCTTTATTGAACATATAACGCACATCCAGGCTCATTGCTGTCCATGCAGCGGGCTTGATGTCAGCTTCTGATGGCCCGCAGGTGCCCATAGCAGGCAGTTCGGCTGTCGCATCCGGTTCCCAGTTACAGCACGCAAGTCCGTCCAGCTCGCGACGGCCAGAGCACAAGCAGCGGCCATCAAGGCAAATCAATGCACCAGCGGCTGCCAACACCTTAGCGTGAGCTGATAGACACCATCAGCCCTGTCAATGTTATGCGCATCTGGTCAGACTGACCGAGGTTCACATTCCTGAATCTGCACGTGCAGCGACCTCACATCATGCGTGCGGCGAACTACAGGGGATGTACCGCCCGGCCTAGTCGGATTTTCTTCTACGACCATTGGTGACAAGGTCTATGTGTTTGGAGGACGGTTGGTCCACGTTCGGCGCATGGTCAATGAGCTGCGCGCCCTGGATCTCAACACCCTGGTTTGGGGAAAGCTCTGGCCGGTCGATAGCATCAGTGAAAGCGAGGGGCCTCAGCCCCGCTATTTTCATAGGTACATAGCTACATATCACTACCTCATTTGCTATCTAACGGTGCGCCACTAGTGCCGATGCATGGGGAAGCAAGCTCGTTATTTTCGGCGGCATGGGTCAGTCTCCGAGTCAAGACAGCCCTAATTCAAGCTCTGCCGAGAACAGTTCGACAGTTCCCGATCCAAACCTCTCAGTTCTGTCCGATCTTCTCATCTTCGACACTGTCACGAAAGTTTGGTCAATCCCTCAAACACATATACAGCCTGGCATCGAACCCCCGTTGCCTAGATACGCCCACCTATCAGCCCTAACGAATGGATGCTTGATCATTCTAGGAGGACAAGACATTACGAATCAGTATATCGAACAGATGTGCTGCCTTGAACTAGGAAGTATGACCTACGTTCGAAGTTCAGAGTGGAAAGGTCATGCGGGAACCTACAGAAGCGTAGCCGTATCTCGGCAACTCAGCGCACATCCAGGCGGAACAAGCAAGCGCGCCGAGTATGACACCCTTGCGGACCGAACCGGCCGCCTATCTTTCTCGGCAGGCGATGGCGAGTACTCAACGATCGCTGAAGCGCATTCGTTGTTGGACGAATCGTTGCAGCTTCCATACACAGTTCCAGCAACTACCGAAGAGCCGGTATATACTTTCACGAATTATAATTTTGCCGATGTACAGAGAGCTCTAGACATGATATCAGCTCCATCGTCCCCGGATTGGACGTCAACGATATCTTCGCTCTCCGACTTAATGGTCGGAACACCCTCCTTGCCCCCTGGGCTCCGCTTTCCAACAGCTGCTATGGTAGGATCTCACCTTGTTCTCACCGGAACCCTGATAACCCAGCAAGTATCCAGTTTCGCTATCTGGACACTGGATCTCAGCTTGGCCGTAACGCCTTCAGATATTGCCAAAAGGCCCTCTCTGGCTTGGCAGAGGATAGATGCCGGCCATGCTTTGAGAAGTGGTAGTTGGAACAGAGCAGTCTCTTGGAGGAACAACGTCGTCATTTTCGGTAATAGAGACCGCGATATAGCCATCGATTATAATCGTCGACAGAACAATTTTGCGCATGTCGTTTTTGTGGATCTCGAGGTAGGCGCATGCCACGTTATGGTGCCAACGTCTGTGCGTGCTAAATCAGGCTGAACAACGTCTTCTTTGCGCATTCTTCCAGACGTTTGGCATCTACTACCCTCCTCAACAAGCACTGCCTCTGGCAGCACAAGAATTTGGTCTGAATATATTACACCAGCCCATCCTTGCCGATTTCGACCTCATCTGTACCGATGGTGTGAGACTGCCATGTAGTAGGGACGTACTAGAGGCGCGTTGGCCCTGGTTCGTGGAGGAACTCCGGACATATACTGAAAAGGTCAAGAGAAGCTTGAGGGAGGCTTACGATGACGCCGAACAGGAAAATGAGAATATACGCAAGGCGGGTGATACCGTAGATCCGGACGCAACGGTCATCAATGGTTTGAGGGAGCAAGTCGGATTCGAAGAAGACGAGCTCCGTTTGCTCTCACCACGGCGTCTGATCTTGGCTGAGAACAGCGAAGTTGGCAGCGCTATACTACAATATTTCTACACCCTCAATCTCATCACACCTCTTCAACACTCGCCTACCATCATAATATCACTCTTACTATTCGCAAAGAAGTACGATCTTATGCATCTAAGGGCGCTGTGCACGCACGCTTTGCATGTTCGGTTAAGCACAGGCCAGACTAGCCCGGCAACTGTGTATGAAGCAGCAGCGCTTGGTGGCTGTCTGGCGCTACAGACCAGAGCACTGAAGATGATGATGAGTGTAAGTCCTGTAATCCAGGGTCTGCGTACGGAGAGCTTGAGACTAAGATGTGAGGTATCGACAGGCGAATAGCAAGCTGAAACTTCGTCCGGGAGGAAGCGTAATCAAGAGGTGATTCGAGTGGCTAGAGCATACTTCAGACAATGAGTCACTTCGAAGGTGCCCGCTACGTACCGTTTTACCTGTTGTTGTAGCAGTATTTTTGGTCTCGCATGATTCGACCTGAGCATGGATAGCTTCCGGGGTCTCGGTGGCAAATACGCTAGTCATGGCACCGCAACGTTCGCCAGCGTGCGGAGGACAACATCACAATTGCATTCAGCGGCTCGTAAGTTTCTGTGGGATTCGGTGGTGCTGTTCTGTCTTGTCGGGTTTGACGGGCGCTCGATCATCTGGATATACGGTAACTCTTCTTCGGAGCACACGCTGGGATCATACATGGTCCGATTGTTTACCGACTCCTGAAGACGTTCGTATCTTCTGCTCCTCCAAGTACCCATATATGCCGCCCTAGCAGCCCGTCTTTCACAGGGTGACTGGACGTAAACAGGCTGAAAACAATACCGCAAGACAAGCGAGATTCGGCGACTCTGATGGGCATCCAAGGTCTTCTGCCGCTGCTCAAGGAGTGTCAGCGCGGTGCTCACTTACAAGAGTACAGGGTGGGTGTGCAGCTTTGTCTGATGAAGCCTCGATTCTCATCCTGACACTTTGTTTTCGCTTTAATTGCTCCCACCACGCGCCGATCACGTGCTGCTAACAGGGGCAGACACTCGGAATAGACGCCTACGTTTGGTTGCACAGAGGGGCGTATAGCTGCGCAGAGGTTGGTCCAGGCGCATAGGTGCATTGTGTCCTTGCCGCTCCGGGTGACTAAGGCTGCTCTTGTAGGAAATTGCAACTGGCCAGACTACCACAAAGTGTAAGTAGTGCGTTAGCTGCCTTGCGGCGGACCACCGGTCTAAAGTGATCCATATTGTGTCTCTTCAAGATATAAAATATGCTCTGCACAAAATACGCCTTTTGCAGCACCATGGTGTTACCCCCTACGTGGTTTTCGATGGAGGTTTCCTGCCTAGCAAGAAAGGCACCGAGACAGACCGTGAGAGGTGCGTCAAGTGGATGTGAGATCGTTTGAAGAGCGGTACTGATGAGGATCCCTGAACAGTCGGCGCCATGAAGCACTGGAAAAAGCTAGACACTGTGCTCTTGAAGGCAAACACAGCCAAGCAAGGGAGTACTACGTCAAGGCCGTAGACGTGACACCTCAGATGGCATATCAACTCGTCAAGGTATGTGCAGATGCGCTGCAGCGGCGGGAAACAGCGTACCAACGCAACCTGCTTCCATCCACAGGCCCTAATTGCGGAAGGGATCTCTTACGTTGTTGCTCCTTACGAAGCGGACGCACAGCTAGCTTATCTGGAGAGGAAGGGTATCATCGATGGAATTATAACGGAAGATAGCGATCTCCTCGTTTTCGGCTGCCGAAAGATCCTCTTCAAGCTGGACCCTGATGGTCGATGTATGGAAATTACGCGCGACAGGTTTGCATTGTGTCGCGAGTTCAGTTTTTCGGGGTGGACGGACAAGGAGTTCAGACAGTAAGTGTATCACCATAATGAAGCCGTTCCAGTATTGGACGTAACACATGCGTATGCAGGATGGCAATTCTATCGGGCTGCGACTACCTCGAATCAATCCCTGGTCTCGGCTTGAAGACCGCCCATCGTCTGATGCGCAGATACAAGACCGCTGAAAAGGTAATAAGCTGCATCACGCAATGACCAAACTTTGCTAACAGTAGTGAACCAGGTCATCCGCTTTGTCCGCCTCGAGGGCCAGCTGAAGGTTTCTCGGGATTATGAAGACGATTTCAAGCGAGCAGAATTGACGTTCCTTCATCAGAGGGTTTTCTGCCCCGAGTGGAAGAAGGTAGTTCACCTTGAGGACCTACCCGAATCTGTACGTGCGAAGCTCGCATCCCCTCAAGCCGAAGAATTGCGCTTTATTGGTCCTTTTCTAGCGGATGAGATAGCTCTTGGTATAGCACGCGGAGAGCTGTGCCCAATCTCAAAGGCCAAGATGGTGGACATTGCACCAGATGCGGAAGTACTCGCCGGGAATTACAACCCGCCCAGGGTCCACCCGAAAGGGTCCATCAAGGATTTCTTCAAACCCGCCCCGGCAGTGAAAAAGGAAGCCATCAAATCAAAGAAACCCGATGTGCTTAGGGAGATTTCAAGCAACAATTTATTCTCCGCTAAGAAAGCCGAAGCGATGGAGAAGCCAACGGTGTTCACAAAGCCGGTCAAAAGTCGGTTCTTTGCGTCTACCAGCAGAGTCGTGACTCAGAAAGCAGAAATGGTGACAATAGATAGCGATGACGAGGCTTCCGCAAGTCGCCTTAATGGTATACCTCACGGGCAATCTCGCGTCAGCCAAAGCCAGCGGAGTAACATGACGGCAGCTATTGGTTGTAGCAAAGGGAAGGGCGGACTCACACCGCCCTCGTTCAGTCTACTAGCGGAAACTGGTCCAGATCAAGACGCGATGAAGAAACCCTCTGCGTCCAACCAAGACACATTGATGGGCATTAGTCCCGACTCGGATATATTTGCTGGAGCATTACCTCGCATCCATACAGGACTGAAACCGAATACCGCTAGCGGCATAAGCCTTCCTCCGATGCCGGATCCGGCTCCACCGTCTGTGGGGCGGATAGAGGATGCAGACGATGTGTGGGGGTGTCATGCAGTCTCCAGTCCAGCAGAGTGCGAAAACAGCCCCAGGCCACGTAAACTCAGACGTCATCACTCGCCCCTTTCACCATCGAAGCATGAACCGGGTCCCACTTGGGAAACAGATGAGCCCGATGGAGGCTATGATCTGCTTACAAGCCCAGTTGCAGACATACCTGCTGTCACACCGTCAATTGGACATGCCGACCTTTCCGACACGTTGTTACCGCTCAGTGAATTGACAGACCTTACGGACTACAGCTCGCCCGTCTCAATTTGCGCGCAAAATGACAGTCATGGAAAGAACCGAGGTGCCAAGAGGTGTTTCGATGACGGAGCGCAGACAAGTGATGATTCTTTCTGGTCCAATGAAGCCATCACTCCCGACTCCAGTTTCCAACTTAGGAGAACCACGACTCCGACAATTGAGCCTTCTAGCAAGAACGGGCGCAAGCACACCCGTCTACCCCGCAGCAATGCCGTCATCTCAACTTCACGATACGAGATCGCATCCCACCCTCAAGTGATTGACAGCAGCGAAGCAGCCGACTTTGACAAGCGCGTCACCTCCGTTGTTGCTGGTTGGCGACAAAAATTTGCACCCTCTTCCTTAGGTCGCTCCAGCAAGAAACGCATTCATGGGCAAACACAAGCATCTCGCTCCTGCGAACCGAAACACGTCTTATCTCCAATCAGGTACAGAACACAAGAGTCGGTGAAGGCTTCAGAGGCCGCGACGAACCGAAGTGGGCCCCCTTCAAAGGCGGACCTGCAAGTTGGTAAGCAAAGCACGAGCCTCTCACAATCGACTGCCAAAGTGCTCGAAGCGTTCCGCTTCAGACCAAGTTCGGCATGCCCAACGACACTTAGCTGTGCGGAATAAACGTCGTTCCGGGGCAAGCATAGCTGCAACTGCCATGAAATTTGCATCACCTCAGGTCTCTATAGTCGCTTATCAATCACTGTTGTTGCAATTGCAGTGCATATTCTTGGTTTGTATCGTAATGACAACGTAGCATAGCATCACAGCTAGGTCGAAACAATGACTGCTCAATCTAAACGTGCTTGATTACCACCATGGACACCAACTGCGTGACATTCCGTTACGTCAGCACAGCGCCAACGCCAAGCAACGATGCATGCCTTATTCACTCACCCTCCATACGATGTACTTAGGTTGAACGGATCTGTTGCTTGACTGTAGCAAGTCACAGAAGGCTGATCAGAAACGCGGAGTAAGATCACGTTCTTCAAGCAACTTACAGTATAAGAAGGTTGACCTGTTCTTCCACGCTGAGGGCTTCGGGTGTACCAAATTCCAGACCCTCTAGTTTTTGTTTAACACGATTGACGACTCGCTGCGCTCGCGGGCTTAGATCCGTTACGGTGCCTTCAACGATGCTAGCAGTCTTGCGCCTGCGTGACCGCATACGGCTTTGGGGCGTAACGCTTCGGGATGTATCGTCGACGAATGGCTCTCCAGCCTGATCGAGGTCAACCAACTGTCTCGGATTCAGAACGAGGTGCTGTATCAGGGGATCATGTACGAAAGAGCTGAATACTGCTTCTATGCTCTCCTTGTTATCTCTAAGAACCTTCATCACAAGTTGCGCAGTCAGGCGGAAGAGACCTTCTACGCCCGTTACCGGCAAAGCATTGACCAGCTGTCTCGTGCATCGGAAGGGCACCCGCTCCGGGAAGGAATCGCGCCTGGCATAGATTAGCATGTCAGCTAAATTGGCGCTGTCCTTGCAGGCTATGCGGCGTCCTTACTCTTGAGCAGCCTCGAAAGCATCGCCATAGTCGATTTGGCTAATAACACGTAAATCTTAGTCAAACATAAATCACGGTCTTCTTCTCGATGACTTACACGATCTCTCCGGTGACCCGATCCATGAGTACATTGGAAGGATGTCTGCAGCTGCAGAGTAAGCCGCTCTGAGTGAAACGTTAAAGAGGATAGATGATTTACCTATCGCCTAGGCCTAGCAAATGACCAACCATGGAGGAGACAGCCAACGAACGAGCGTAATAGGTTCTGCGCTCGAGCCAAGCTGAGGTTGATGTGCCTGCGAGGAAGAAGGGACGAGGCGTAGGAGGATGACAACAAGTCAATATCGATACAAGGCCGCATCATTTACTTGCCTTACTTTTTCTCCATAGTACAGAGCGAATCTCGTCGCCTTTGGAGCATTCAGATGCAATTTCAAAGATTTCCACCTGCTGCATAGCGGTTAGACTACCTTTACTTAACCGCGGAGTTATCTAGAGCACGCAAGGTCAGACCGTCCTGAAAGTTACATCAATGAGCGAATTTGACCTACCTGAGCTGTTAACCTGTGAACCAAGTCACAAAGGGACCGAACGTCAAACTTTTAGCAATCGGGTTATCCTGTATGGTCTGCTTACTTGAGTTCCGCATCCATAGCAAGGTTGTTCAACTTTCTGTGGTGTCGCACTATGGTATGCAAGGTGTCTCCCCGCTCAAACCACGATAGAAGGCCTGCGTTCAGCGGATTGATTCAGCTAGTAACCATGATATCACGAAATTATAGCTTTGCGTCGTACCAGCGTCATGGCTAAGGGGTATCACAGCGTATTTGACCATGCGTAAGTGCCTCCGGGCGGAGTCTTGATCGCGAGAAAGCAGATGATTGACCAGCGTAAACTGCGGTGACGGCTGTTCGGCTCTCTTCCAGGATCCCAACTCACGTAAGGCTTACCAGCTGTACACTGTTTGAATAGTGGGTTTAGTGACTTTACTCAGGTACGGCGAATTTGCGTTGCCATAACCTACCATCGCTCATCCAATCGCAAATCTTCGCGGCCTTTCAGAAGATACTTATATTCTCTGCCATCGTCGCCAAAAATGGACAGTTTCCTAGGACGTTGCTTTGAGCTGAGAATCTCGACGGTCGATCCAAATCTGTGAATGTTGATGTCATCGCCAATATGACGTTGTGAAGTTCCTAGAAGGGCGGATCTGCGTAAGTGTCTGATCTATAGAGTGTCAGTCACGGCCACTCACCCGGGACCGAGTATTTCATGTTTCGACATCTATCGAGACGTGGGCATGCGCTCGCTAGGGTGAACGACATAGGCGAATCCTTCACACTGGTCGTGCATTGCTTGTGAATTGCGTGCCATTTCTTCCAGATTTGCCCAAGATCCTTTTCGTTTGGGTTTGTAAGATATCGCTTCCCCATATCTGCGGCAGACGTGAGCGATGTATCAATATGGCAAAGCGGGGAAGACAAACCTATCGCCGACCGGATACTCGGCCCGTATTTTGTGTTGAAATCGAGCTCGCCCACCGTTTCCGGATCTTTAAAAGTGTCTGCCATCTCTTCCAACATCTTGATCATACCGACTGGATCTGTGTAGTGCCAACGATATGAACTTCATAAGCAATATGTCATTATGCAAGGACTCACTCCTTGGTTCATCGCCAAACAGATACTTGGACGCCCGCTCGATTCCAACTATGCAGAGCTCTTCCGGTGACATTGAACATTTCCGCAGCTCATGATTTACGAGGAGCGCCTACGGGAATATTCGGTATCAGCTGAGATTTGACTGTGGAATATGCATTCTACAGTCTTATTCACCTCTTGTACCAATGTTTCGTCGTACAATCTCATCACGTTGAGCAGTCGTCTTGCCACTTCAGCGCGTTCTTTCGATGGATATTGAGCAACTGCCGCTAGATTGCTTAACATAGTATGCGGATGTGCTCTGGCAAGCCTTTGCATGTGTTTCTCCATTACCAACTGTAATTCCCTCGAAGGATGATTTAGCTGAGCAGTAAGCTGTGGTATGACTTCCAGCCAGCAGTCGATGGATAGGGATTCGAAGGCACGTCTAGCGGCTGTAACCGCTTCCTTGTGTTGGCCGTACTTGAAGATGACAGTCAGTATACCCAAAATATCCTGCAGGGGGAAATATGTCGATTTTTGTATGATCTGTGCATAACAGTCGATGACCGAGACAGCTAGCGTCGCAATGGTATCTGGCGGGGTTTCCAGCGTGGATGCCCCGTAAAGGTCAATAATCTGGAGGTTGACACTAGCAAGTTTGCGCAAGCCTTTGGCCGTGGGTTCCAGATCAGTGGACTTCTCGTATGCTATCTGGGCTTCGAACAGGGATGACTGCCAGATATGTAGACAAGGCATCAGCATTGGAACGGTGATCCAGATCCAGCTACTTAAGCCACTTCGGAACGTTGTCGGCCCTCACCGCATCATCTTGTTTGACGTAGTCACCTAACGTATGCAAACAGCGTGCGAGGAGTTTCGTTTCCTCGTCCATTTTCTCAGTAAGATTACGACTTCGCCTGGTCATTTTCGACAATACGTCAAGGCGGTCACTGAGACGCAGGACCAGACCCCGGAGACCCTCTTTGGCATCGTCTTTATCGCCAAAGTCATAGGCTAACGAGCACCGTTCCAGTGTTAGACCCGGATATTCGTCTTCGGGCTGTTGAGGAATTAAGTCCACTATGTCGATCCCCTCTCATACGTCGAGCCTACTCACCACTACACTGAAATTCAATGGATCCGCTGCACCGACCATAGTCGAGGCAAGAACCTTATATGCAAGATCATTCCTGCCAGACTTCCTGCAGATCCTCGCATATTTTGTCATGGCTTTGGCATTTTCCGCAGGTGGAATAGCAAGAGAATGAATCTAGGGCCCAAACGCGATTGTTAGCGGGTTAAGCAGACGCTGATCACATGTGCATACTTTCAAACACCTCTGCATAACCTCGATTTCCTTTTGAAGCTTGCCCAGTCGATGATTCCATCGCTCGCGAATCAACGGACGCTCATTCTCGTAAAGTCGATAACGGCCGCTGTCAAGGTGCGTGGGTTAGCTGCTCATCATTTATAATTAGAAGGCTCCTTACGCCTCCTCTAGCTCCGTGAGCAGCTGAGTTCGGACCAATAAATCGTAAGCCCGCCCTGATCGTGTTCCCCGCATGCTGACTGGTAGGATTGGTACAGATACATCAGCTACCTGACACGGACAGTTGACCCAAGACATACTTAGGTCTTGGCATAGCATGTCTCTAGCCGAGCTGATGTGCATTTCTGCAGCAGGCAAATCGTTCTCGATAGTAGCTAGAACACCCGAGTACCATGCGCGTTCGGGATCTTGCATGATCTGGATTGCCGTCTGCATTTCGTCGAAGCGATTGACACTCCATGCCGCAGATGCCATGATAGGCGCGATCGCACGTTTGAGGTCGAGGTCGGAGGCATTCACTTTTGATTCACCAAAGCTGAGCAGTATATCCCACTCTTGCAATGCATGCAAGCATCGAGAAACACCTCGAATAGCCGCATTACTTTGCGGATCGTTGGCAAGCTGCGTATCGTATGCCTGCAAAGTCTGGTGCCACTGCCCTAGCTCAGCCCATTCGACCGTCGATTGGGAGGTCATCGTCAAAAGACCCAGCGCATGATCAGGTTCGCGGTGTTGGAAGTCATGCTCAATCTTGAGCAGATCGTCGATTACCGACTCATCACAAATATCGGCGTACTCCAGCTCCGCATAGCGGGACGCTCGATGAAGGAAGTTCCGCCTGAGAGCAGCTTCTTTGCAGAGTTTGGGCTCTATAGGAAGGTCGAACCCCATGCGACTCATGAAGTCGACAAGGCTGTACAAGCGTTGTGTTAGTACATTGGCTATAACAGTATAACAGCTTCCTTACTGTAAGACCATATCATGGACTTCTAGAGTTGCTTGCATAGCGAGAGCTTGCGACAGGTGTTTGCAGATCTGATCCCGTGCATCCTCGGGTAGATCCACCCAGTCCGTGTATGTAGCATAGTTGATGAGTTGGCGCTGCAAAGGAGCATACGCTTCGGAGACAGGCGCCGAAGCTCGAACATGATGATTATTACTGGTTTTGACGACGGATGTGGTGAGGTTTCTGAGCCAGTCTGCCCAGCCCGAGACAGCTTTGGGAGGCTCGAATGCAGCAATGATGCTACTGACGTTCAATTGCGGGACCTCGGTAGAGTCGTCGGCCTCCTCGGGTCTGTAGAGAAGCGCTGAGCTACAGCATTGTACTCAATGCTAAAAACTCACTTTGGTTCGTATTCTCGACCAGTACCTTCGATATAATCCAGATAGTACGGATGGGAGGTAATATCAATGCCAACGTGAGCTTCGAACCCTCGAACGAAAGTGTTGGCATCCTTTCCACACTCTCTTGCGATCGAGCACATGGTGCGGAGGGCTGCGTCGGTCATGTGAGGACATAAATAAAGCTTGTGAAGAGTGGGAAGTACCCTTGATAGATGTGGAGTGAGGCGAGCTGAGTAGGACAAGGTGACGAGTGCATTCATGACACCCATAGCGATACTTCCAGTAGGACGCTCAGCGACGGCTAGTAACGCTGGCACAACTAAATGTGCCCAATCCCTTAATAGGCTCGCTGTCTCTTGAAGCAGGCGTAACGCCGCCAAAGCTGTAGCCTCGGGACAGCTATAACATTGCAGAACACTGCAGACCTTGGGCACCACTAGAGGTAAGTATCTTTGGAACCCTCCTCGCAGAGCAGCAGCTATGTCTGCAATGGCTTCAACGATGCAGTTGCTCGGCTCCAAGCCTTCATCCCATCTTCTTGTTAAGGCGCCAAGAATACCATGAATATGCCCTTCGATGCGAACTTCGGCTACTTTTGCAACTTTGCCAAGAGCCGACACGTAAAAGCAGACGCTCGTGGCATCCAGGCTGTGGTCATTGATGGCATCAATGAAGCAGGAGATAATGCTATCGAGGAAATGCCACGAGCGAGCACGGCTGCGTTCGTGTCTGAAAATCCGCACCACAGCGTCGGCAATCTGCATAAATGCATCAATATTGTGCGCAAAGCGACTAAATGCCCATTGGATGGAATGCTCACAGCAAGATGATGAATCCTCAATGTGGATTCTCGCCATATCGATATCAGCTGACTGAGTACCCAGTCGGCTATATATAGAGGCATCCGGACGCGCATGACCTCCGGATCGGTTGATATGAGACCGCTTTCCAGGCTTGCGGCAGAAGATATAGCTTCAGCGTCTAGTGCCCAAGTCTTGATGAGCTTCTCGGTCACATCTTCAGGCGAGAGACTTGGCCGACTCGCTCCAAGCATTCCCAGGGCTCTCACAGCTTCGCGTCTCTCATTGACGCTGCTTTCGCTGGCCAGGTGTGCGACTAGGAGGTCAATGATGTCGTCTCGCGAACTCGACAATTCCGACATGCATGCGGTGTACGCGACAATGTCCGTCAAGGTAACAACAGCGGCTCTGCGCTTTGCTATAGATGCTTGATCACGCAAAGCATCTAAAGTATACTGTACGTAAGTGGTCGCTGCCTCTCGCAGGTTCCGTCCAGCGTGTTGGGCCATTCGCTTGGTCAGATCAAATGCAACGAGAACCAGGCGCTCTTCATCCATCCTTTGCAACTGAGCGTCCAGCACTTTCAGAATTGGTTGGGCGTATAAACTGGCTAAAGAGGGAGCCGCGTCAAGTATTTGAACCAATACGGTCAAGATCTGGTGCCTAGCATGACTGTAGAGCAGGAATGTGAGATGGGCACGAGCACGCTCGACTCCGAAGACTGACCTATCGGGTGTCTGATCTAGCACAGTCAATAGGCCAGTGAGTTCAGTGCGCAAGGAAGGCAATACTGTCGCTTTCGTGAATGGTGCACTGAAGCGAAGCGTGTGAGTGGCAGGTAGACCTCAGCGTAAAATGAAACGTTACTAACGTTTTAGCCAGTAGGGTGATAACAGCCAGGCGCACGTCCAGCACCTCGTCATTCAGTGCGCATATTAGCATCCGCACGCTCTCATGTTCCACCTGTTAACGTCAGTCAGCGCGCACTTGCATAGCGGCACAACGCGGGTACATACCAAGTACTTTTCGAGGCGTCGGCTATTGAGCGCGTGCAACGCTTCTACTCTGAGTGGTGCGCTTTCATCCACGACTCCGATGAGCATAATGGCCTGCACTATCTCCCGTACAGCAGACGATAACTGCTGACCTTCCGTTGCACTGTCTCTGGCGAGGAAATGACTACAAGCTTGCATGGCTGCCCGGCGCAGGTCTAGATCAGCAGATGACAGCATCGGCACAACTTGCTGCTGGAGAAAACCAAGTAATAAAGGCTGCTCGCCAAAGTCAATTGTACCCAGGCAGAATAACGCTTGCACTTGAGAAGCAGAGTCTGGCTCGTCGAAATCCTCCGGTTTAATCGATAGTCTGAGGTCTCGCATAGGCGAAACCGATCGAGCACGAGCGCGGACTAGTAGGCTCGCGCTTCTACGCCTTTCGTGACCCATCGGCCGAGACTCGCGAAGCGAGACTACCGACGCTCGTCGATTGGAACTAGCTGGCATAGCGAAATCCTGGAAGGAGGTACCGGTAATTAAGATACTTATGCAGTCGAGTAATCGAACTCTGACCATATACGCAAGTCCCGGTATGTTCGCGGCAATGGATTCGGCAGCCTTGACGAGGGCAGGTGACAGGCCATCCATGAACATGCCGTCTATACACAGCGTGAGAGCTTTTTCAATAGCGGGTCCGAAGGCGCTTGCACAACCACCAATGAGAGCTAGCAAAGCTTCTGTCTGGCTGCTTGTGCGCTTGATGTGGTTGAGGCCTTCGTGCAGAACCTGCACAATGCTATCAAGCCATGCTTCCGCCTGATAATTTGCAACTGGCAGGATACGCGCAATTGCCGTGACAGCTTCATTGGAGGATCAGCTATTGAACACCGCGCATTCTGCTGCATCAGCTTACCGGCATTGTATTCGCGCTCCCGCTTCATAGCTTCGCATAACCACGTCATTGTCGGCTGCAACCACTGCGATAGGAAGGCTTCAGGAGCCTTCTCTGCAGCGATTGTCATAAACTCCATGGCTGCCCTGCTTGTCTGCATATCCTTATCCTTCACTTTTAGTACACAAGGCCAGAGGTGGTGCAGACCAGTGTCGCCGTGCCCGATTGTTTTAGCTAGAACACAAGCGGTGAGCAGGGCTCCGTGGACAGCATGAGCGCCGCTTGCATGTGTGGTTAACACCGAAAGGACGTCGTTGAGTAGGATTCCGCGATGTACAGCAGCATCAGCCGGGGACATGTTGGCCACGCAGACTTCCAAGGCAAGCTTGCCGGCCTCGCGAATTTCTAGCTTGTGGTCTTGTAGTGCACTATCCCATAGGCTATGTATAGTCCGTGGTATCTGGTGTGCAACGACAGCTCGTGCTTCATCATGACTGAAAATCTCGGTAAAGAAGATGATTGCACCCAGCCGCTTTCTGTCGCTTCGAGCATCTGGGAAAGATGATTGATTGACAGAAGCGTAGTACGGGAATGTCATGACGAGAATGAGTCATAGTGAAGGAAAGAATCATCAAGGGGCGTTTACCCACCCGCTTCGAGCCACTCCAGCATTGTCTGAGATTGGGATTCCGCCAGAACAGACATGCCTTCGAGATTAATTAAACTGGCGTAGAGCTTTGCTGCTGTACGTGTTACCCCTACGTCGGCACACGGTATCACACGAAATAAAGCAAGAGCGAGCCTAGCGGCAGCCTTCTTGTCGGGCGCATGAATTGCAAGAATCTCCGAGATGGCAGTCACCACAGCCCACTTTGCATCAAGCTCATCAAGGCCGGCATAGGATGTCAACTTGGCCGTCATCGCATCTGACAGAAAGCCGGAGAGGGGAATATTTGACCCGGTCGCACCTGCTGATGTGGATACATGGTCCCTGCGCAGAAGATCCCTGAAGTGGTCAAGGGCTATCTGCTTGTCTCCCGGCAATCTGGAGGTATTTCGAACAAGCAGTCATTAGTTGGTACACTGCTGTGAGAGGCAGATGGGTAGCGGATTGATGGCTTACTTCGCTCGAAGTGCCGTAAGGAGGCCCTCTGGTGAGTATCTGCCCTGTAGCGCAGTCGAAAGCTCTAGTAGCTGGTGAGATGGATGCATACCGGGTCCTGTAGGGGTAGCTAGAGCTGAAGACGGTACCACGCTTGCCGCCATACCCGATAGCGGTGGATGCACTGCGCTGTGCGGTGCGCTGGGGACGAGCCTGCGAGCAGAGTGCGGAATGGATATGTTTAGTATAGCCATGTTTGTCGTTCGAGCCCATGTGTGCTCGTGTGTTGTGCAGCTATTGAAGAGGCTCCCCTGCGCACTGCAGCGTTTCTCCAGAGCAGGACCTCTGCAGCCCCGCGAGCTTGCCGCCGGGCACCCACAAAGGCAGCTGGTCCACACGAGCGGAGGTCAGCCGGAGAGATGGACTACCTTGCCATGCAATTGCGAGCAATCGGTGGTCTTTAAAGCGTGTGTCCGGTCTGTTGTCGAGAGCTCGCCGCAGTTGGCGATCCTAAGGACGGATGCCGGCATCACTCGCCTCGAACCAAACTGAGCATCACATGCTTGTAGGTCGTAGCGGGGTCGATGCTTTGATGAGAGCTGGAAGGTAATAGGAGGCCTTCGTCACGTCTCAATCCGGAGCGTGCGACTTATAAAGCGACCGCCTGGGTTAGTCTGCAGTAGATAGACCCCTGCGACCGGGCTGCAGAGCTGGCCAGTCGGGTCTACCATCGCCCTGCAGAGGCGTCTAGCCATTGCGAACAGCATCGGCCCCGCTTGAAAATGGTCTGGTGGCTTCTATAAACAGTGTGAAAAGGTCCCGTACTTCCAGTTCCCCTTCGACCTTCCCAACGGGATTACAGCGCACCTTCTGCTTCCGACATAACACGAGCCGTCGCGGCCGCTTCCCCGACAATGGAAGCGGAGGAGCATGTGGACTACTATCTTCTGCTGGGCTTAGCATCTGATGCGTGAGTGGCTTCGTCTTTGTCGCAGAAGAATGCTGTGGTAGATCTGACTCGCTCGCTGGAATACGCTCTTCGTGGTCTCGGGACGTGCGAGTAGAAATAGCAAAGATATAAGAACAGCCTATAGACAAAAGAGCTTGAAAGTTCATCCAGATAGAGTGAGCGGTTCTTTGTGCTGTTCCGTCGAAAGGCAACAAGCAGAGGAAACGAGTGATCTAATCCTGTTTCTGGCTACGCTTCCAGAATCCAGACAATCCAGAAGCAGGTGCGCGAAAGACGCCGGAAACCGAATGTGTCGATAACTAATTCGCTGTTCTGTTCTCGTTTATGCAGCTAACCTTTTCCATGAGCTTTCTATTGCACACGAGATCCTCTCGGACCCGATCAAGCGTGAGACTTATGACAAGATCTTCAAAGCTCGACAAGCACGCGCAGAACGTTTCAATGCCTTGAACTCAAGGCGCAAAGGATTAGCAGACGACCTCGAGGCCAGAGAAAAAGCATACAACAGCGCAAAGCGGGAAGAGCGCGATGAAATACGACGAGAAAAGGCCGAGCTGGACCGGCTGAAACAGGAAGGCGAACGTCTACGTAAAGCGAAAGAGCAGAAGCAAGAAGAAGAGGTAAAAGCTCAAGAAGCAACTCTGCGTGAACAGGCTGAAAAGGCGAGATTAGCTCAGAATGAACTCGGTCCACTAGACACGACAGTTCGTCTCAAGTGGCAAAGAAAGCTACATCCGGCATTCGAGCTAGACGAGAATGCTATCACTGCCAACTTGCCAATCAACAAATCGAGTATAGAGTCAATTGTCATTTCGAGCAAAATGGCTGCCAATCCGAAACTCAAATCTGGCACAGCAATGGTGGCGCTGAAGACCTTGACCGCTGCCGTGACAATGGTTGATAATTCGAGCAAAGGCAGCCTGGAAGGTGTCGAAGTAACATGGGCGGGTGGGCACGAGCCTGATATTGTCAGGCGGACGCGAGAGAAGGACGATGTAGGTTTAGGAAGGTCCTTAAATGGAGCGTCGACTGCGACCAAAAGGAGTGCCACCGATATGCGAGAGCCTGCCCAACAGAGCATCAAACTGCCTAAGCTGAATGAAGGCGACATACTCTCCAAGATGCGAGCGAGAGAGAGAGAGAGGGAACGTCTAGAGCAAGAAATACGTGAGCAGGACGCTGATGAAGAGAATGCGACCGGATGAGGTATATTGTGAGCGCAGTAGAACAGCGTAGTAATCGTCACCTGGTTCAGGAGTGCATAATGTTGTTGTTACATGCGTGCGGCAATGTATAAGACCGCTTGTCTAATATCTACGAGATGACGGACTTCGACTGCGCGTTCGGTGGGCGTACCTAGAATCCTTTTGGCCAATTCTCCCATCCCTGGGCCCATTACTAATATTATCTGGCCGTCTTGAGTCAACTCTATCCCACCTCGAGGTTTTACGGTCTTCTTGCGAGCGTTCAGCCACTCGCGAAGAAGATGTTCCAGCATGCGCGGAACCACCTAGCCGCTCTCGCGGTCTATCCCTAGAGCTACTTGCTGAAGAAGTGGCAAAGTCGATACCGCTTCTCTTTCCTCGCCGTTGATTTCTCTCACGCTCTTCTGATTCTAGCTTTTGACGCTCTGCGATGGAGGCTGCCCATGCTTGCGGAGAAACGCCATGACTACTGCTCCAGATATCGAGAGGCATCGCCGATCTTTTTTCGTCTACGTCGACAAAGTCGACTAACTTCGAAAGTATGCTGGGATTCCGGAAGGATTTGTTGCTCTGAAGTGAGTTATTGAAAAAGACTCCCTGCGCGCGTAACGCGTGGAAGTGGCGCAGCTTGGTCTACGCAAGAGTTGAAGTCAGTGCGTCTTCGCTACACATGGTGTCACGGCACTACTCGAAAGGCCTATAAGACGTACTTCGACTGATGGATCCGGTAATAGGTCAGCAGGCGGCGGAGGTATGCCATATTCGGCTAAGCCCCATGGCTTTCTCGGCTCTATACGTCTCTCAGCTGAGAGCGCAACATCCGAGTCTTCATCGAGTGCGTCTTCCTGTATTGCAGCAGATGTCGATGCCTGAGGTTCTATGCGGTCAAGCAGAGCTTCTTCGCCTATCGATGGCTCTACGTTGTCGGGGGGTTGCATACTCCGAGCTGTCGGGCATCGAGTTGACATTAGAGAGCATGAAAATATCGAACACATGACCCTAGCCCACCTTCTGCTGCTCCACGTATAGTCAATTCAGTTACTCCCTGCACGTGAAGAGCTCGGCGACAGAAGTGGGAAAGCCTAGTTGCTATGGATTGCGCAAACTTGACATACCTGCGCCATGGATGAGCCTAGGCGTACGGTGGCCGCTGAGCACGTTGTCCGCAACAGCAGCTAGTGTCGTGAGAGCTTACCTTGCCCCTGCATCGTTATTCTTGTCTGTCGTTGACCGTTCGATTGCTTCTCAGTCAAGCTGGACAGCTGGTTTGCCGCTGCCCTCCTGATTTTCGACCGGTCATATCACGACTCGCGGCCTTCTACCAGTGTCCCTGCAGAGTGCGAGACACTTCCAATGAGATGTCGTACGAAATTGCTACGGACATTTTCCATCTGGACTGCGATACTGTCATGCATTGTCGTGGCGTTATGCCTATGCCAGCTGGCAGACGCGAAAGGGAGTGATGCTGGGCAATCCGTCAACAACTGGGCTGTATTAGTATGCACATCGAGATATTGGTAAGGCCCTTGCTCAGACCTGCACGAAACACGGACTGATTATCGTATCCAGGTTCAATTACCGCGTGAGTTGCTAACCCGAATAGCCTAATGCACAAAGAAACCTGAAGTGATCTCGCTTGCATACGCGCCTTGCTTCAGCATATGGCCAACACCTTGGGAATGTTAGTCAACAACGCGTCGAGTCGAGTTTGGTTCCAATCTGGAGACTGAGTCCCTTCGAACATCAGGTACCGAACGGTCAAGCGGCTGGGCATCCCAGATAGCAATATTATCTTGATGCTTGCGGACGATGTGGCCTGCAATCCTCGAAACTCCTTTCCGGGCAAAGTATATGCGAATTCGGGGCGTCATCTTGACTTGTACGGCGAAAGCATCGAAGTCGACTACCGAAACTACGAAGTTAGTGTGGAAAGTTTCATTCGATTACTGACGGGTAAGTGGGCAATTCACTATGCTGCTATTCCGTCAAGACTGATTGCGGTTGCAGGTCGTACAAGCCCGGACACGCCGGTCTCCAAGCGTCTAGACACAAACGAGAATTCAAACATCTTCATGTACATGACTGGACATGGCGGAGACGAGTTTCTGAAATTCCAGGATCAGGAAGAAATTTCAGCTTATGATATAGCCGACGCCTTTCAACAAATGCACACTCAGAAACGGTGCGTGGTTCTAAGGGTTTGTAAAGTGTGTGACCTTGCCGACCGATTCTGTTTGGGCAGATATAAGGAAATTTTCTTCATGGCCGACACCTGCCAAGCCAATACCCTCTATTCCAAGTTCTATTCACCCGGGATCCTCGCCACTGCGAGCTCTGGGAAAGGTGAAAACTCTTATTCTGTATGTTGAGGATGCCATCATCAGTTAGGCCAAGCTGACAGAACCCACAGCACCATTCCGATTCAGATCTCGGCGTTGCCGTGATTGACCGCTACACCCATGTGGTCCTCAATTTTCTCGAGGGCATCAACAAGACTTCCTCCATGACTCTTCAAGATCTCTTCGACCGCTACTCGTTTGAGGACTTCCGTTCGAATGCCGGCGTTCGAACTGATCTGTATCCGAGACGACCGGATACCGTTAGACTTACGGAGTTCTTCGGAGGCGTGGCCGAGGTTGACACGACAAAACTTGGCATGGCTGCCGAAGGACAAACACCTCGGAATGAAGGAATCGTACCGAGTGCTGGAGTGCGACTAAACAGGCACATCCGTAAGCTAACAACCGACAAGACGGATACCACGACAATACCTGTCAGCGTATTTGCCAGAGTCAGGAAAGCCTTCGCAACATCCAGCACATCATCCACGGAGGAACAGATGGCGACAGTGAAGGTGCTACGGTCCTTCAATGTGGAAAGTGGAGCCGTTCTGCTGCTGGGCAATATCATATGTTGGGTCATGTGGCGATGGTGTAGTAAGCTGGGAATGGCTAGCTCGCGATGAGGCTGCGTTTAGTTCTGAGAATTGTATGTTGTTGTAGATGGCAGCTAACGACTGCGATTATCGAGTGACCTTCGTATGATATACTTGCCGACGAATCCTGTCGATCACCGTTCTGCGCGTACCTCACTCGATAGTGGGAGTCCGGACTGCTTGTCGGCACTGCGCACATTGGCCGAGGTCTTGCATGTGCCGTATACGTCCATGCAAGCCAGCCTGCGAAGATGTGCCCAGAACATAGCGAAGCGCGCTAGCATACGGGAGTGTCTATCTGGCGGAGCCCACGAAGAGCATGTGCAAGTCAACGCATGGGTCAAGACTATCAGGCGGCAGAAGCACGTTTCTTTCGTCAATCTAAACGATGGCAGCAATGATGCTGGCATACAAGCTGTGATACCATCGAGCTTGTTGAAGGGTACTGGAGAAGCTACCAATACTGGTCTGCAGACGGGTGCTAGCGTCAGCTTTACTGGCCGATTGACCGAGAAGAAAGGTGGGCGCCAATCTGCAGGCGCTCACGGCTCGGTAGAAAATGTAGAGCTGCAGGTTGACAGTATCGAACTCGTTGGAGAGTGTGATGGAGCGGTAAGCGCGAATTCGTTCTTCCCAACTCTCGCAAAGATGATCTTACAAAGCTCGGGTGTACAGACATATCCTATACAGAAGAAGGATCACACGGCACCATTCCTCCGACGCAATGCCCATCTCCGAGGTAGAACTTCGAGCGTAGCAGCCATGCTCCGTGTCCGTGATACGATGACGCGAGCGTGCTACGCATACTTTCATGCAAGAGATTATTTGAACGTGGCCATGCCCGTTGTGACAAGCTCGGATTGCGAAGGCGCAGGAGAAGTCTTCACTGTTATGCATGGTGCATCGGGAAAGGAGAAACCTTTTTGGGGAGATATTCCATCATACTTGACTGTATCAGGACAGTTGCACCTCGAGGCCTTGACGATTGGCGGAGGACTAGGCAAAGCGTGGCATCTGGGTCCATGCTTCCGAGCGGAAAGATCCGATACAAATAGACATCTAAACGAATTCTGGATGTGCGAGGCAGAACTTGCATGGACACGCAGCCTGGAAGACGTTATGCAGGTCGTAGAAGGCCTAGTACGGACTATTGTGCAGCAGGTCATGCAGGAAAACGGAGCCACTCTCAAGCAAAATATGCCAGAAGGTTGGCATCAATGCGAAAGCATCAATTCATCTACAAGGCCTTGGAAACGTCTATCTTATGCTGCAGCCATTCTCGAATTGCAAAAAGCTGCAGATGGCAATGCTTCGCTGTTTCAGCATGCGCCAAGTCATGAAGCTGGTCTAAGATCAGAACACGAGCGCTTTCTGGCAGACAAATACGGTCCAACGTTCGTAACGGACTATCCGGCCAGACAGAAGCCATTTTATATGCGGGTCAACGATGGCAACACCGCACCGCAAGACGCAACTGTAGCATGTTTCGATCTTCTCGTCCCAAGAGTGGGCGAACTTGTTGGGGGCTCTCTGCGTGAAGAGCGTATAGATAGGCTCACGACTTCTATGAGGGATCACGGCATGGCTCTGGAGAATTACGAATGGTACCTGGATCTTAGAAGGTACGGATCAGCACCACATGGCGGATTTGGACTTGGTTGGGAGAGACTGGTAAGCTGGTTATGTGGAATAGAGAATGTTAGAGAATGTATCCCTTTCCCGCGAGGTGCAGAAGCAACACGATTTTAGTTCAATGATGCGGTCTTTAGTACCATGTTCTCGCCTTTATAACAGGGAAGCGCTTAAGTGCCCATGTGGGCCATTTCACACCGCTTGACTTGCTTTTTGTATTGGTACATACAGCTAAAAACCGTGCATTCGGAGGTATTGTCTAACTACGACATAGAGGACAGGGTGTTCGGAGCGAATTGCTGCGGTGCAAGTGATCTGAGTTCCAGCTTTTCTTTGGAGATTGGGGGTTGTAGAGACTTTTGCTGCCCGCTTTCACGATGTCCCATGTGCACCCATGCGCCATAGTCGGTCTCATGCCACAAGCAGATATAGGTTGCGCAAAAGTACCAGCGATCATCGACGCCCTCGTGGTGGTCCTCCAATTCTGCCTCTTCCACCTCGTCCTCCTCTATCCATACCCCGGCCGCGACCTCTGCCGCGATCAGCCTCTACCTTTTTCTTTTTCGGTTTGGGTGCATCGTCAACGAGCAGAGTATCGAGAGGTAAAGAGTCTGGTAGAATATAGTAGCGGATATTGCTTCCTCGAATGGATAAGCTATCTAGCGATTGAGGATTGCGGTTTCGGACTGTCATCTTAACTGATTTGAGATGTGTATTCATGGCCATGTCGACGGCTATAGGGAGCAGTAGAGGACACGGTAACATATGCTCCACAATGTCAGCATACTACTTCACAACACTCATGACTGGATCGCGTCCGTCTTGTCCAATCCCCTGAGACAAGTCCCAACTCACCTGTAATGGTGCCGGAGACCTGGGTGCCATTCTTGAGTTCTATTTGCACAGACTCATTGTTGAGTTTCATCCTAGAGTCGATTGAAGCATATAGCATAGCGTAAGTTGACGCTGCTCCTCCCTTGCTCTCCTAGCTGCCTCCCCAGGCGACTTACAAGAATCTGCAAGGACAGAGCCAGAACACGGGCAGAAGTCAGCTGGAGCTCTATCCGCCAAACGGTCTGCGACCGTATCAAACAAGGACCTCGTACCTGATGAGCTTCATGTTGGCGGACGCTTGGGGTTCTTTCCGCTGTTAGGTGGATTGTCGAAAGCGAAAGCGACCGCGGTGGATGCAGGCGAGCAGCTTCTCTCTTGATCACCTGCCATCGCATGGCGGCCGTCTCCGAGCGATGAGTCTACTCAAGACACTCGACAAGTGCTGCGACGGGCTGGTCCAGTCAAATGCTACTGTGCGTTGTATTGCAGGTGGAACTGCTCGCGGCATGTCCTGGCTGAACCATCGAAACAGCTTCATGCCTCGCTAACCTCCGTAACAGAGGCGACAGAAGACTATCCACGTCTCCAGAGGGTGCTATCCAATGACCGATTCTATGAACTCGTATCTCAGGATGAAATCACACAAGCTCAGCTGGAGGTACAGCGCGAAGTGGAACCGCAGATCAAGGAGCTGATACAACTAGCGGAAGACGGTCTGCATGGATTGCAAAAACGGGAGAGGTCGTTGCATGAATTAGTGAGTCGAGAGCCGTTCATTGAAGTGATGTTCTAAGTCTTTCGCCGTTCTCGCTCATACCCCTCGGCATGACTACCTTGCCTAGGCCGAGAATCGGAAACAAGAGGCAGAGAGACAGAAGACTAGCCGGATGCAAGATTTGAAAGCGATACCTGCAGTCAAAACTGGTGCAAAGACGACAGTCGAAGGTGCAAAATTGAAAGCACGCCTGATGGCTCTTCAGATTGAGCGAGAGTAAGCTATCAGCCTCCTCGACCAATTTTGTGTTCTTGGTTTGACCTAGAAACCCGCGCAAAGGAATCTTCACAAGGAGGTGGAACGAATGCAAGCGGAAGTTGATACGAGAAGATCATCACCCAGAGGCTAGGTTGTTAAGCACCTGCCTATCCAGACAACCGAGCTCGGTTTATGAAAACCTCGATGGCATGCAGAAACAGGTGAACGGCCCCTCTGCGAGGCGCCAGCAACCGTAACACGGTACATAGACACGCATCCGTAGATGCAGTGCTGTAGACTCTGGGAGCCCGTTAACAGCCAAGGTGGAACCTGTTCCCTAGGCTGAGGTCAGGTGCCTCCCGAACCGAACAACCTCGATAGACGCGCAGCAAAGATGAGATAGAATTGCCATCCGCCCAGGCCCCTCCCACGCCAAGCATCTTGTAGCATAGAACTTGACTCCTAGCATGGCCCCTGCCCTGCACCGAAGCTTGTACACTTTGCCGGGTATCCCGTGTAGAATCCCAGTCACGTGTCTCTTTCGAAAGGACTGACTGTAATGCGCGAATCAACGTCATGTCGAGCGTACGCCAGGCTGGCGTTGATGACGGTGAGGAAGCCCAGCCAGAGGAGCATATAGTCAAGAAGCGGAAGGAGGTCACTACTGCTTCGATACTGGAGAACTTCCTCCTGCTTGCGACCAGCCTGGATGATACTGTTCGCGAGGAGGATGTCTCGCGGACGATGGGAGAAGGACCGGCCAGCTCGAACCACAAGGCAGGGAAGAGCAAGAGCAAGAGCAATAGCAATAGGTTGGTATTGGGAAGGATCAATCCTATTGCACGAAAGCTTTGCGCTGATGGTTGGTTCCATGGACAGCTCCACGCTACAAACGCGACTCGTAAACATACTGAACAGCCAACGCCAAGAGGCACGAGAAAGCATTCGAGAAGCTATTTCACATTTCGCGTTAGAGTACGATACGGAATCAGCCAGGCTAGGAGAGGAAGATCCGTCTGCATTCGAGTATGATCCCGACGAACAAGTCAACCTACCGAAGGAAAGATGGGATATCGATCTTGCTATGGAGCGGCTGAAGCGGTACAATGACGAGACAAAGATGGAAAGTGTGGATCTAGGGAGGACCATCAGGCAGCAGGAAACCTCTCTGACTCGGTCAGTAGCCCTTGTCTTTTCATCCCATGTCCGTGGACTGATTGATCTGCTTGCATACAGTGTTGTAGACAGTCTTGTAGAGCAGAGGACGCATGGGCAGCCACAACAGGGCAAGTGATTGGACTGTCGTATTCGGTTGTGACGCCGTGTGTATGTATAGACGACAATAGCGCCTGTCGTGCATTTGTCGACTCTTTCGACGGTAGTCCGCCACCGAAAGAGTGACCGTCTGCAGGATCAGCTGCCAGAAGTACCAGGCCAGATAAGCTCCCAGCTAGGCGACAGGAATGCAGGGACCCTCGTAGATCTCCTTGCTCATCCGCCCGTTCTCGACTTGGTCCGCCTCCGTCGTGTCGTCACGTTCGAAACCGGCCGCCGTGCTGTTCCTTGTCTTTCATCCGCATCATCACCAACTGCAGACCGAAGAGTCCTCCACTCACCATGGCCGGCTCATCCACAGCGAGACCCTCGGGCGTCGCTCAGAAGCGCGCAGGCGCATCGTCCAGTGCTGATGCGGTAAGCTTGGGCAGCCTGTCCGCGGCGGGAGACCTGGCGTCACCCCGAATGGACAGGCCACAGCCACTTGGTGATCCAGACTGCAGAAGCTGATGCGTGGGTCATCGCTGCTGCCGTCTCCAATTCCCATACAGACAGACGGACATACCGACGTCGCACAGCTCAGGGACTTTGTCGACGACACAGGCCATTTCAGCCTCGTCCGCAACTTCCGCCTGGCAGACTGTGTCACTATCATGAACGGGGTCTGCGGAAGCTTGTCTGTCTTCAACTGCGGGAAATACCTGCTTACGCAGAACAGATCGTATCTATGGTGCGTACTCATGCTCTCGCTCTCGCGCCGTGCAGCTGGCCCGCTGGATGACGTTCTCCCCTCGCGTCATCCTTCTATGCCTAGACGATTCATACTGACCTGTGGCTTCCGACACTTCACTACACTTCATCATACTATGCATCTCCGGACAATGTCAATCGCAACGAACATGCTCACATACATACAGGATCGCGCTGTGGGCACCGCTCGCCGGCATGTTCTTTGACCTGTTCGATGGCAAGATTGCAAGATGGAGGAAGGAGAGCAGTATGCTAGGTCAGGAACTCGACAGTTTGGCCGATTCGGTGGGTTTCGCAGATATGACAGATTGAGTCCCGCCCTGTAAGCTCACGTATGACATCGTGCCTCATCGAAGATCTCCTTTGGGGTAGCACCCGCTTTCTTAGCGTTCACCATAGGGTGCCGCTCCACTCTCGACATCTTCGCATTGTCCACCTTTATCTGCTGCGGCCTGGCGAGATTAGCAAGATTCAATGCTACAGTAGCTCTGGTTCCTAAAGATAAAACAGGGAAATCGCAATACTTTGAAGGTCTGCCCATTCCAACATCGCTTGTGCTTGTATGCTGCATGGCGGCATGCGTCTACACGGACAAGTTTGAAGGACCAGCTGGCCTAGGGAATGGTCTACCGGGTGGCTTTATCGAGGCGTTGGAAAAAACACCGCTAGAGATGCACTGGTTCAGTATTATCTTTGTCGCCTGGGCAGCGTTGATGATCTCAAAGACGCTGCATATTCCCAAGCCTTAGTAGTCAGGAGGTTGTATGTTAGCCTACACACGCTTGCTAAATACCTGGATCGGAGCCGTAAACTAAGCCCGACAGCAACCATTACCCATATTGTGATTGGTCTTACGACCCTAACAGTCTCAATGTCCGGCAACTTTCGTCAATAGGCATAGACCATTGATACATACCATATGGGCACTATGAACGTCCTGCGATTCCTAGATTGCTCCGAATACGAGTCGGAGATACATGGGGTACGGTATCCGTATCGCAGACGTAACAGGCTGCCGGCAGAGCAGCAACCTACCAGAACGAATGGTATATCGATTCCCAACCATAAATCAATGCGGTATACTCATGCCTGCGGATAACGTTTGACCTACGCCTAATATGTCCCAGGCACGCATCTATATGGGCAGGCGATCGTGCATTCCGTGCGGTTAAGGCACCCGTGGTCTGGAAGCACAGGAAACACAGGGCACAAGGGCTGACGGGTCTTCTGGGAGCGATGAACAAGGTGCAGTGTGTGTCCTCATCGGTCTGCATCAGCGCCCTGTGCCTCCTGTTCACCTGTACTCACGGCACTGCAAGCAGGTGTCTGAATCCTGCAGACAGCTTGCCGCCGAATCTCAGGCTCGTCGGCATTTACCGCAACTGCACAAGCGACATTATTGCAGGCACCCTGCATGTCCTCGGCTGGGTGATCCCTCGCTTACGATTCGTCCTGTCCATTTCGATGCAAAACATACGTGATTGTTGATATCGATATCGACACTACCTGGCTGTCAAGCGCACTTATCTGCTTCCGGCTCCCGAAGAAGGCAAGGTAACAGAGGGTGTTGATTGCTGGCGGAAGACGAGCACTAGCTGGATTAGCAGACGACTTGCTGAAAGTAACTGGAGCGGCCGTGCTGCAGTTCTCGTGAGTCCGTCTGCTCAGCTTTGGTGCAAGCTACGTTAATGCTTATTACCCAAAACCATAATACAGTACTCTACTCTCTTCAAGCGCGTGCTAGGCCATCTGGAGTCATGGCACTGCCCAATCCACAGTCATCTTCAGCGGAAGACCTGCTCTCTGCAAGAAGCAAGCGCTCCTATCAACACCTCGCCACAATCAGTATCTATTCGACCATCACCGCTCTATCAGCCAAACCGGAGCTCGACTTGTCCGAATCAGTACGTCTAGCTATGGCTCAAGAATCTGCTGATCCCGTATGGAGTCCTAGCATGAGCAGCAATTACGATGATGACCATGATAGGGACGATGAGCACAGTAATGCAAGAGATACCGAGGATAACGGTTCAGTCAGTCAGGAAAAGCACGTGAATCCTATTCACAATTACAGTCATGGCCAATCTCACTCTCCTAATCCCGACTTTGCAACACCCACGATGAGCGAGAGTGAATATTCGCGCTCGCCTTCGATAGGTAGCGTTCGCATGGCTGCTGTTGTTCAAAACTTTGTAACTACAAGTGGATTGGGCATATCGACTTTCGCTTCGAATCTTCAGGGTCCTTCGGTCCCGCCGACATCATCATTATCCTCAACAGACCATTCTGAATTCACACCCACCGCGTCACCGTCAAAGCGTGTATTGAACGCACGCAATCTGATCATAAATACGGAAGGCATAGCGGCGGCTCGGCCCTACCCAGATCAGTCTACAACGCCCCCCATCGCTATGCCGAAGTCGGCCAAGATTGAACAATCCCCTCCCCCTGGTACTTCACGTCACATCTCTGAATACTCACATATCGACAATTTCTCATCTCCACTGCGCACAGCTACTTTGCCACCTGTCCCACATACAGCAGGGCCAATGCGAAGCTTATCCCAAGAACGCGACTCGTACACGAAGCTGGTACGCCGTTCATCCACAGACTCTAGTCTATCTTATCTGTCCAGTCAGGTGGGAGATGAAGATGAAACCCTTGGGCCTAACAAAGCCTCTTTGTTGCGTATGCAGTCCTTCCTCGGACCCAAGATGAAACATATCTCGCCTGCACCATGGTCCATGGATGCAGATGCCTCTTCGGTAGTCTCGTCCTCCAGTATGCCCCTTTCGGAATCTGCCAGTGCTATGTGGAGCGAGGTAGATTTCGAGATTGGGTCTGTCCACATGGCTACCAAGTCTGTCGCGCGTTCCGATAGAGTGAACGGCAAGGATGGAGCAGCAACTGCCGCCACTGGCACTCTAAAGGGATTAGGTCTAGCAATCACATCGGCTTCAACTGTTGTAGCGAATGCAGCTACAGGGGGAACATCGAGACCAAGCACGAGCAGCGAAAGAAGTGCAAAATCAGGGATTATGACGGCATCTCCTGCTTTCTCTACCTGTTCCGGTACGCGTAGTGGCACTACGAACGATGGTAGTAAATCTGGTTTGTCGGGATCGCATATTCAGGAACCATTCCATCCTCCCAGTACACCATTACCTCCATTACCATCGACCTCTGCTACAGCCACGGTCAAGGTTATAAGTATCACTCGCTCAAAAACACCCGAAAACTTTCCTCCCCTACCTTCTTCTGCTGTCACTGCAAACTTACCGCCATTGTCGAGAAGCGTCTCCCCAGATGACAAGCTTGACATCGGGAACAAGTCAGAATTGTCATTCAATCAGTTAAAAACCGTCACTTCAGCACCTGCAGGCAATGTGGCATTCACAGCAGTTACTACTTGTAAACAGACGCTGTCGAGTAGTATGCCAGAGAGTAGCATACCTGCATCTCCGAAGTATCGTGCTAAGACACCGCCACTACCTAGCAAGCGGGCCTCTCTAGTCCTGCGGGAGCCCGCGACGGGCAAACAGGCCGCCGAACGGTGGACGGAACATCAACAACAACAGACGCAGCAACAGCAAGCGAATATACAAAATACGCGACAAGCCCAAGCCCAAGCTTTGGCGCATCTTCCTATACCTTCCCAGCCGGCATCCCCATCCGCTCCAATCCCGCCAGCAAAGGTTCTGAAGAGCAGAAAGAGTGGCTTCTTGAAGCTCTTCAAATATAAAGAGGATCATACGCCAGCTCCCGCTGTACCTCGTCCATCTACGGACAAGGTGTCTTCTCCGAAGATGTCGCATGCCTTCGCCCACATCACGAAGCATGTGTCGGTACCTACAGATCCCGGAAAGCTTGATAGCTTACGACATACTGGAGCAACTAGCCCAACTGTACCAACATTCGAACCGCGAACACCACTTCGGTCGGCGTTCGCCTCGGCTGTTCCATTTCCGCACCAGCGTGCGCCAAGTATTCCGATTGGTCGACCAAGGGCGGAAGACACATGCAAAGCGGAAACGGGCGGTCCTCCCCGAGTATCTCTCATCAAGCCATCCCCGGATTTGAGCGAGACACAAGGACCATTCGCAGACCTCAGGGACGGCTTGTCCGTCCGAACTCACCGCGCAAGCGTGTACGCAATGCAAGATGTCCAGGGTGACGCGCTTGCTCCCAGCTTGAGCTTGCGGCCCGTATCGATGATGTTATCCTCCATGCCCTTTGACTTTTTGGCTGAGATGGACAAGTCAGCTAAGAATAGTGCCCATTTACAAGCCGTACAAACGCCGAGCGGTTCGAGTACTGCTAGTGTTGATTCTCTAGCTGGACGAACAAGCCCAGCTCGAACACCCGACACACCATCTTTCATCTCCTTCGATTCCGACAGCAATGCTACGCCGCCTTCTGGTCAGACGCCCAACACGCCTACAACAGAGCAATACATCGAATCACCGACCCACCAGTTCTCCAAAACTCAAGTTACCAGACCGGGGGCCTTTGGCCTCCCTACTCCACCTCACTCCACTTCTTCATCAAGAACATTCTCGGCCTCCAGTCTGCCGGCCATGCCCATCTCTCCTTCGAGTGTTTCTGACGAAGCTCCCGAGTTGGCATTAACCGCAGTTTACAAGGCCAAGATCGATGAGCTGGAACAACTAATAATTAGCCTCCGAGCAGAGTTGAATGCGGTGAAAGGGGAGTCTACCCAAATCACGCTGTCCGATCCAGATTGCAAGGATTCGATATCTGTAAAGAAAGTGAGTGTCAAGCGAAAATTTCAGGCATAGTTCAACTAGGCTAAGACAGCATGTGCTTTAGGCCTGCAATTCTTGTGGTTGTTCGTGTAAGACCGGCTCAAAGTCCGTCCTTTCCCGTCCACGTCTAGTCGGCCATGGCAACATGTTCAGCAGCGGGAGGACCTGAGAGCGGATGGCATCGGACGCAGGCATGCTTCCAGACTGTCACGGCAAACAGCACATTTTCGTGCCCCATCTCTTTCTATGTAATACAGATATTAGCAAGGTCATATTTGCCTTTTATACGCGTGTCTCCAGCGCAGGGCTTTCTTTCATTATATCCATTCTTTCACATCATTAACCCAGCAAAGTAGATTAATTTCCGCACGGGTCCGAGCCAGATGTGCACACGCGACCATGATCAATCTGTAGCGTCCGGTTCAGTCTTAAGTGCTACACTGGCAGTATCGGCGATATCCGCTTAATAATCGAAAAAGTGGCGTAATAACAACTTGACTGTACCAGACAGAGACCTCTACAACCCGCATTCACATTTTGCATCTTGGCTTGCATTTTGGACTGTCTACCTTCGATATGGTAATATGATTAGCCAACTTGCAGTACAACTGCAGACGCGGGTGGTTCAGCTCGTTACCTAGTTAAGGTGTCAGTATAGTAATTCACTTGATCAGCTGGGCGGGTGAGTCTTCTCATATAAACACTTTCTGGCACTATAGTGATGATCTCTGGTTATTAGCTATTAGCGACGAGACTGGTTCGCGGCGCGAGGCATACACATCAAATTATTGTAGACAGAGGTCGTTGCTTACAAGGGTCCGGTGGAGATGCTGTAGAAGCCGGTCAATAGTCAGAATGCCCGATCAGCGCTGCATTAGACTACGCAGCATAAAAGAATGCACAATCGCAGATCGTAGGCCCCCGGGCTCAGCTGCCTGTTGTGACCAGCTCGATTATAATAAGCTCTCTGAACAATCGCATTTCATCTGGTTTTGAATCGGAAGATTTACGCAAACTAATACAAACGAAATTCTTGAGGGCTCTTGGTGAAGGGAAGGTAGGAGATAACAGGAAACTGTCTGTTGGACACCTTCCATATGGTCGAACTAGGAAGGAGTGTAACACGGGAGGAGTAGGGAAGGGATAGGATACGTCGAAAGCCTCGGCTTCCGAATACTGGAATAGACTGCACTGGTCATGGTTCTGTGAGCAAGAACGAGAGAGTCATGATATGAGCTGCATCGCCAGTGTGGTGGGAAGTCTGCAGGTGCACTGACAGGGTTTGGATTATCAATCATCAGCGCTAGATCTAAAACCGGCGCTGGCACCACCTCGGAGTTTCTTCGACAGCGCGCTATCCTTGAGACGCAAGGGATTCGCATTGACTCGCGTCATCGAACAGGACCTCAACAGCTCATTTGGCTGCGGGACACGTTGCTCGGTTCGTCGGTAGGAGTATAAGACAATAAGTTCATCGAGTTGGAAGAGAGATGGATGGTGGAGGGTTTCCTTTGCCGGAAGGGTGGACTGCAGCAGCCACGACCCAGTGAGAGGTAGTCATTTCATGAGAGAGAAGGAAGGAAAAAAAGAAAAGCGATACAAATCGATATGTGAAAAAAAGTCTGCTCATATACGATTGCGTCTTCAAGCTGGGCCTAGGAGGATGAGAAAGTAAACAGGGAATGCTATTGTAAAAAGTCATGTCTCATCATATCAAAAAGTACGTCCCACGTTGGTTGGTATCATCGTGTTTCCCCAGTTCTTTCAAAAAGGTTGTCCTACTTTCCTTCACCCTTCTTTTTCTGTTTGCGAGGCGGTGTCACCGGTCTACCTACGTTCATCCCGCCATACTGAAATTTTTGCTTCTTTTCTGCTGGTTTGAGGATTTGGAATGAGCATAAAAGTGTTTCGTCGACGGACATCATAGCTCCTGCATTATCAAACTCTCCGCAGTAATTTCTGTCAAAGGTAATACAATGGAAAGGGTAGTAATGATGCAATTGAATCAGCATTGTGTTGCTTGCAGACCGCTCGGCGACGAATTGGGCTTCGGGAAGTATCAGACACTCACGGCGCCGAGAAAAGCGTGACCAGTTGTCGCTTTGCGAAAAATTCATAACCATCTTCCACGACTTGATGCGCTCTGCAGATCAAGTCCATATCATGCTTTTGGAGGAACCTCGACACGACATCCGGCCCAAAGGTGAAAGAGACACCTCTATCGTTCTCGCTCCATCCAGTAATATCCTTATCCGGATCTGACCACAGCAGATCGCATAACAATCCCGTATCTGGTACATCTGTAGGTCTCATCACTCTTCTAATCTGTTCCATGCTTTGCAAATCTGGCGATAATCCTCCGTGCATGGTGAAGATCTTCTCGTCAATAATGGCGGCAATGGGGAGACAGTTGAAGCAGTCGGTGAAAGTCTTCCATAACTTGATATTGTACCGCCGTTTGCCTGTGACCGCATGTCCGATTATCAGCAAATGATTACCCTCCAACTCGCCTTCTCGGTTTCATAGTACCCATTGCAATGCCTCGAAGCATGGCAAGGCATTGACGATGGTGCGGTTCAACATACATTCGTCATAAAAGCCATAGATACGGTTGATGCTCGCACACTCGTGGTTGCCACGTAGAATGAAGAAGTTTTCAGGGTATTTGATCTACGAAGAAGAGTGCAGATATACTTATTTTAGCAAGCGCCTGCCACAAGTAGAGGTAAGCGATGCGAGTCCTACCTTGTACGCCAAGAGTAAGCAGATGGTTTCCAAACTTTGCTTTCCGCGATCGACATAGTCTCCCAGGAAGAGGTAATTTGCTTCTGGTGGGAATCCACCGTATTCGAAGAGTCTGAGGAGGTCGTAGTATTGTCCGTGGATATCGCCTAGGAGCGGGTAAAAGCGATTGTCGGGCAGGGTCCGAGAGAAGATATGGGAGATGGGGAACAGGAGTTAGCTATTCAATCATTCACCGATTGATGAAAGCGTAGACCAGACCCACCGCATATCTTTATCGGCGCTTCAAGCTCCAGAAGAATAGGTTGCGAGATGAAGATTTCCCGCGCCTTTGTGCAAAGGAAACGGATTTCGGATTCGCCCAGTTGGACTTGCTTGCCGGGTCTATTTCCTCGGACTGCGGGGGAAGCGTGTGGTAGATACTGATCAGCATGCTGTAGTCTTTAACGATCCGTCCGCACGTTTGCCGGTGCCGCGGCTTCGTACACGCGCACTCGGTGCAGCATTGGCGCTATCTTTCGGGCGCAAACGCCCGGCCGGGAGGACACCACGGGGCCAGGCTTGAAGCAGCCAGGGGTTCCCAATGGTCTCCAATACTCCTGCTATGCATTCGTGTCGTCGCGCTTACCTTCTAGGAGGCGGTCGATGACAGAGTCAATGTCGACCTCTGGTGTCTGTTCTGCCATGATAAGATGAGGCTATTGAGGCTGTGTGCAGGGGATGGCCCGAAGACAGCGACAGGGATGGCAGGAGCAGTCAGCACTGGGTTCTGACCCGCCAGCTGCATTACGGAAGAGCTGGAAGGCGACGGCAGCATAACGAGCTGGATTCCACCTTGAACACAACCATGGGCGGGGGAGACGCGACAGGCTGATGCCCAGCAGGCGGCGACTACAAGGGGGAGCGGGGAGCGAAAGAGAGCCCCATTCCACCCTCCTGTGTCTGCCATGCTGCAGGCCAGACGTCTGTTCGTTCCGCCCACCCGCTCTTGCTCTGTGTCCGCAGCCGTTTCCTCCCATCATGCAATGCAGCGAGCTGTCCGGCCGGCCGTCCAACGCATCCGACGCTTACTGTTGGCGGTGGAGCAGCACGCGTGCACTGCAGCACTGTCCGGCGTCTCGCTTGCTCTCTCGCTCTCGTCCCTCGCGCGCACTTGTCTGCGTGTTTGCCTTTCCCCCGATTGAGCTGGCTGGCTGGCTGCTGCTGCGGTCGACTCGCTGTGGACGTGGACAGGCGAGCTTCAGCCGTCTGCGTGGGAGCAGGTGGATGTATGTATGTCGTGTATCGCCGGGGTCTCTCTCTGCTCTGGTAGTTCCGGGTCCCAGTCGCTGGCTGGCTGACCTGCAAAACCTGGTTCCCACTCGCTCTGCCTTTTGGCGCGCAACTTTTGGCAGAGGAGAGGCCAGCGGTTTTCCACTTTAGGTGAGAAAGCTTTCAAATGCCATAAAGCTTATACCGGATGAACCGGCACGGCGTGTATACATACTACAACATATGTCGTACCTTCATTCTGCTTCCATCTGGCACTCCTGATGGCATCGTGCTTGCTTGGCTAGGAATACTACCTGACCACCTCGACGACTGACCAGGTGGCGAAATAAAAGAAATAAGAGATGGTCAAGCGAGACGGGCTACTAGCCGCTAGCATCTTCATCCACTATATTCCTTCCTCCCGCCCTCCGTCTCAGCTGCTTCCGCCGCTCATCCACATTCATCTCGCGCGTAAGCTTATCATCAGCTGCAAGGATGTCACTTTCCTCTTCATCCTTCTCCATAGACACGTCATGCATATCCTGCTCCGTCTCATCCGCCTTCCTCGCTTCCTTCAACATGGGATGGAGATGGTTCGTAGGCGAGCTCAAACTCATGGATTCATCTGCTCCCTCAAGGCTATCCTCCGCATTCTTGCTGCTGATTCCTGAAGCATCCTCGCGTCTGATACCTTGTCCGCTGCTCGGACGCGATAGACCAGTAGAGCCAGTCATTCTCGCCCTACGAGAAGGGTTAAAGTGACCACATCTTGGACAGACGAACTCTGAAAAGGGGACGAACAGCAAGTGCACAATGAGGCGTCATCAGGTCATGCAAATCTTGCCAGCTGAAAACGTACAAAAGCAAATGGAGGTGGAAACTTACGAACATCCATCACTTCATCCTTCAAGCACAATCCATTATGAGCAAAGCATTTCTGGCATATCAGCGCATATTTGCTGGCTGGACTCTCTTCGTCTCCTCCTAACAATGCATCCGCGATCTTGTCGATGAACGTCTTCGGTTGGTGAGGTGCTGTTGACACGGTTCGTGCAACGGTTCGCGACAATTGTGAACGATATCGAAAAGGTTAGTACATAATTTCCAAAGAAGTCTGAGCAGCAAAAGGGAAAGTGGACGACCTACGTGTCATTTGATTGATGTCCAGAGCAGTCTCCGAGCCTATCATCGGATTGAAGGAGGGTCCAGGCGGAGCAGGAAACATTCGCTTTCCACCTAGAGGAATCTGTTTCTGACCTTGTCCTTGCTGTTGTTGAATTCCTGCACTCTTCTGTGCTGAAGCCATCAGCGCAGCTTGTAGATTAGGAGGAATAGGTTGACCCTTTTGTTGTGAGGTGCGCAAAGCTTTGTGCTGTGCAGGCGTTAAATGTTGCATTTGCGCCGGTCCATATCCAAAGGGAGTCTTCGTACTACCACCACCGCCACCGCCTATCGGTGTAGAATATGCACTTCCGGGCACTTTGGAATGGGTACCTGTTTGCCGAGCTGGTGTACCAGGTGAAACTCCACCGAAGGAAGCTCGAGGTAGAACTTGACCATGTCTTTCCAGCATTTCAGTTATTTTATCATAATTAGACAACTTCTTCAGCTTATCGATTTGATCTTTTTGTTTCTTTCGTAGGATCGTGAGGTGTTTATCTGATAATGATGACGGGGGTACAAGTTGGGGTTTATACAAATCAGTCAGCATCAAGTTGATTCGGATTTCGATAATGTCACTACTGCCATTTGGTGGTTTTAAAGCTTACTTTCGGCATTTTGTTTCCGTGTAAACCAAGATTTGACTATTCGCCGCGTAAAGAAGATCCTGTTAAGATGGAATGGCGAATGATATAAAGTTATTCAACCCTAGTCAGTAAAGAGCTGTAGTACGGGGAGCTGTCTAAGATTTCGGGAAAGTAAGAAAGAGCCTGATCCCTCTCACAGTATAGGAATAGCCCCAACCGGAAGCGTTTTTAGAATGCTAGCTATCCAATCCTCCTCTATACCATGGTCAAGTTCCAAATCTCCAATTCCATTATTATCATGATGATACGAAGTGGCAGATGTCCAATCCAAAGCTCCAAACCACCATAACAAAACATAAATGAACCAAATCAATACGGAATAACTTGTAAAGTAGATAATAGCTCTTCTCTCTCGTTGTTTGATAAATGCTAGATTCTCTTCTTTCGTTCGTATGGATTCATCCAGCTCGTTCAATATCGTCTCGAAATCATCATTCTCGCGCTAAGTCAAAGAGAGAATTCCGTTGTATTTTATCAATTCGTCATAAACATTCATTTCGAGGCATAGGTACGGCGTGGTTGAATCCACGAATGTTGTCCCAAGTGAGTGAGGGAGAAAGACATCCCGATCATCCAGTTTGCCATGACCAGTGTTGATAGTAGATGGCAAACGTCAGCTTGCGACCTGCAGACTGCACGCAGGCGAATCAAGCGAGGACATACCCGTTTGAAGTAGGATGTAATTTGACCCATCCTGGACAAGCCTGCCCTCCTGGTCGAAAGCTGGGTGTAGGTTGGGACCTAAGGAGCGAGCTCGTCATTCTAGGCGGCCCTTCTATCCTGCAACTGACGGACGATGTGAGCAAACTGTCGGTATTTGATTTCTGTCACGTCAGGTAGGTGCAAGGCTCTAAATCTGATTGGCACGAGACTAATGTCAGTAGGACAAGTATCGAATGGATCATTGTGACGCGGTGCCCGCTGCATTGCCATGGATGGTGAATATAATACCCAACTGAATACAACAACATTGGCTGGAAGCCGACCTATATGATACCTTTACTGCTATATGACGATGATTACCCCTTCTAATGACATGCCCTGCTGAAAGTTTCGTTGATGATTGCACCTATTTGTTGATATGAATTTGGTCTGATGCATTGTGATTGATGTATAAGGTGAAGAGGATTCTAAACCTTGACGGATGGTGAGAGCTTCTCCATACTCTCATCTCCAACTATGAGAAGATTCGAACGTAGTTGATAGCCCAGTAAGCTTCTTTGAAGTTGTTGGGGTTTGTGACTCTTTGAGAGCAAGTACCAGGGCAGCCACCAGATTGATAAGTAGCACCACCCCAGTCACCGCAAAGAGTAGTATCAAAGACGATAGTTTGATCACCAAAGAATTGTCCCATTGAGCAGTCTGCAGAATCAAAGAAAGCTCTTGGTCGACCCCAATTTGCAGGATTCGGTCTTCTGCTTGATAGATCCGCTGGAATGTTGTTTCTTGCAAAGAACCATACTGAAATCCCCTCATCTGTCCATAATGTTGCAAATGCACCACCGCCGCCATTGTTGAAGCCTTTGCCGTAGGTCTTGGTGGAAGGATCTTGGATACCACAGCCTGTATTGTAGTTATAGAATGCATCGCACGATTCTTGCAAGATGTTCCCGGCGAAGTTTGTTGTCTTTTGGATCTCGCATCCTGGGCCAGTGTGCAGTGTCATTTGATTGCGGTCTTGATTGTTGACTCCTTCAACGATGTCGATCTCTCCTCCCCAAGGCCAGTTGGCGCCTACAGTCCAGAAAGCAGGCCATGTACCACATCCGTAGGGCATGTGCTGAGCGTCTAGAACGAGGAGTTGCCCCTTCCTGAACGGAATATTGGATGTGATGCGGATGGAGTCGCGGTAGGAGCCTTCTGACAGCCATGTGGAATCGTCGACTTTCATGATGCTGCAAGAAGGAGGGATGGTAAGCAGACTGCCCGTGCAGATATCTGAAAGGGATGTCAACTACTCACGCCCTGCCATTGCCGTCAATTGAGACGAGTCCCTTTCTCCAGGCATCACCGGTGCCTTGGTAGTTGACCATACCATTTGTAGGATCTGGCCAGTTGAAGAACTGCCAGTGGTCGAAGAAATTATTGCCTACAAGGTATTGCATGTAGAGTCAGTATATAGAGGCTTGACCATAAGGAAGCCCAAGTCATGCTCGGCTGTATGAAGAGACCCACCTGAGTAGTCATGGGCAACCGAGTAAGTCTTGCTTGCCGCTCGCTTATAATCCTTGATGAGAGGAGCAGCTCGAGGGACAAAGGCGCCAGCACCTAGAACGTCGAGTTCGCCAGCATTGACCGATGTTGTACCCAATGTGAGGGCGGATGCCAAGAGCATCATTGCCGCAGAGGTGATCTGTCCTGCGACCATGTTGAGCGCGTGAGGTGGATGTCGAGAAGAAGAAGGTAGGGAGATGGGTTGATATATATGTATGTGTACGAGAATGAGGTGCCCGCCCTTGTTCGTCTGGATAACTGTGTATAGCAGAGGAGGGGTAAGAGTGTTTGAATGGATGAGAAGGGAGAAGAAGGACAGCGGTGAGCGAGCAGTCCAATTTAAAGGAGGACCCAAGACAAAAGACACAAGAGAACCACAAGAACGCAATGTCCGATGTTCCAGAAGTGCATTAAACGTGGATGTGCTGGGCTTTCCTTAAACTGACTGTCCAGCGAAATGGCTTGCTGGATCGGCGAGGGGGCGAGTGGCTGCTTGCCCATTGCCCCAGGACAAGCAGAGGGCGTCAGTGTGTCGCAGCAAGCCATTACTGATGCTGCCGTGTAGGGTGTGCCTGCATGTGTCCATTGCGGGCAGGAATGGCGTGCACAACTGCCCGGCCCGCATCCGAGCTGTCGGTCATCCGAGAGTGGAAGGTGGCTCGGCGCACGCAGCGTGATGGCTGTCAGGCTGGAGCCCAGTCAGCGCGGCAGGCCTGGATAGGGCTGAGATACGGTAGCTATGCGCAGTTGTCCGCGCCACGCGGTCATGTACCGCAGTGTGCATACTCGGCAGCTTGACGTTGGCTGCAGAGAACAAGCTGCATGTCTGGCACGCAGAGGAGAGACTGGCGATCGAGAATCCAGCAGCAGGAAGAGCGTTAGGGACTCGAGAGACGGAATACATGGAGACAGGTAGCTGTGCTGGAGCATCGCTCACCGCATGCAGTGTGTATGCGTTGCATGTGCACGCTCACTGGAGCTTTGCATCTCTGCACGTCTGCCGCCACCATCCTGCGTCTGAGTTTCCCCTGCGGAATAATTCTGCCTGCTCTTTGCTCTGTTCTTCACGCAGGCCGACTGCAGGTCTGCAGCCATGCAGGCAGGATCCATTCAATGGGTGAGTCATACACTGCTCTGTGCAGCCATCCACCCACCCCCATCCCGCACCAGCCAGATGAACACACGTATACAACATTCAAACTAGAGTCGCTGAGCAGCCTCACAGGGCTTGCGATGCTTATTCCGTACAATCTTCTCTCTGAACAGCTCGCACTGTCTCTCTTCATAGCGTGGTGGTGGTTTGCGGGAGATGTGAATGTGGTACATGAGCTGTTGCTGACGCTTCGCTCTTGTTGTGCTGCCTCGTCTTGTTCAGGTCCTGCTGTACATTCAGGGTAAGCGAAAATTTCCCAGATCACATCACCTCGTCTACAAAGAGCTCCCCCTCGTCTCAATGATGAAGTATGCACAATAGTTTAACAACAACAAATGGAAGTGAGTACTGCTCCTACGCTTGTCGCCATGCTCTTGGTTCATGACTTCCGCAGGTGCTGACCATCCTCAACTTGCAGTTACCGTCTCAGTCTCCGGACGATGACAGATAATTTGGCGCAAATCTTCTGAGAACACCCTCCTGCACCCTGCTATCACTCTCCCTCTCCGCTCCTTCTCGTCCTCTCCATGTCCAGCTGGCTGAGCATCTCTCTTCCATTCCTCCAGGTTGTATAAGGAACTTTTTTTGACAAGTGCAACGGCTCCCAGGTAAGCTTTCGCAAACCCATCGCCAACACCCTTCCCCTACCCTTTCCTCTCAAACAGTGGCTCCCCTAAGCCAACCCATACCCGCTTGCAAGATGAATTTTACAATCATCACGACGGTCTTCGTACGTCTACATGGCGAAACCGGCCGCCACTAAACCTAATTTTACGGCCATTATTCTGAGCCTCATCACACAATAACACTCTCCTTCCCACCTTTCGTCGTAACCTTCTTGAATCCGCGCAGTTACTGATGTCCCTTTACAACCTTCCATTGTCTATAGACCTTGCTCCTACCATATTAGTTTCGCTGTAGCTTAGCTCGTTGTTCTTCTGCAATTCGTTCATAAGCACTCGCGACTGTCATGATGTTCACATATTGCATCTCTGGGTTGGGCTTACAATACCTGTCCAACGATCTGATGTTTGCTGAGGCAAATGGTCTGGCTACACATGGCGTTGAAAGCAGATACATCCATTTAAAGTATTAATGCCTAAGCTGAAGGATGGAAACAAAGTCATAGCGTTGGCAATCTACTCGTCATAATCAGGCTCATCCACATGATCATTATCATTTCCAAATGTTCTGGACATTCGTCCTTGGCTAGTCTTCAGCCTACCCTTTGTGGCATCCTGCATGGGTGTACGCCAACTATGTTCACCGTTCTCTTCAATGTATGGAAACACAGTTGCTCCTATTCCGCTTGGTTCGAAATTACCGTAGATAGCTTCCCAATGACCTGCTGGAGAGTGGTATGTTTCATGGAAGCTATGTAATACAAGGAACATTATTTCAACGTCAGTTTCAACGTACGTGTTTTTACCAATCTTAGGAATATAAGGCCGTCTTAGAGATAAAACCCATTTCAAGACTCACATTCCCAGATGAGCGTGTTGTTTAAGCGTCTTATTCCACCAGTCCCATCCCTCTCTATGAAGATCAGAATGAGCAAATTTATGCAATCCTTCATAATTTCGAAAGTAATAGTGATTCTTCAAAGCATTCCTCTTGTAATCTCCTGATTCAATGCATTCTTCATATCCTAAGAAATCATAGTCTTCAGAATTATTCTCCAAGACGTGTAGCATCTTTTCGAGGTAAGCTCCCAAATCTTTGAAGCCTGGTGCGAATAAACCTAGAGGGCTGTTATTCGGTGATAAAGAGATTTCTCAGCTCGCTTGAGATGGAATGTAACACACAGCCTATGGTACTTAAAATGATCGCTACTTACTGATAAGAGCGGGCCCCCAGAATCAACAGGCAAACCCCGCCATCAGATTTAACATCATGTTCCATAGTAGCGCCCAATTTAGCTCTTCTGACATGATCACCAGTTCTACCAGGTCTATACGAAGATACTGCTGTAATCCCTTGTAGTATCTTCCAAGTCGCAATTGCTAATACCGGTAGCACGGTTGCCCTTTTCGACAAGGGTATAATGAGCACAAGCAAAGCTTGTAATGTTGCACCTAATAAAACCCATTGGGATAGAGTAAGTTGATCCCTTATGACACAAAGTCCTCCTGCTTTCCTATTCCATAATGCCTGTGAGCGGGGCTTTTGACCTTTTTTTAGATTGGTATACGCTGCTGGTGGCAGAAGAAGGCGACCTGTAGAAGACGGTGGCGATGACGTTGTTGACGATGCCATCTTGCAGCTGCTTAAGGCGACAAGAACGTATACAGGGTTTCGCAGTGTTAACGGTCTTTTGATAAGAGGAGGAAGATCTGGTTTCCACTCCAGAACATGTTCAGGATCCTGTTCAGGTGTCTCTACCCATTACCGCAACCTGTCGGAGCGAGGAGTCACTTGTTGGGCGTTCTCGGTCCGAGCGGTGTCGAAACTTAAGGATGCTCGGCAGGGCCCCTAAGGTCCAAGAACTGCAGGTTTCGTAACCAGAAAAGAGAATCGCGATGCTTGAACTAGTAAAATGTTGGAACCAAGACCATAGAGCGAGGTTACCTTGATCACATGTACAGCTGCCCCATCACGTGCCCCTGCATCCAGTTTCAGCAGCGCCACTCGCTGCGCCAAGTCGCACCGCCAGCGATACACAGCCCTTCCTTGACGGAGTTGATACCTTCAAGATATTACTGCAAATGAACTAAAGTGTATGCATGGATTGTGCGTGTTTATACAAGATTGAATGACTGATTAAACCCCCCTGCACTTATTTGTTCATACCTTGATTACTTCTAGTCGTGTCTGGTATCATCCCCCTCCCCTTTCGTCTGTGTACAGCAATGCGCTCCTACAGTGCACACTTGTGGCTAATATTTTCTTCATGCCCGAACTGCAGGGTTGCAGCCTACCATAGTAGAGTGGGCAGAAATGCCGCCGACACCAGGGAAGCGAATAATACACCTGCGCCTATGGCAGATTGCGACAAGGCACCTGCAGTCTTTGTAGCTGCAACCATCGGCGCAAAGGATGGCCCGCAAGATAATGCAACCACGTTCCTGGCATTGACGTACGTTTCTGATATCCGTAGAGTAGCATTAGAGGCGTAGTTACTACGGTTGTCCACAAATTCTCATCAGACTGTATGCAATGTCGATGTTCCGGGATAAGACAAGGTGATATACATACCTGAATGTGCTCAATAACGTCTTTGAGCATACCCCGCAACTCGGTTTTTCACCGGATGGTAAACTCGTTCCTCCAGGGAGGTAATACAGGTACAGATCACTGATGAATGGGAACATGCGTATTAGCGATTATAAGCAATAGGACATAATGGGATCGCTTTTGAAACCCACTTTGGAGTTGTCGCGTTTGCTGCTTCTGCTAAGCAGTAGCCCTGTGTGCTCGGATTCTTCAAACAGCCAGCTTGAAAGTATAGCTTGAAATTCCTGAATCCGTTGAGGGCAGAGACCGCCAACGCGTTGCCTTGACGAAGGTCAGGTCCACCTATCAGCCAGAGGCATCAGCTCGTCTGCCGCTCAAAGTACGCTCAGGATCAACAACTTTGCGGGCAGAGATACGCACACGTGCTAGCCTGATCTATCTGACGAGCGAATTCATCCATAATTCCAAGACAGGTATCAGCCTCCGCCGAGCATATCTGGTCCAACACAGCAGGCAGCAGAGTACTGTCTTGCATTGCTTTGAAGAAAGTAGTTGAGGTTTCAAGCTGTCCACCCATTCCTTCAGGGTCAGCTATGTCGATGGCATTGCAGTTCGGTATATTATGGAAGATCTGGCTCACAAGTAGAGACAGAGGAGAGCAAGCTCTGAAAGCTGGATCTGCTAAGAAGCGATTGAAGAAAGAGGGACATGACGTTGACGTGAAGTTGATACCAAGTACAGCACTTTTCAAAGTGGATAAGAATACATGCAACTATCAGTCACGTTGTTCGCTTATCCGAAACTGGATGGCAAGAGTCCATTGCTCACTCGAAAGGTTGAGGGAAGGGATAGCCAGCAGGCAAAATGCCACCTGCAGACCCTGATGTGCTTGTCGAAGTTGTCAAAGTATCGGCTGGATCAGCCAGAGTTATGCCAGTACCGCTTTGAGGCGAAGGTGATCGGCGAGAGAGTCGGGGGACAGCAGCAGGGTGTGTGTTGGCAAACGACCTAGCCAGGTGCAGGCCAATGATTGGGGAGAGCGGGGGAGTGCATGCTACTGTGCAGACACCAAGGAGTGCCAGCGCTGTGGTTGCTGCGATGTAGAGCCGTCTGGCCATGCTTGGGCGAGAGCACGTGCGGCGGCGAGAGGGCACTGTAGGGACTATATTGGTGTGCACTGAATCGAGTGAACAGAGTAAGGATGAGTATATTGTGCAGTGGTGCCGTACGAAGGTATGGGTCTGTCAAGCGCAACTCTCCAACAGCTGGCTCGACGGCGGTGTGGTAATGAGCGTGGTTTGCCAATCGCCCGGATTCTTCGCAGGATTAACGGATTGAGGTGCGAGGCGTCGCTATTGACAAACGTATGGGGCTATTGGGCACCTTGGTCGCATGAGGAGGATCCGGCTGTGGAAGAGCGTTGAGAGGCCAATCCAGGTGCTAATCCATGCATCTACAGGGTGCTCGGATCGTTCATGTTGCTCTTTGGCCGTCCACCTTGATTTGCTTTGTGCCTTTCACTCGGAGCACCGGCACCACAGCACGGGTGAGGACGAACGGGGTGCAGAGGATTGCAGACGACCTCGCTACGAGTCAGGGCAACATCGACCATGCCATGGTGTGGAAGATCCCTTGCCTGCATGCTTCTTCCCGCGTTCTGCACCTCGCCCACAAACAACATTCGCCACCATGAAATTCTCGATCATCTGCTGCCCGAAGTTACCGCACGCCGGAGGATCGCTGAAAATAGCGCTCGAAAGCTCTGCAGCCGGCATGTGCATGGAGGAATCACCGCGTTGCACACAGGTGAGGTCCCTCATTCCGGCTGTCTCTAATAGATGACTGTAAGACTAAGGCGCCTTCCCTGCCTAAGCAAGCTGATGCTCATCGAACGAAGACCTTTCCATCACGAGCTCAGTTTGCCTATTTCCCACCGGAGGAACAAGAACACGGGTTGAGTTGGAGTTGCTGTTCTCAGAAGTCATGCTTCGCGGAGTGACATTTCTGTGCCGGGCTTTCTGAGTATATGTACACTGCAGGAAAAGGTCTTCTATTGCCATTCCGACATTCGGTGCAGAAGAAGGTCAGGAAGGTCCATATCGGTAGTATCTAATCAGACCTGGGTGGCTATATACATGTTATCGTATCGAAACGAAAGACACGAGGCTAGCGTTAGGCGCGAGACTCCAACATACACAGGGAAACATCTCGGTCAGCGCTTCGCGGCAAGCAGCCAATTGACCAGGAATTAGTCTACGGCATTGCTGGCTGATAACCATAGTCGCCCGACAGATTCACAGACAGGAACATGATTTACCGAACCGAGCAGCTATCATCGGCAGCCAGAAAGCTCTCTCATTGGCCAGGCAGATCGGTTCGGACAAGCGTACACATGCTTTCTTGCTTTCTTCGGCCCGCTAACAAATTACGATTATGATTCTCGCGCTAAAAATACGAACCCTCGGCTTATCATCGCGTGACCTGGTTTCAGGCGTTTTTCAGGCTGATGGCGTTCAAATGTCCTGCTCCACAGCTCTTGAGCTTTGACCTTCTTCGCATCAGAGCCCTCTCCCAATTGGATCTTTATGCTTTGTTTCTCAGGGAACAGGTCCTGAAAGCATCGAATCGATCGAGGTCGAGTACATCTCCACCTCGCCTGGCGCCATGAAAGCGACCTCCCATTTCGGCAAAGCCAAGCCATCCATTGAAGCCCACGAAACGGTGCCAGATCCGCACTTGTTGACGGCAGAGACGCTTTCTCCCAATGAATATGCACCAGCCTACTACGCTCAGCCCTGGTGGAGACGGCCTATTTCCCAAATTATTCTGGTTTCGTTCGTGTGCTTCATGTGTCCGGGTGAGTGCTCTCAACCTCTTCCGACTTTACGCGAGAGTGGTTACTGAGGGACCTATGCATACGCTTTCTTCATATTTCACAGGAATGTTCAATGCTCTTAACGGTCTCGGAGGTGGCGGAAAGCAGGATGCTACAACTGCAGACAAGTGCGACCAGTACTTGCTTTAGACAACGAGCTTGCTCTGATGACTCATATCTCGGTATATAACAGCGGCAACGTAGCACTCTACTCTACCTTTTCTGTCTTCGCCTTCTTCGGCGGTACAATTGCGAACAAGATCGGCCTGAAACCTACACTAATAATCGGAAGTAGCGGCTACTCGCTATATATTGGCGCCTTGTATTCCACAGTCATATCTCAGACTAAAGCAAGGGAAAACTTCGTCATCGCGGCCGGCGCTATCCTCGGTGTATGTGCTGGACTATTGTGGACTGCTCAAGGTGCCATAATGCTTGCGTACGCTACAGAAAGGACGAAGGGTCGATATGTTGCACTCTTTTGGTCTATTTTTAATCTCGTAAGCGACATCCTGTCAAGCTGAAGACGTGGTAGTATCTTAATGTTCGAGACTGCAGGGTGCCGTTATCGGAGCCATCATTCCTATGGCGACTAATTGGAACAGGCCAGAGGCAGCAGCAGCAAGCGGAACAACCTACATAGTTTTCTTAGCACTCACTATTGTAGGACTGGGCATCTCAACTTTCTTGTCGCAACCGAAGAAAGTAATCCTGCCTAACGGAAGGCCAGTAGAAGTGGCTCGTCAGCCGACCTGGATTTCAGAATTCAAAGGCCTCTTGTTCGCTCTGCGAACAGACAGACTTGTAATCCTTCTGTTCCCTTTCTTCCTGAGCTCCAATTGGTTTTATGCCTACCAATTTAATGCGATCAATGGATCAGGCTATTTTGACATTCGAGGAAGAGTAAGTCAGCTCCTCCTGGCCGAATATCTGCATGGGCACATTTTTGAGAAAGCGTTCTCTCATCAGTCATTAAACAACTTTCTATACTGGACTAGTCAGATTTTCGGAAGTATTATTACTGGTTTCTTCCTCGACTGGAAGATCAAACGCCGTTTGAGAGCGTGGGGTGGCTTGATCTGGCTGGCAATCCTTGTGGTGCGTCCGTCCTGGTGGTGAGATGTATATATCATACCTGGGACTAACGAGTCTATCTCAAATCAAGTTCGCGGTATTCGGAGGGAACTACGCGTTTCAGCGCGGTGTTACCCGGGAAAGTGTGAAAGATCCAGCCTTCGAAACTCTTAGCATCAACACCAGCGAATACGCTGGCCTTGCTGTGCTGTACATCTTCAACGGAGCTCTTGATGCGGCATGGCAAACTTACGCCTGTAAGCTCCCTGTCCACAACTTGCTTGTTGCTTCCAAAAGACTGATGGCGGAGATGTTTTTGCACAGACTGGCTCATTGGTGCTCTAAGTAACGAGCCCAGACGGCTGGCATACCTCACTGGCTTCTACAAGGGCTTACAATCAGCAGGATCGGCCATTACTTTCCGCATCGATGCCCTGAAGACACCTTTCATGGTCGGTGCAACCCTGCAGGAAACATAGCCTATACAATGCTGAGCTGAATCTCCTTGCCATCTTAAGATCGAGCTCGCTTCCACCTGGGGATTGCTAGCGGGAAGTTTGGTGATAATGATCCCTGTTCTGATTCTTCGCATACATGAACATACTGTCGAAGAAGGTATGTTAAAAGCCTGTGAGGCCATAAGCGCGGAATACTGACGTTTCTCCGATGTTCTAGTTATTGACGACAGCGGTGACGTAGTTGCGAAGGCTTGATGGCCAAGCTTGACTTGAAATGTACGCCGTTTCCCTTCAGTGATCATCAGTACAGTTAGCAGTTATGTATACAGAATCCAATGATTGAGGGGATTAGTTCGTATTCCCAAATGCTACAAGGTTACGCTTCTTATAACGGAGTGGAATACAAGTTAACCTAACTAGAGTCTACTTGCTCCCTGACTTGCAGTAGCAATAGCTACGACAACTTTGCCGAATTGAGTACCCTCCTTGAGTGCAGTAATGGCTTCGTCGGCTTTATCAAGAGAAGCATATGTCTGATGGACCACTGGTATAAGCTTGTGGTCAGATGCAAACTTGATCGCCTCCTTGAACTCCTCAAACGAGCCCATTGTTGAGCCGCGTAATTCGACATTCTTCAGGATTTCACCCATACCCAAAGCATGGGGTTTCCCGGTTGTTCTGTCGGGAAAGCGTGAACACTTAAGCCTAGGGCCATCCGAAAGTTATAAGCGATACTCACTGTCCATATACAGCTACTCTGGCGCCGTGCTTGAGTACCTTGAGCAACTGGGTCGTGACATTTCCGCCTGCAGAATCGATGACCGCATCGAGTGTAGGTCTGTCTTTTGGTAACAAAGCAGCCAATTTCTTCGGCCAATCTTCTTCTTTGTAGTTGACGCCTCCCTTGGCACCAAGCTCTTTAGCTCGATCTATCTTGTCCTGCTTGCTGGAGGTAACGTAGACATTGGCTCCTTTAGCCACGCAGAACTGTAGCGCTTGTATGGCCACGCTGTGACAATTGTAGTGTTAACAAGGTGGGACTGACATTCGATTGGCAAAGTTAACTCACCCTCCACCTATGCCAGTGATGAGAACGTTCTGGCCTTGATCCACCTCAGCTTTTGTAAAGCAGGCTCTGTAAGGACTCATCGTTAGCATGCCTACGGAGTCACATCGTGATTTGGGATAAGCACCTATAGGCTGTCAAGGCAGCGAGAGGCAGGGCGGCAGCCAACTCCCAGCCGTTCTTCTCTTGGAGCAAATGAGGTGGACATTCTACTACATCCTGTTCTTTGGTGACTATATATTCGGCGAAGGTTCCTCGTCCTCCGGTCTGCCTTGTGCCGCCCAAGATACCATATTCTTCTTTTTGATCCGGACCATAGGTCGAAGAAATCCAGCCTACTTCGGGGCTCAAGAGGACAGCCTTGTTGTACAGAGGATGACCAGATGGGGAAACTAGGACACCTGCACCGTCCGCCCCGAGCACGGAACCTGAAGGCAATCCAACCAGTTGTCTGTCAGTGCTGGTCTTTCTTTCACCCCCCATGTAGACAAGTCGCGCACCATGTTGTATTCCGGGATATAAAGCTGCAAGGGAGATCTCAGTAATGCTCCGTCACCAGGCAATCGGGCCGCGAAAGAACTGACACTGGCGTATGAATACTTCTCGGTGATTCAGAGCAGCAGCATGTAGCTTAACGAGGACTTCTCCGTCCTTGATCTGCGGAACTTGGACCTCCTCGACAGTAACGGGGTGCCAGACCTGACCGGGTTTGCCTTTTGGGAGGTGTGTCGTCAATTTGAGGGGCCCCGAAGTAACCGGTGGAGAAGGCAGGAAGCAGTTCAGTATAGCTTGGTATATACGAGAGCAACGCAGGCACTACACACCTTCTGCTTTGCCCAGTATAGCAGCCTTCATCGTCTTTGGAGTACCCGCCATGGTTTCCGTGCTCTATCTATCTGTCGCTTGTAATCAAATGTACCGTACCGCGCGTCGCCCGTAGCTGGAAAGAAGCAAAGCCGCATCCGGTTTTGCTTTCCCGCTCACCGCGGTGGTGCAGAGTGAGGAGAGTGCAAAGTCATATCATACACGAGATACGTGTTCGCAAAGCAGGACAAGCGAGCTGGAATAGCCACGTCGGCATTCTTCTGGACGGATGGGGAGGTTTCGCTTGAAGCGAGCACTGGCAGGCTATGTTACTTGCGCGAGAAGATGCATCCCGCACAGTGGGAGATCGCACGACTGCGAATATTTATACGAGGCGAATGTGATTGCACGTTCCACGCAGTACTCTAGTCAATGGCGTAACTCATCGCGATGCCCGCTCGAGCCTGTGGACTGGACATGATGTCGCACACCGGATGGCGAGTCTGACGGGTAGTCAGCACGAGGCATCAACAACCAGATCCCTGACGGCTTTACTATCTTGTTCTCATATAATCCAGGTACACCCTCTCACAAGCTATTCCCTGCCGCCCACTCCTCCCAACGTACAGGGTTCCCGTGAGGTAAGTCGTCCGGAGCTGCTGCAAGACACAGTGTCCCTCTATCTACAATGCAGTGATTTAGATACAGCTCTTCCGAACCGTCTCCAGTATGAGGAAGAAGCAACGGCCCTTTGCCTTCTGCACGTACTCGGGCGAGCGCTTCTCAGAGAGCGGCAGTGACGGAAGCCTGGAGCTCGACAAGAGCGACAAATTCGCAGACGCGAGGGAGGTTGTGGCTGCCCCTTATTGTCCAACTCAGCATCGAGACAAACTGAGAGAGGTGAAGACCGCTTGCTTCTTCCTCTCGGACCAACGAATGAACTGATTCCCTGAGGCGTTGTCCTTTTTTCTCACTCCACAGGCCGAACCGATGAACGAGGTAAGAATGGCGCTTTCCTTGCTCCGACGAAGTTCTGCATACTCCTCGCCCGCGTACGTGGAAAATACGATCTCGGTTACCGCCAGGATGGCATTATGTGACAAGCCTCCGCTTCGCCGCGATGCCGGGTGATAGAGAGAATCTCCATCGGTCGAGATGCATTGACAGTGTTAACGAACTCGCAGCCCACAAGTGTACTGCACATGAGACTCACTCCCCTTTCCCTCTTCACCTCCAGGTAACAAACACCTCAACGCCATACGAGGAAGACGAAGTATTTTGCTATCCATCGTACGAGAACTCTTTCGAGCAACGCGGCACGAATTCCAACCCAGTTTCAAGCTGTGTACCATCCCCTTCCAGCGATCAGAACCTAGCAGGTCCACACCCACTTGCGTCACCGAATACCGCGTCTATTCAGTTATCACGCTTCACACTCGAGGATTTTGAATCTCTATCTCGTCTCACACCCGAAACACAGCAATCTGGCGATTCAAGCGAATCAAAAACCGGTAAGGCACTGAAAGATGCATCAAAAGAGGCTAGCTACAAGTCCGAAAACCAGGATCTGCCGGCTAAGGATCAGAATGCGGACTTGATAAGCTTGGATTTCAGAGGACACTCGACGTGGACTTCGTACAAGCCATTGCATCGATACATGAGCAAAGACCAAGAAGGAGTATATAATACTGTATCTTCTTTATCGCCAATCAAACGTGGTTTCAGACAGCCAGTTTTCAAGGAATCCAAGAGCGAGGAAAGATTCTTACATGTGCCCTTACATGTCAGTGGCGAAGAGGCTGGGAAAGAGGAAGAAAAGAAAATGTATTCGCAAGAACGCGAACTTGCTCCTCGTCAACGAGAGCGTGTAAATGGCCTTGAAGAGCAGAAACAGTGTTCACCGAGATCATTAGGCTCTTCCATGCATATACATAAGCCTAACACAGACTGGGAACATTCCCTGCCGATTAGAAATAAGGCTTCATTGAACAACGGCGAAACCTTTACGAATGTCAAGACATACGAGAACCGGCTGCCTGAATCGTTCAGAAAGATTGTGCATGCCTCTTCTTCCTATGCATGCGACAAATGTGGCTCCGTCCTCAATGAAGACACCAGGCGGCAACTTTTCTTATCTGAACGTACGCAAAAGGATATTCTGCATGATACTCTTTCCGAGTCGGACGTTCCTACTGCCCCTGCGGTAAATCTAGTGAATGAAATTGTTGAATCATCTGCCGCTCTATGTGTATCTCAGCGAAAAGAGACGAAGAACACCGTGGCAGAAGAGCCCTGCTTCAACACGTCCATCGATCTGCTTGCCGCTGACGGAGATGTCCCGAGTACGGCAGTTGCACGTGAGGCAGTCACAGCTATGTGGAAATCGGCTTCGGTCCTACCAAATACCATGAGTGCTGGTCCATCAGCGGAGAACCCGGCTTTGTTGATGGAAAGTGCGGCATTCTCGACAACAGTCCCTATGTATGGCTTGCCTCCTGCGAAACATACAGACTTCACTGTACAAAGTCAGATTCGCACAAATGACCAACGCGCCATCCCTTCCGACCTGGCGTATGGTTGGGGGCCCGGGGAAAATTTGAGCGCGTCAACAACACAAGGAACTCCGCGGAGCTTGGAGACAACAACTACTGGTGGCATAGGCTGGGATGACGAAAATGATGGCGCATCGTCACCGTCGATTACGAGGAACGGCTGGGAAATTGTTGATCCATTCAAGGGACGTCCATCACCTATTGATGCTGCTGCGTCTTTATGGAGGCCTCCGATCAGCGTGAGTAGCAGCTTATGTTGAATGTGCCACCTTCGACAAATTATAACACCATACATGCGTTCCAAATATCTTCCCCCCCTCGTTACTTCTGACCCAGTCGGCCGCTCCGCACGACAGACAACTCGCTCCCTCCAGAGAACACACTTGGTACAGGTACATGTCAGCTTGAAGCGGCAACAGTAATGATCACTTAGGGCAGTAAGCGGAATGAACTTCGGGCGTCAAGCTTCACCTGACTATTTCAGCTCAGCCTGGCGCCATGTAGCACCATCTTGATAAAATGCGCAAACATCGGAATCTATTCTCTTCGTCCGTGATAGCTCATTTAGGTCACACGGCTATCCAAAGGTCGCATCGGCTAGCGTGGACTATCCAATGAGTGTTGTTCGATGTGATAATCTGTCTGCCACCCAAATGCACTCTTCTGAATTGGCCTAGGACCAGCTGAACATGAGCCATGTCAACTTAGTTCTACCTTGTTCATTGTGTTGTGACGAATAGGGTTGGAGTCCGTGGAATCGCCCTATCGCCACCTGATATGTAGGTCTCGGATCGACATATATCGAAAGTGGGGTCTCTTTCAGCGTAACGAATGCTGTAACCCACCCTGGGCAACCGAGAGGCGCACTCAGCCGCTGCGACGGCTGCTACCACAGCAGCCTCGTGTAACGGAAAGCAATGCATCAGCTCCCCAGCAACCGTGGTTTCCCGTCGCTAGCGGCTCTCGCAATCGGATCCATGCAGTCCTCATGATCTGCCAGGTATATGACTAGGCGCTCCCACCGACGACCATGATGCTACGTGCTAGGCAGGATACGGGGAAGGCTGAACGGTTCGCTCTTGGCGATGGATGGCGGCGATGATAGAAGACGTTGAACGATATCGCCGAGTTTTGCATCAAATCGCGGGATGCGGAGTGGAGCGGGGTGCAGCCCATCATCCACACAATGCACCGCAAGCGAGTGCATCCAGGCTGACACATACACATTTGCGCATGTTCCGTCTGACACGAGCCCAGTCTTATCATATCCCAGCTGTTTGACTCCAGCTCTGCTCCGCCCGCTCGGCTGCGTATCGGCGGAAGTCTTTCTGCACCTCGACAAAACCGCTGAAGTTTCTTGTCTTTTTGCGTTTCCCATGAGCAGGAGGAGTTCATCAGGTTGAAGTCATCACTACTGGCGAGATCCACTGTCGTTTGTTTCATTCCCTCTCGCTCTAGGTATCCCACCACCTCGTCACATCACGCCACACCGCATACGACATAGCAAGCACCGACTTCACATAGTCCCGCGTGACCTCTTCAGGGCGTCAGACAGATACACAGCTTCACACAGAGACAACTGCACCCAGCTCGCTCTTATTGTGCCTACCGCATCGCAAGATCGTTGGCCTGACTTCCACCCCACCCCTGCACCATGGATCCCCCCATCTATCTCGACGCAGCCCCACATCTCTCCTCCTCCACCCCCAGCCGGGAGGGGCATGCACCAGCGACACCGGCTATCCCGAGTGCTGCATCAGCTGCTCATCCTGATATCGATGTCGCAAATGGTAATGCAAGTGTCCCCATGGAGCGGCTCGGACGGGACCTGAGACGGGAAAATACCATCGATACATCTGCAAAACGGAGGGGCAGATTGGCCAGATATCTCATGGCGGAGTTGGACGGGACCACAACTCGGGTACCCTTGGCCATCAACTGCTTCTTGAGTGGATGTGAGCATGGCCTGCACTGCTCTTGTAGTAAACCGTCGCTTACGATAAAGAATCACTTTGTAAATCAGTCATTGGCAGCATCACCTTTTCCGCCACATCTGTTTGGTACGTGTTCCGTTATCGCTGCAAGCTCTCGTATCACATTTCCACGAGAGACCTGTACTGATTGATCTTCATTCTTATCGTTCCTTATCGTCGCATGCAGGGTCGGCTATCAGACGGGAAATACTGTGCAGACCGCCATGGCTGTCAGTCGATCTATCTATGACCCGTGAGTGCAGGTTATTCGGCTTGAGCAAAAGCGAAGGACCAAGCCTGAACCCTGCCATGCTATCCCCCTCGCTTCCGGACCTGCAGAAACGGAAATTTTCATGACTTCCGAGCCAACGATTGGCAATCACTCAGTTCTCTCCTGTCATTCGTCATAGCTTGCCAGGTTGGAGGACGTCTACACTTTCGCTTAAGCCGAACCAGCAGGATATGGATCATGATTTCGGTATTTGTGCAGATGCTGCTCACCATTGGAGCCGCTGTTGCTGCTTGTGCGTTTTCCACCCTCGCCATCTCCGTCTCCAACCCTCTGACCTTCAGGATCTCGGAACTGATCATCCTCCACTCTTTCAGTCTACACCGAGGGACCTACTTTCAACTTGAGTCGTGAAAACCCCTCCTTTCACAACACAGCCGGCTTCTTGATGATTGCCCTATTGAGTGCCTCGATGGGTCTACAGGGAGTAGTAGGCGAAAGCCTTGGGTCAGGCGTGAGTGTGCGAGTTCTGTCTTCAATTAACAAAAGTGTGATGACCCCTAAACGACAAATCTGCTCCTTTCCCAGTTCACCGCTACAGTAGTCCTCACATCCGTTTACTGCCAACTTGCAACTCTGAAGTGGCCCTGGAAATCCTGGTCCCCACCACGCGACGACCGCATCCTATCGGTCTTTCTCTTTGCATTTGGTGGTGTTATAGCGCACTTCAGTCTCGTTGGAATCGAGCATTACGGGACATTATGCATAGCAGCGGGTATTAGACTGTTATTGATACCTGCATGGATGCTTTGCAAGTCTTCCGCTCAGGAGAATAGATTACTACCGACTACATTAAGTAGAAAGTTGACCATCACCAGAACTTCAACTCAAGCTACTCTGGTTGAAAAGTTCCACAGTGCAATCGGTAGAAGGGAAAGGACTATTTCTGTGGCATAAAAAAACCATATTCACATTGCAGAGCAATGTCACATGGAGAAGTGGTGTTTCAATGTAGTGCAGGATCGCTGCCATGGTAGCTCTGAGACCTCAACTTGAGGCGGATGGCATAGAATGCACTTGTTAAACATGTTGGCAAATTTACATTGGCATTCCCTACATGCTGCTGTCATGGAAAGCAGGAGAAGGCGCGGATAAGCCATTGTACTGTTTCTGAATCGCGACAACACGGTTACCCATCATCCCCTCTTGCATTGGCGCAGTGGATCAGCAGCTATATTGCACGAGTCACTACGTGGCAAACCAGTCAGCACAAGAGCATGACCTGGCGTGTTTATAGCCATTCGCTTTTCTTCCGCGGCTGTAGTCTGCTACTCGTGTTGTAATGCCGAACAATGTATACCTATGGAACTAATACTGTACTACTTGCGTGTAAAGTCAGTGGAAATCCTACTAGGATGTCCCTGTGTTTACTACGTAAGGGTGACCGATGAATCCTGCTGCACCCAAAAGCAGCAGCCACAGACAAGGAGTATGATGTAGCTCGGGGACATATGTACATGATCTGCTTGATGAAAGTTGGGTATTGTTGAGAGTTGCTGTCGACGATGGGCGTTTGGCGGCTCTTCTACTACATGCGAACTGATATCCTGATCTAGTGTTAAGGCGGAATGTTAGCACTTCCGCTCTTGCGAGGGCGGACGCTAAGGGAAGTGCGTCCTTTCGGCCGCATGCTGAAGGCAGGGAGACAGTTCACGTGCTCATTATTCCTACCTCCTATTTCTACCTCCTTGCATAGGCACACTGCCGTCAAGTCTTTTCATCAACGATTGGCAAGCTTCTTTCTCCCTGGCTTCTTCTCAAGTGTTTTTGCGGTTGGCGGTAGGCTAGTTCCAGGTAGACTGAAGGCCGTGGTCGATAATGTTGTCAACGTGGATCCAAGTGATCTTGACCATATCGAGCGCAGTTACAGCCGCTCTTAGACTCTTCTAGTCTGGTTATTCAACCGAAAGATGTGTCTTCATCAGCGAGACTCCAGAGATACCAAACACCAATGCTTCGGTACGGTTGCCAAGCTGCAGCTGAAAAGCAAGGTAATACGGTGAGCAGCTGTACAGCGGGGTTTCCTTTCGTGATACCAGTAGAAGCTCACTCAGTTCATCCATCTCCTGAGGTGTCAGGTAATTGTTTCCCTTGACTTTCTTTTTCAATCTTGCTCGCAAGGAATCGCGCGTAAGGGTTTGACTGTCAGGGAAAGGGGGAAGCTCGACTTTCTCTTCTGTCCTAGGCGTCATCAGTGGCATATCAAGCTCATTCCCATTGGTTTGTGGCGTAAATGGCGCAGGAACTGATGAAGATGATGGTGTAGCCGGCGTCACGAATCCTTCGTCATCTTGCGCTCGATCGGGACTTTGTTTCTTGGGCGTAGCTGGTGGCTCCGATACGCCAGTAGGTATAGCTGATACGTTAGGAGAAGCCTTTGTTGCGGTTTCTGGTTCCTCCTGTGATTGCGGATTGGGGAGCTTTCGCACGTGTATGTTCGGGTTGACCTGGGTGTGCCATCTGACGAGACCTTTTTGTATACCCAAGTCACCGTGAGGCATCACATTTGGCCTCCGCAATGTGAATATCTCAAACATCTGCGCTGTCCACGGCCCAATGCCCCGCACATCGCACAGTGTCTTCATGACCTCCTCATCACTCATAGCCAGCAGTTTCTTAGCTGACAAGCGGCCATCTGCGAAACGAGTAGCTAGATCTTGTACATATTCAGCTTTCCGTTGGGACAAGCCAGCTTGACGCAATAGCGGTAAGGGCGCGTTTGCAACTTGCTTCGGTGTCGGGAAGAGCGTTGTCATGCCCGTCGGGCCCGGCTTTTCAGGTAGCTCGGGGAAAGCAACCAGGCGAATAAACTTATGAGTTATAGATCTGGCAGCAAGCCATGAAATCTATTTTGGAAGTATAAATAAACCCATAAGAAATGCGTTTCTGGCGGGTTTAAACAGCAAAAGTTGCTGTGACGTACCTGCTGGCCGAGGATGCTACTACATAGTGCCCTAAATGGATTGAGATCTGTTTCTTCCTCGAAAGGTTTACATGGCAATCGTTCAAACAAAGCATGGAAGCGTTGATCTACGGATCTGAGGTGTCTCTTCGCCTCTTCAAGGTCGAAAGAAAGCTCCGGCCGAACGACCAGTTCAGCTGATTCATCTTGCCCATCCGTTATATCGAATTTGGGCCGGGCTGCTGACGACGCTTCTTGGACGATAGCGACCGCAGGAGGAACAGCTACTTCTACTTTCCTGCGCGTATTCCTTGCTGACTTTCCGGAGTCCGAGCCTGGTGTGGATACTCCATTCGGCTGGGTTCGCTTAGCCGGAGTGCTGTTCTGCGAGGCCGCCGCTGCTGCTGCCCGCACGATAGGTGAGGCAAGAGAAGCACTAGCAGATCTCGTGGATGGCGGCATTCTGCTTGTTGGACCCGAAAACTGCGGTTGTGGCTAGATACGGGAAGCCTCTTTATAGGAGAAGTACTTATTTTAAGTGGCGATCGATGACCATTGGCGTGAGCAAAGCTTTTTATACCAGCTTGTAGACAGGTCTCGCTGTGAAGCCAGGTTGTGGTGTATTCTTGAGGTGAGGCAGGGGACTCTTCGGCTCTCACAAGTAAGGATTCGGACGTAGCTTCTGAAGGCAGGATTGGCATGAGAACGTGCAATGTATGCGAACAACGATAATACAACCAGATGCACAAAAGAACTGTCTAAGGAACGAAAATTACGGGTATGACCAAAATTGAAGCATGTGCGAAATCACTGATAGAAAATACTGGTATGATTTGATACGTAAATTGGCCGCTGCCATTCGAAACGCGACTTAGGTAAATGCAGGGTTCTCCTTCCTGGCATCTTTCTCAGCCAAAGCATGTGGCTGGATAGCCGAATAAAGATCCATCGGCTTGCAGAGATTATAGATGATATTGTCGATACGACGTGAATAAGCGTATGGATTGGCAGGTTTGCCCTTGCCGTCGCTCGAAGGGTATCTAGGGCGAAGCTTGCAAGCGCGAAAAAGCGGCATAAGCTAGACTTCCTGAACCGAGACTGATTTACTACAGAGTACTCACGATTTCAATCGTAGTCTTGCTCAACCATATCAACCGACAGTGGTAGCCCAACAGACCAAGGATAGGGAGAGCGACTGCAGTAGTGAGAGCTAACAAGGCAATGCTTCCAATGTTCGTCCAATCGTTCCAGAATGTTGCATCTGAAGAGGCGCTCTTTGCAAGATGCGCAGCCGTGATGCCCAGGGTAAAAGCAGAGCAAACCACAGTGCTTATCAAGAAAGCTATGAATGAGGAGTAGTTGCGCCTTCCAATGCAATTGTTCAAGAATGAGCAGTGATGATCTGTCTGTTCAGTGCAGACATCGCATAAGCGGCAATGTGATGTTCGAGGAGGTCGATAGGTTTGACACGTTTCGCACCCTATACATGAAACATTGTGAGCGGCAGTCTCCCTCATAGACTAGTGGTGAACAGGATGTGCTTACATTTACTGCTCACCCACTCGTCCCTGACTTTGAAATGTCTCAATTTGGGCCTCTGACCCATACCTGTTCCCGTGAGGTCGTCCTCGCCACCCACAGGAACCGCGATGCTCTCCCAATCTGGCTCCTTGTCTAGGCCTTTAACGATGATACCCGGATCTCTAAATGCAGTACGTAAGAGCGAAGTCCACATGATGAGAGCTGAATAGATGAACAGGAAAAGGAGAGCTTTCCCGCCTGGTGTACCTATTCCAGAAGGCGAGGCATCCCACAACCATCGTGCCTCGAAAGCGAAGAATGCGCCAGGCAAAAGCAGCGATAGGATAAATGAAGCAATGAAAGGGAAAGGCGAATCACCACTCGTAACCATCCTACCGCCGAATAGAAAGCGATTGTTGCCTCCATAATCGGTGCTGCCGTACGCCAAGGCTGGATTGCCCGTTTTCTCAGAGCTGCCGTTTTGCCCTGATGTGGAGCCTCCTTTGTGCTGCCGTTGTTGAAGTTCGCGATAGATCTGATAGTTTCTCATCGGTTTGTTCGTCTTACTCGAGACTATCGGTACGACGGTATGAGGTGTTTCACACATCTGTATCCGCTGACTCCCGTTTCTCTGTCCTAGGTGACCGTCTTGTCTCCCTGCGGACTGGGAACGTCCAGGTGACCCACTCGTCTTCTCTTGACCTTCATCAACGATTGGCACGGGGTTGCTAACGGATGAAGCTGACACTTCACGGCTCCGGGAGGTGCTGGGTCCAGCAGACTGTGCTCGCAAACCAAGCAAGCCAGTGATGCTACCGGTTTTGCTGGTTTTTCGCCTAGTTTGGCCTGGACTGCTCATCCTACCTGCAGCCATACTTCCTGCTATAAGCGGGTCTTTTGATGTTTTGCTGTGTAAAGTACCTTGTTGGCTTTCGGAGCGTGCACGTGCTGTGTTGAAGCTGCTTCGAACAGTGCTTGCATTGCTTCCGTCAGCGTATGGTCCGGTTACGAGGCCGTCAGCACTAGAGCTTCCATTCCTCTGGAGTGACGAGGATTGATGAGGTGCGTCCGTTGATAATGGACTGAGCGCCTGATTTCCTGTGGCGTCGCGTGCATCAGCCAGGAACAGACTGGGCTGCAGCTGCTGTTTTGCGAAGGATGATCCATGCCCCCGCGATGTACTGTTATCCTCCCCTGTAAAGCTATTGCTGGGAGATATCCCGGCACTTGTCCCGGCAGAGATTGGGGTTCTCAAAGTGGCACTGTTCGGCTGGGAATAGCGAGGTGAGTGGCTAGGTTTCCTAGGTGTAAGGAAAGCAGAGTTTGGCAGTATGGACGGCAATCCAGTGGTTCTTCTAGATGGACTAGTATTGTGGTCGTCCTTCGGATGTACACCTGCCCCTATTGATGCCCTATTGCCTGCATTCGTTGATGCTCGTGCAGCACTACTGCTCGAATTGGAGTACAGACGCTTGGTGGCTGACAGAGGCGAGGACGCTAGATCGTTGATAGCCCCATTGGGTAGAACAGTATCGAATGCTTGAGCCGAAGTGAAAAGGTCGACATTGCTGTTGATGCCGTTACCGTTGTCCTCCCTAGACTGATGTGAATTGCTGCCACCGTTGCTAACAATGGAGACTCGCGCTGGACGGAGAGCCGACGGAAGAGTAATAGTTTCGCGCCCGCTTGGATTGTCCATGGTACGTTCTGATTCTTTCTCTCTCACAGCCATCATGTCCTATCCTTCAGCTTTCCTTTTCGCATTTTGATAGACTCGTCAGATAGCTCGTTTGGCCGAGAGACAAGTGACAGCTGTGATGACTACGGTAGGTGAATTACTGATAGAAGAGGATTGTTACAAAGTGACCGATTTACAGCTTTTTTCCTATCTAAAAGTCTGGGTGCAAGATCTATAAGTCCGTAGAAAGCGCTGCGGCTAATAGCTACTCGAGCCGGAAAATTGAACATTGGGCTTGTGATTATATCAACAGGTATGATAGAAAACTGCAGCATACGACATGGAGAACTGAAGGACAGACATGATGCACGTTGAAAGGGTACTCTATCTATTGTACTGCGGACTCGTAGCTCCCCATGCATTTCCTGGTGCATCGGAGCCACCACTCGCAACAGCACCGGTAGCGTAAGCTGGGCTTGTAGCTCCCCATGCATTTCCTGGTGCATTCAAGCCACCAGTGGCAACAGCACCGGGAGCGTAAGCTGGGCTCGTAGCTCCCCATGCACCACCACCTCCTCCACTACCCGTAGCAGCGGGCGTCGCTCCATTCGTCAGACCTGCACCGTAGTTGCGTGCTACACCTCCGTAAGATGGTGAAGCTCCCATTCCACCATACGGCGTTGCAGCTCCAACCGCCGTGGCTCCAAAGCCTCCGTCCGCACCATACGCAGGTGTTGCTCCCCCAAAGCCTCCCATGGCGCCCATTTGCGGTTGCGGGTTGATCAATTCTTGTAAACCGCCGAGAACTCCGCTGAGTTTGATGATGAGAGAATCGATACCCTGTACAACGAGAGACGGAAGCTCAGATAGGTTTGGTCGCAAGGTGAGCCGTAGCACATATCCTACCTTCATCACGACATCATCGACCTTCAATGACCCAACACCCTCGACGTCGAAGTAAAACCTCGAAGGTCTACTCTTCCAATCCATTCCTTCACCCGCTCTTGAATCTCTCTCGTACCTTGCATTCTTACTGACCGGCCACTCTTGCTTTGGATCCGTCCCAAGTTCGTGCCACAAGTCCGTATGTTGTAGTCTGTTGTGTGGATCATACTCGAAACCGACTGCCGAGACAGGCGACCATTTTGCGTGTTCCTTTGCAATACCCTGGAATCGATACGGGTGACTTTACTCAGTTTATTGAGGCATTTAGCTGAAGGGGGAAGGTCGCTTCACCTTTGTCGCTCTACACGTTAGCTTGAGTTCTTGACCTGCTCGCATCTTTACGAGCGTAATGGCGTTCCCGTCGTCTAGAGAAGCATGGATTCCTCTACGTCAGCCCCAGAGATGAAAGTGACACCACAGGAGATATAGAGGAGGGGAACGACGTACCAACAGGCCTGCCGATCTCTCCTCGTGATTGTCCGTCTGCACCAGCGCCAACAATCAGATCCCTACTGGTGACCTCCATAGTTCTATTGTCGTTACACCTTGCGTGTAGAGTGATAAGAACAGAACACAGTTCACAGTATCCCATGCAGGTGCAGTCTCTTGTATAGTTCGGTACGTGTCGGTCGAGGTTCTCGCTGTTCAATGGAACCATGCCTAATCGATGTGCAATCATCTCGTCTGGCAGGACTGTCGTGTTCTCTTCGATTTCTACCATGTCGATGGCTGCAGTGTAGATGATTCGGCACAGGGCGAGTAGGATTAGATGGTCGCTGCTGTTGTAGTTTGCCTAGCCGAACCCGGTATCGTGTCTCCTTGAAACTCACCCAAGGTAGCAACATCAGCAATGACACTCCGTCGGAGAGCGTTGGCGACGCTGAGAGCGTGGGGTCGGGTTGTTAGCTCGTTCTTGTTGTGACGGGATATGCCCTCCGCTCCTCGTGCATCTCTACCCACCCTAATTCGACCCCGTCCAGAATAAAAGCGACCTTTCCAGCATGATACTCGGTGATCTTGACAGCCAGCTCGCTTCCATCCGTCGTTTTAGGTATGTTCTGGGAGAGCGCCGCAGCCATACTAGGGTATTATGGCCAGGAGAGCGGCTTCCTCTGTCGTCTGCGGTGGGAGCAAAGAAGCATGAAAGTGGCTAGAAAGTCCAAAGGCCTCCTGCGGGTGATCACGCTGGCTTGGTTCTGTTCCCAACAGACATGCGGACACTCCAGCTCGCTACCGTTACATGTAATCCGAGTAACGTTCAGGGCACATCTTGACAAGCGCGCTCCTCATCACGCTTGCCAATTCCACCGTTCGAGCAGTCTGCTCTATTCTGATGACAGCCACAAGCGCAGAGCAAGCTGCCACTTTGCCGGCTGCTGAAATTAGACCGGGCATGCGGATGACCAGCAAAGCCTGGATGCTTTAGATCTGCATCGTACCGCAGTGCGACGTGTCGCCGTCTCATACAGTCTGCGTCGGTGTCAAGCCACGCGCCATACGATACAGCCTGCCTGACCTGTCTGTCCGTCCTGTCGCAGCGGATAGAGCGCGAGTTCCGGGGCCCCAAACTGTCCGCCAGACATGCACCAGCCAGCCTGCAGCAGCGAACGCGACCGACCTCAGCTCATCATGTCATCCGCTGCTCCTCGTAGATGCCCGTCCCGATCGCACGTCTGCCTCGCAGTGACGTTTCCAGCTGCATCCGCCCGATTTGTGCTCTGCGCTGCGTCCGCGGTTGCTTCTGCATCAACCGCATCCAGCCGACGCCGTAACACCCGTCTCGCACCTGACATCCGTATTCCACCATGAGGTGAGCTGCCTCGGCGTGCACTGCGCTGCCTCTGCTGCTGGGCTGGAAAGCTGACTGCCGGGCCGGGCCTTTCGGGCGACCCATCCTTCGGACATGCACAGCTACGCAGACATCGCAGCAAAGAACCGTCTGCCCGAGTCCCAGCAGCCGCATCCTGACCAGAGCTTGCTCGAGGGCAGCCACAACGACCAGGACTCGAGCCAGTCGACTGCCTCTGACGAGAAGATTCACGGTGAGTGGGGACACTTGCCCGCCTGCATCGAATTGGAGCCCGCGCAAGAAGAGCGTATCAACTGACAGTGTGTCGATATGTCCCGTCTGCAGTCGTCACACGCGAGGAGTTCCAGGAGGAACAGCAAGCTCTGGAATCCCCTCCTGCCGCTCCAGCTCCACGTCTGCTGAGCGAGGAGGATGCACCGGCCAAGCTGGAAGCAACACGACAGGCAGAGGAAGATGCAAAGAAGGCCGAAGCAGAGACGCAAAGACAGGTAGAATCAGCCAAGAAGGCGGCTAACGAGACGAAGGAACAGGCCAAGGAAACAAAGGAAGAAGTCAAGGAGGAAGCTTCCAAGGCCTACGCAAAGGGCGAGAAGAAGCTCGAGCAAGGTAAAGAGGAAGCAAAGAAGGAATACAATGAAGCTTCCGCCAAAGGAAAGAAGGAATACAACGAGCTGTCAGAAAAGGCAAAGAAGGAATACGATGAAATGTCTGAAAAGGCAAAGAGAGCTTATGATAAGCTATCTGCCGAAGCTAAGCAAGACTGGCAGAAACTATCTGCTGAATCAAAGAAGAAATGGCAAGAGGCAAAGAACAGCGATGCCGGTCAGGAACTACAGAAGCCTGAAGTGTGGGGATCGCTTCTTGGATTAGGTGCGTCAACTGAAACTTCTTCCTCCTTGATCAACAGCAACCATGGACCGACACGCTGACTCGTATGCTTGATTCGTTTTCACAGCCAACCTAGCCGTCGTAGGAACAACAATCTACTTCGCTTACACGAACAGAAACAAGCCAAGATGGGACAAACGAGCCGTTTCAGCCACCGTTATTGGTCTAGCAGCTTGGTTCGGTGTTCAAGGGTACGCAGAGTTGCTCGCTATCAGGTGGGTTACCCATGCATCATGCTGACATATTTGATCACCTCCACTATATCTACCTCGATCTTCTCGTCTTTCTTCTTTTATAATGATGGATTTCGTCGCTAATATAGATACCTTTTACCCCAATCCGAGGCAGTCAGGCAGAGGCGTCATTAGGCGAGAGAGGACGATATACAGGTCTTCAAGAAGCAAGACGAAAGGCAAGGGGGGAATAATGAATATGCTAGTGCTTACTCCGAGAGGAAAGCTTGCCAAAGTGGCGATCGTTCGTAGCGTCCGGGGTGCCGCATCCCTCCTCTTGTTCCGATTTGTTGAACTTGGCTTGAGAACTCTTCATGGTACCCATTACACCTATATTCCTGTAATGTTTCGCGACTGATAGTTTCCCATTAGTGCATTAATGTCTCGTTCGTTATACAAGTACATGAGAAAAAGATATGCCTGAAATACAGAATAGCATGGAATGGAACAAATACTTGCTCGATAGCATGGACTGGGACAAATAGTTATTCGCTATCTAATCGTTCTACCCAAGATGGATGGCTTCGTTCTGACGTTGACTGAATACATGGGGACGATATTCAGGCATCACGACTATCACGAGCTGCATCATAACGACATATGCTGACAGCCTTTAATTTGCCCCCGAGGATGAATCGCTCTCGAAGAACTCAGGACGCACAGCTGACCGGCCAAGCTCCATAGGCACCTTGGCTATCATACACGATGTGCAATGGACGACGGCGCACTGGTTTGAATACGTCATGCTCCTGAGGCCCGATAGAGAGAGTCCTCGAACAAAGTGAAGCAATGGACGCGTGAGGCCTTATAACAAACTAGATAGTATACATCCATGAATACAATGGCTAAGACTGCTTATATGAACGGCATGAACGCCTTCCCCCGGCTTACCTCTCCAAACAATACGACCTCGTCTCTTCTAGCTGTATTAGAACAGACTCGAGACAGACTGGTCACCACTTACAAGATTATGTTCCGATATCCTCAGTCTGGCAAAGGAATGGGACCTCTTACAGAGATGCGGTAGGAGGATGATCCTGTTGTAGGAGAGAAGATAAGGTTGTAGTTAGTATAAGAACAATGCTTTGCGTGGACATTGAACAAACTCACCTGTACTTCTGCATTGGTTAAATGAGTCGCCAGAGGGTGCCTGTATGAGAGATCTACGCGTTTGTACCGTGTACAGCAGCGCAGCGGGAGAGCATCGCAGGGTGCAATCAAGCCCCAACAAACCTCCTCCTCAGCACTGTACCTCGACCTATGAATGAAGGAGGGACACCAAAACCGGGCCGGTACGTCTACCGGCCGTGTTCCTCCACCTCCACCTCCTCCCCCTACGTCCCAAACACCCCCACCTAGGAAGGAGGTAGAGAGGAACGTAGGGGAAAGGAGAGTCCGGAGGGAGGCGGAGGTGACCGGTGTTTGGGATAGTTGCAGGTGGGAGTTGCATATCGCCGATAACCCACCTTGTATGCATGCGCATCGTTGAATAATTGCCCGATACGCCTCCTATCTTGTTTCACTGTAGTGATATGGGATGACGTATGCTCTGATTTGACTGAGGTTGGGACACGGTGTTTGTGACACAGTAGAGCGAGAGAGGTCGGGGTAGGGAGGTGAAATGAAACAGAAGGAAGAAGAGATGCGAAAGGCAGAACGAGGCGTCTTGTGTTAGAACGAATCGCGAATCGCCACTGAGCATCCCAACGACATCGAACAAGCGCGAGTGGGCGAGCCTGTCAGGCGGGAAAAGGTCACAAGGCTGTAAATCCAAAGTCAGATGATCACGAAATGATCGTTATAGACTCTGCCACACGCTTGTGTGTTTGGCTGAGGTTTGGAGAATGCTCTTGCCAAAGACATGATGCTGGATGTACAATAAATTCGCACGAAGACAGCGACAAATGGGAAATCAAGGCCTGCTTCGGCATGCACGATTTCACTTGATTCATGCAGTGTAATATTGCCTTGCTCTTCTGACCTCTTCAGTCTATTCTTACCAGCCCAGCTGGAAACCCTGCGCAAGCGCATAAAGCTACGCCACTCAAGGGCTTGCGTACATGAGGTGGGTGGAGAGGGGCACAGAGGATTCCAAGTTGTGGGCGATTATAGAGATTGTGGAGAGAGTCAACTTCAGCGTCAGGCAGAATCCGTTTATCCACTTTTTTTCTTGATATCGAAGGGACTACAATGGGGCTGGTTTAGAGCGAGCACAAGCTTCAGTCGGCATCCTGATACGGTCAACTGCATCCTGATACGTTCAACTGCACTCACTACCATGAAGGTATCGACTGGTATCCCAGTCCAGGTTGAGTATTACATAATCAACCCAAGTCTTTTCCTTGGCATCGCCTGGTACAAGGCGTTTAAACATTAGCAGAAATTCAGCTAGCCGAAAAAGACAAAGCTTACTGTTACGCAATACCATGTATTCTTTGGTGCCACGGGTGCATGCCATGGGCCAGAATGTGCCAAGCAACAAATCCTATGTTCATGGCCGCCGCCGTGTCTCTGTGAAAGGTCTTGTGGCACTTTTCACACTGATGGACTCGAAGACACACGCTTGTTTATCCTTTGTAAGGAAGCTTCGCGAGACTATTGTTGTATGCACACGTTAGATTCGAAGCAATCAGTACGATACTACGTTTGTGTCTGTCTATGGCCAATATCTTTGCAACTCACCTCGACCTCGTGTGGGACTGGTCCTTGCAAAGTGGGTCAGGACAGACCTGGGATGTATAGGCTTCGTCAACCAGAACGAACTTGACTGGCTGCTTCTGGTGCCTGACTCGCTTGATGAGTTCCCAAAGTCCAGAATTGCCATAGTCTGCGTGGTGGCCCCTAGCCTTCTTATGTCCCATTTCACATCCATCTCCAATTGCAAAGAGCATTGGGTCTTGACTGCGTTCGTTGTGGGCCAGGCTGTCCTGACGAATTGGGAAGCAACTTTGTCATGGAACCGTCGCTTCTGCTGTACCAGTCTGAAACCGACGTGGCAGTAGGGCCTGCTGCATTTTAAGCTTAGATCAACCAGGTTGTATAGCTTTGAAAGTTCTCGCTGTAGACTGGGTGTCCGCTTCTGTGCGTCCTGTATTTTAGCGGTGTCAAGGGGCATCCGTCCGCGCAGACTTTGTTTCATCCTAGTAGCTTGCCGCGCGATGTCTTCTAGGCCGTGAGGGCCCACTAGAAAGGTCAAGAGCTGGTTGGCGGGCAGAGCCAGGGTTGCAGTGTCCGTGACAATAGCATCGTTGGCTTCCCCATCGATCAAGCTTGAGTAGCGGTGCTCGACCGAAGGATGGTTGATATGAATCGCTTGGGAGACTCTGATACCCAAATCAACCCCAGCCAAAGAAACTGCCTATCCTCCGTTTGGTTCAATAGTTTTCTCATCTGTAGCCTGACTGCATCGGCTGATTGCTCGTCCAATTTCACGATGTTATTTGGCAGGCCACGGCAAGTTGACTCGGCGGGGAGGTTGGCACTGAACTCTACCGTCCGCGATGCTAGGTACTTGCGGGCAGATGCACCAGTTGTCTCGATAGGACACCGCTCAATCTTCCCTTTCCTATTTCGCGTGAAAGCGACATCGGTGGGAGTGAAGTCCGTCGCGGGGGCAGTGATAACGTCCTTGAGGTACCGGTCACGAACGGCAAACGATTGCTTCACCGTCGCATGGGAGACCAGACGGTTCAGCAGATCGAAGGGTGTTTATTTTGACGGTGCTCATAGCGGTCTGTGTGCTGTGGTCCATATCCAAAAGTAATGCTCCCGCGTCTGCCTGACAGATGGATGGGTCATGTGAGGGTATCCGCAAGCTGTGACCGTCCGTAAGGAAGAAATCTGCCCAAATCTCTCTCTTTGGAATGCATCGCTTGAAGAGGACGTCAAAGATAGTGGCACGATTTCGAAAGGGCTGTTTGCTCAGTGGATGACCTGGCTCTGCGATCCATTTCTTGAAACTTCCACAGTAGTTTCCATGTCGGCAATCCAGATTTCGGATAGTTGCAGGTTGGGAGCTTTATCCTTTTCAAGCAACCGACGAGCTGTCTGAGGCACCCGAATGTTCGAAGCACCTCATTTCGTCAAGGGAACCCAAGCGTGCAATCTTGCTGAAATGGAGACCAGCGGCTTCGACTGTAAACTTGATGGACTTGATGAAATGCAAGTTGAGCCACTCTGTGAGGGCTTTTGCCTCTGCTTTCGCGCTAATGATAGATGCGACAATGCGCCGAGTTGACCACATCACGAATGATGGATCGAGCGACTTTGAACGGTCGAAATCTCGGTGGCCGCGGACCCTTGATATCGTTCCGGACTTACAACTGCAAAGTCATAACCAATCCGAGAGAAAAAGAGTCTTAGATACTTTAAGCCGAAAGATTTTCGCTCTTTTCCCTGGAAAACATCCCTCAACGCCATAGTTCTCACACCAGACAGTGTGCTTTCTTCCAATAACCCGTACAGTTCCGCCAGTGTTTCCTTGATCGATGTCTCCCCAAGTATAGCTGCCGCCCTCTGGCGGGCCACTTGCGCTTCGTCATTATATTTCCCTTCTATGAAGCTCTCCAGCGATGTCTCAACAAAGGTGTTGTCAGGGTAGCCCTTTTGGAACTACGCCTGAAGAAGAGGGAGAGGGAGAGAGGGAGAAAGAAGCAACGGTCAGTTGCTAAGGAATCGTAACTCACGATTAAGGGTCAGTCTTTAATGGCGAATCGAGGGTTCCTCGATAAGGACGTCGGAGTCGTAAATAATTGGACTAGACGATGCGTTCGCAAAACGTAGGTTTCTATTGATGATGCGGAAAAGATAAATAAGAATGTAGATGTAGATATAGATGTAGAGGTACAGAACCAAGAGGCATCACAGAAAAATAGAAAACTATAGCAGAATTTTGGGGGAATCGTGTCTAACAAGTCTCGGAATTGGTCCGGTGGTATCTAGAGATTCTTACATCTCTTGAACCAGAAGAGATGCGGCATCATGAATTTCGAGAGCGCTCTTGCATGCTTGTAACCTATCGATTGATACCAGTCTCGACCATACAACTTGTCATTGGGTGAACTCCAACCTCTATTCTGAAGGATTGCTAACAACTTTGTGTCAGACTCGTCATATCTTCGCAAGAATCGAAGATGTAACAAAAGAATTGATGCAGGTGATACGTCTGCATGTATGGTATCGATTGATACTACTCACGCCTTTATAGCGTTAAATCAGCTAACTTGATACACGATCAGTTGCCAGAGTTTATAGAGACTCTAAGACTCAAGGGCGTACAGGCAGGCAATACTAGCGAACGATACACGTAGCTAGAAGACATGCAATGGACTGCATGAAGTATTACATATATTGCTTCTTTCCGCGATCTGCCAGCGCTGGTAGAGGAAGTTTTCAGCACTGAATGGGGCTGCGCTGGTCCTGCGCTGATCGCCAGCGCTGGAGGAGCGATCTGGGATTGAGAGGCGCTGGACCAGCGCTGAAGCAGCGCTGGCAGTTCGCTGCCGAGGCTGAAGGCGCTGGATCAGCGGCGTTCAGGCTTGCGATGAAGACGCGCTGAGGTGTGGCAACGCCGTCACTTCGCTGTCGCTCAACGCCGTACGCGTGCTGAGTGTAAGGTCTGTTGCCACCGAACCTCACGCACAGAATCGAATGAACAGAGTTCTTTGGTAACCCTAGTCAGGATCTCCTATTGTAACCTCTTGCTTTGCGTTCAACTACGATTGCAACCGGAGACTGGGCAGAGCGCACAGGGTTGGATTGCGAAAGGGCACTCGACAGTCAATACGTGTGTTCCTGGTAAGTCAGGACCTCCAGTCACGTGAGCCTTATTGCGGGAATTGCTACCGGCAATGAAGGTCTTTGCAGCGAAGGAGTTCGGCATGCCTCTTGAGCAGCCAACTACCTGAGCCCACCGCACCACAGGAAAAGGAAACCCATCAATCTAATCTAACCACCAAGCCTCCGATTCCTTACGCGACAACTCCTCTCTCACTCCTTGCAATCGCAGCAAGGTCATCGCATATCCAGTCGGTATGGCGAATCGCATCCAAGTGAACGTTTGCGGCTCACACACACACTATGCGCCCGCCGAGCGCTGTATCGTCACCATCCGCGTATCGAAAGAGGGCGAATCCCAAGCTTCGGTGATCAAAGCCGTGTCGGCACTGTCGAACGACCTCAGCGAGCGGTTCAAGAGTTTGTGCCCGAAAGATCCCACTACTGGGAAAGTAGCAGTGGAGAATGTGAACGATCCGCACCTGGCCGTCACGCATTGGAGCATGTCTGCATTATCCACCTCAAGCTGGACTCCGTATGTTCCTAACAAGAACGATGGTTCAGAACCGAAACCAGCAGCCAGACGATACAGAGCGAGCACAAGCTTCAAGGTCAAGTTCAAAGACTTCAACAAGATGGGTCAGGTTTGCTTGGATATCGCTGTATGTGCTGTTCAGAAGGCATTGCATTGGACACCGCCACCGTGACGCATGTGGCACCACACGTGCTCCTGTATGAGCTGACCCTTTATTCATTCCTATTTACATCCCCAATAGAAAAACGACGATATTGCAATCTCTCATATGGACTGGCGGCTCACAGATAAAACGCAAGACAAATTCATACTTCGAGTCCGTCAAGGCGCCGTGCGAGATGCTGTAGACAAAGCAGTTGGATATTGTTCCGCATTCTCGTCTTCACAAAGTGCAGAGTGGGAGTGTGAACCCAAGGAGATCTCGGATGTAACCAGTGGGAGCTCCAGTGGATTTGGTGGAGCAGCACCGAGAGCTAGGATGCATGCTTCTCGCTCTGCAGGCGGTGGTGGTGGCGAGGGAGAGACTCTCAACTTCGAACCAGAAGACGTGAGCCTGAGTGCTAGCGTAAACTGCAAGTTTGAATGCTATCAGAAGTCGAATTAATAGGCGGGCGGAAGCTATAGAATCAGTGTAGCACAAAGGAATACTCCGAAGTCGATAAGTATGGGAGAACGAGTTCAAGGAGCGGACATGGGTGCATATAACAACACAGCGGTGCCGATGACTGCATCTTCGGATTGCTTCCTGGGAGAGCAATGCCATGTCTCCAGCTTTCCGTGTACTCACGTTCTCTAGCATCAACTGTCGAGTTAGCCCGTATGACCATCCAGGCAAGGCAGGGCAGTTTAGCCATTCTTGGCGAGTTAAGCAGCAGAGTGCATGTTCTGTTGATTGTTGATATTGATGTATTATCATTGCGCTACATTTAAAAAGTATGGTACTCGAAACTATGCGCAGAACTCATCAAGCTACCCCTCGCTGCAGCATCCTCGCTCATATCCATTGCCAATTCCAGCATCCAGAAGTCGAGGAAAGGCCCGTCTCCTGGAATTGTGAGTATGTCGTGACCAGCCAGCCTAATCGCTTCGCTTCTCGTGCGCAACTTGCACGAGCTCGGCCATTGGCGAAAGCTGCAACAGCGGTAGGTCACGATTACGACATATAACTGGGATATGATGGAGGGAGCTTGATTGGCTGTAGCGTGTTGCATAGAGAACTTGACCAGTGAAGACTCGTTGTATAGTGTTTCGATGAGGGGGCGATAAAGATACGGGTCTGGAAGTCTGCTTGGAGTAGTTATAAATAGAGTTTAGGTCGCAGGTGGATCGATGAGGGGGTTTCTTGGTAAGGGACATGATAGTGGGAAAAGGATCGATTGTAATGTTACAGACGAGCGATAATGTTATACAGAATATAAAGTGTTTAATGGCTTGACGCTTTGTCTCGTTCACGAAGCTGCTGATGAGCTCAATGCGCGATAGAAGCAGGAAACCTTGATCGTACTCTGAACTCGTCGGGCGACCATGCGGATGATAAAACGAGCTGTCGAATTTAACGAGATATGACCCGAGCTAGATCGCTGTCGTGGAAGGCCTTTGGTGCTGGCCTGTCGGAAGAATCACATAAAGTTATTCGTCAGTCATGTTCCCGTGCACTGGGGAGAGGGGGTGGCTGTGCGGAGATGAGACAGTTGGCGGCGAAGGTGCAGCACAACGACAATTGGCGGATATCGTGTGAAAGCGTTGCGGGAAGAAAAGGTGATGCAGAGCGCGCTGTATATCGGCAGACTCACTTGTGCACAAAGCAGTAGGGAGCAGTGTCCTGCCTGACTCTCGAGCAGCTGCCATCGGGAAGAACAGCCACGTCAGTTTCCCAGCATGCAGCGCGATCAGCGCGAGGAGAGCAAGCACCCACCCATCCACGATGCACTCGTGATCCGTGCAGAGCAGCGAGCCCTGGTTGGTCGGGCGGCCGCAGAGCTTGCTGGTTGATCCACCGAATGACTGTCGGCGAGCGTGGCAGGTCAGGTCTCGTCCTGTGATGCACGCCCATCGAGTCAGCTTGATAAGCATGCGTGCAGACAGCACAGGCAGCAGCAGCTGTGCATACCTGGAGAAGACATGAATGGGTGGTTGGTGTAGTGTTCTGGTAGTGGTTTTGTATGGACTTGCTTTCCTTCTGATTATTTCAGATGCTGCGTGTGCGAACAGAAGAAAGCAGGCAGTGGCTGGTCGCGACGATTGCGATGCTGCGTGATGAAATGACGAGTAGCTTTCTTTAGCTCTTTCCGCTGCAGTCGACCCCCTATTTTCGGAGAGAGTCACAGCGCCTTCTGCATGGGGGCCCCCAATTTAGCAGGGCTGAGGCGGGTGATCTCCACCCGGGTGATCTCCACGCTAAATGGTAGTATAGGCATGACTGCTGTACCATCCACAGTTTGCGTACCATCCAGCCTTCCCTCGCTCACGAATGCCTGCATGGCGCTCTAGGCCTTGATCGACTAGTCCGGTGCCCCACATTGATGCACTGTGAAAACGATCCATCGCCACATCAGCCCAATTGGATACTGTGGCTAGAACAAGTCAGCAGTCCGGAAGTAGGGATTGTGGCATACCGATGTGTATACAGTATCAGTGCTGGCCTACCAAGTCTCTGTCAAAAAGCACTACTACTCAGTTTTGTGATATACCTCGCCTGGGCAGGCGTCTCTTACTGCTGATAGACAGGTTCGGCATATAGCCTGGCAATGTATATGTTAAAACGAGAAAAGCGAAGTATTCGATACAACGAGATTATTTAAGGCAACCACGATGTTTAACTGCATAGGATGAAAAGAAACTGTCGTCTACATAATTCCACCTTCACGCAGGATACTATACGTTGGCGGATGTGCTTTGCTCGATCCAGCGTGCTTCTCAGCACTTTGTTGTCGCCTCGATACCTTTGGTGTGATCGCATAGCCTGACATTTCAGCTAGAATTCCTCTATCGGATTCTTCCGTCTTCCGGAATGGAACGCCTTTTGTAGGCATTGTTGGCAGTGTCTCCGTTGACGGATTCCCATCCCCATTCCAGCCCGCTCCATCTCCCGGGTGGCCCAGAGTAAGCAGAATATCGAGCGCAGCATCCTCGTCGTCCTGTGAATAAGCCAGAGCGCTGACAGGCGCCAAACCGTAATCGCTTGTGTGACCATCGCTCAACCTGGTAAGCAGTTTAGGTCGCATAGGCGTATTCTCAATGTCGAAACCGTCGTTACTCTCGTCGAGTAAGTCAAGCGAGCCGATTCGCGATTCTTCCCATCGACTGGCCAGCTCTTCAAGCGAGTCACTCGACAGCTCTCGGGAGATCAGCAAAGCAATCTCATCCTCCTCCTCGGCATTCACGTCTTCCGGAACCGCTGCATCACCCGCGCTAACGGCAGGATTCTCAGCGTCTGAATCTGTGATGATCACGCCCGCCGGCTGTGCGGTTACATCGGATTGAGCTGCAATGGCAAGGCGTAAGGAGTGGTCTGGATTTGCAACAGATCGTGTACATACCAGAGAGTAGCTCTGCTGAGGGTTTGGACGTATCGAGTACAGTCTCGTCGTATACATACTGCCCACCTATAGCTTCTGGTAGATACTCTTTTTCCATTAGCAACGGTGACCTCTCCTCAAGAGCCTGCGCACCAGTAGAACCAGAAAGAAGCTTTTGCATGCCTCTAGTCGGTGAAGCCAGTATCGACAAAGATGAGTCGAAAGCTTGTGTCACGTCGTACGGCAGCGGAATGTCTTCAGGCTTTGGTGAGTGCATCGCGATACTGTCTAGGCGGTCTTGCGATTGCGGCAGCGCGGCTGTCTTTGTAAGCGAAGGAGCAGGTGCTTTGACTGGCGTAACTTCTCCTGAAGCGGTCATGTCATCCTTCAAATTCGTTTCTGCACTTGACCCTGCAATTGTTCTTTTCGCGTCGGTGTTCGCAAGTGTCGGCTTCTTGCCCGACGCCTCGGCATGCCCGTTGGCAATGTCCGCGGAGGTTCCGTCATCTAGATCGAGCTCGTCTAAACTGTGGACGATGACTGTAGCATCCGCTACGGATTTGTCATCGGGGACGCTCCCCAGCGATTCAAATTGTGCCTTAGCCTCGGTTGAGGGGACGTATTCAGCGATCAAACATTCTGCCGCCACTTCTTGACCATTATCTGGTTCCGAGTGTCTATTGAGTCTACTCGTAACGTTGTACTCCGCAACGGATGTTGACAATACGGCTTCGGCACCGCTACCAGAGAATGATTTGTCATCCACGAGCCGTTTTTCTTGTGAAGGCGGATTATTTGCCGAGTAAGCACGGACCGAATATACACCCAGCTCTGCCAATACGCTGTTTGACTTCTGGTGAAGCTCTTCCGCCGCAGAAAGTGCGGAGGGGCTAGCGGGAAGAGGTATGCAAACAGCGGCATGTAATGGCTCGATGGTTCCGGACACAGGACTGGGAGGGGATGTCGACGACAATGACGACTGTGGTTTGTTTCGACACTTCTGCACATACTCAGCAGCGGAGTCAAATTGACGTTGTAGTTCGCTACTGTGACCGGTTTCCATGACATCCGTTACGGGTGACACAGCAGGAAGAAACATCGTGGGAGCAGCGGTGCTCTTATTGTGCGCAGAATTCTGAGTGTCCGAGTCCTCTAACGGCGTATCAGGTCTGCTCCTCGTGCTTCTACCGTCCACATGGGTGGACGCTTGATGTTGATCCGAACCTTGTTTCGAAGCGTCATCTAAATTACGCGGTAGTCTATCCGCACACTCCTGCGAGTTGTTCGAGGACACTGTACTGGATTTCTTGGCTATTGACCCCGAAGAAGGTAAAGGTTTCTTGAACGTTTCTTTCGTGTCTGATTGTATTCTAGGTTTCACTTTACCAGCGGATGCTGCCGTTGGTGCTGCGAGCCGCGAAAAGATGCTACCTTGACGTGCTGTACCAGATATCGATGCGGGACGATGTGATATGCTAGTCGATACTATGGGCCGATTGGGAGAACGCCTACCCCGAGAGAATGCTCCTCCCAAAATAGGCTGTGCGGCCCTAGGTCCCGTGGATGACGATAGGGCCTGCTTCTTGGTGGGAGGCGGCTTATTGTTTTTAGTGGTCTGAACATCACGACTCGCGGCTGGTGCAGGTTGACCAACGCGAGCGGCGCGCACTGGATGGCTGCGCCCTAGTGATGCCGATACCACACGTCTATTCATCGGCTGAATCGATGACGATGCTGAAACACTGCGTACAGGATAAGCAGTTTGTGCAGCTGCCGGGCGAAGAGGACCTTGTGTTATGGAAGACTTCGGCGCCTGTTGTAATAAGCTGGAGGATCTGGGCTGCTCTGATGGGAATGCTATCGTCACAGGATTCACATGGCTTCCGGCAGAATTGTCCAATGCAGGTTGACTAGGTCTCCAATTCGTAGCCGTCTTACCAGATGTCGAGGCAGGGAGAGCCATCCAAGTCGGAGGTTTCTCAGCAGGCTTGTTGTGTTTCTGCGGCCTGAACGCCGTCTTCTTCCTAGTGCCAGCCAGAAGGGGAAGCGTTGTTTCGCCCGAGATCGGCCCCGCGCCTAGCGGAAGGTGTGCTGCTAACGCGACGGTATCGATGGCTGGACCAGTGTTCTTCGTCACATCAGTAGCACTAGTGGATGGCTCCGCTTGTGGCTGCACCTGCTCGTCGCTTGGATGTGTCCTTGTCGCGAATTCCGGCTCCTGTCCAAAAGCCTTAAATACTTTGTCGAATGTCTCGGTGGTCCCGGCTTCCTCTATGCTCGGTTCGTCCATCTTGATGCAAGCCATTGGCAGCACCGGCTTCATTTGCGAAGCCTCGGGGGCTGTCTCTGAATTCGTGTCGTTGCAAATTGGCTCCAAGGTTTGAGCGTAGTCGTCAACGATACCACTACGCGAAGAGAACAGTTGGCCTGCCGGATTCTTCTGACTGGTCCGTTCAGTTGACTCCTCGTCTCTCACAGTATTTTCTGGAGCAAGCGCGACCGCATCGAGTTGCTGTGCGGGTTCTGCAGTTGACTTCTGATCCGGTTCAGGGTCCCCAGATGTCCCTACGAGCGATGATGATGACGACACGACCACAGCTTCAGTCACCACATCGACTGCTTCAGCCTGTTTTATCACAATGCCTTCAGCCCGGGTTTGGCTTGGTATACCATTCGGCGAATCATTTCTTTCCACATATACGCAAGCAGCAGTGTTCGAGCTGGAGTGCACCGGCCTCATAGCACTAGCGGGCCTCTTGACTGGAATAACCACTGGTTCCGGCAATGGCGGCTCGGAGGCGGTCACTGAGGCTGACAGGGGCCACTTGAAGTCACTTGCCGCCGCTATGGCAGTCGAGGATAGGAATGCTTGCAGGTCTGTCGAGGGTGGCAACATCCGTGAAGCCCTTCGCGTCGCTCGGGTTGGAGCTTTGTTCACGTGAGCCGGTACAACACGTCTCTGATGCGGTACTTCAGGTCTTGAAGTAATTACTAACGCCGAAGGCGCATCGAGATGATCCAAACCAGGACCACAGGAATGCACCTTCTCGTCTTCTTGCTCATCCTTGGAACGGAAAGAATTGGAGGAGTTCGGTCTGAAGGGTTCCTTTGACGGTGATCTTGTTGAAGAAGCCACACTGGATGATATCGAGCATACCGAGGCTGGTCGCCTCTCACATGCCTCTGCATCACTACGACCCACTTGCCGCGTATCCGAAGTATGAGGTCCGAGATTTGCGGTTATCGCGCGATGATGAGAAGAATGTGATAGGATATGGTGTTTTGTGGCACCTGAGCTAAGACTTCTGGATAATATTGGGGCAGCTGGTGCGTAAGAAGTAGATGCGACGGGCTCTTGATTCTTGAACGTAGTCCAATGACTTGTCGGGACTAGCTCCATCGTCTCTGCAGGCCGGGAGTTTGGTACCGCGGTTGAGGGCGGAAGGACCCTTCTAGCAGATAAAGTGGGTGGTGGTCGCGGTGGACCTTGATTTGTGCTGGATCTCAACAAGGGTTGCGGAAGGATGCCCAGTCCAGCTTGTGGTGTGTTTGCATGTGAAGCGGTCGCAATAGGAGGCATTACTTCTCGAGTAGGCATGCGATGTACCGTGTGTATAGTTGTATCATGAATAGAAGGGGGCTTTGTTGGAGGCGGCCCTCGAGGGGGAGCTGGAAGAGCATTCGGACGCGATGTCCCGGACGCTGGACAGGAGCGTACGCTCTTCACTATGGGTACGTGTGCTTCGGAGGTTCTGCTATCGAAAGGTTCCTGCGAATAGTCGGGCACTGCTTGTCCCATCGGCGGCAGTTCAAGGTATTTGCGAGCGATGGGCGTTAACGGGCCCGCGAAACTTTTGAAACGGTGAAGAACGCCATTATAGTAAGAGCCTGGAGCTATCTCGATCATCAAGGAGCTACATACCTGACCACCCGCTCACTGAACTCGCTTCTGTAGATCTCCCAACATCTCTTCGCTATCTTGCGAACTTCAATGTCCCTGTCACGTGCACCAATTCGGATGCTTGTTTCGACATCCTCAAGATATCTCCTCCGCAGTGTGTCTTTGTCTACAAGCGTGCCTTCATATACGGAGCTGTTTGATGATGTTGCAAGAGGATCCGGTCCTCCCAAAGTATACAGTAGTCCTGCCATGCAACCTTTTCTATGCGTAGGTGATTTCTCCAGCATACCCTCGCGGAGGTAGGGAGTCACGCCTGCTAAGCGTGTATTGCCGATGATTACGGTCAAACATGCTGTCGCCCGTGATATGTATAGCCTGTTGGTCCTTGATAGCAGTCTGATGATGTGTGGGAAATAGAGGAACAGTAAGGGCGCGAAAGCTTGACCGAGTCTTGTGGCGGCAGAGAGGAACAACAAGGTCGATGCCGAGAGTTGGGTCCTTTCAGTGGAGAGCTTGGAAGGGCCAAAGTCAATTCATTGTCTTTGGTACAGCTTTGTTTGCAAGCTCACAGTTCCTACGATAGCTTTGGCGAGCTCTCGGTCCTTGAGCCCTGCAACGTATTCTGCTTCATAATGATACCCTCCGCCGCGCGTGACAGCAGTGAAGCGTTTCACGGCCTATGGGAACGATCAGAACGCGATTCAAAGTCGTGTTCAGCCATAGGTTCGCAGTGTTCTGCTACTTACTCTGTCCAGTGCTTCCCACGTGTGCTCGGTCTCCTTGACTAGCAATGCCGTCTTGAAAGCCTTCAGCTCTTCCAGTAGTTGTTGCAGAGACGCAACCTATCCAATACACGCCATTTCGAGCCGAATTATCGTGCGAGCGTGTGCGAAAGCGGTTTTGGGAGTCCCGTAAGAATCCCGCAAGCATTGTTGATGGTACGGCGGAACACGGTCAGCGTGTTTGACCTTTGCTGATGCACTCTGGTGCGTTCTTCATGCAGGCATAGCATAGCAACAGCAGCAAGAGGCTTTCAAGTAGGAACCAGACTTACAGGTATCTTGTCTTTGTCATTGCCGCCCTTCTTGCCCTTGAAGCTAGGTGGCATCACGATATCGGCGATATTGCCCGGCAGTTGAATGCAGAGAAAGAAACACGTGCGCAAAGGCAGACAAATGACACATCCTCCACTGGAAACAGCCGGGTGACGATGAGTGCAAAGCTGATCCATGAAGTGCTATGATGTCTTGGCATACATGTACTTTGTCTATAGCGATTAAAAGAATATAAACGACCACTCGCACTTTGATGAATTTCGAAGGGGACCCTCGGACTAAAGCATACGACAATACTGAACTGCAAACAACGTGCGTATAGATCGACCAGCATGCCTTGACCATGCATCGACAGTTGAACTTAAAGAGCAAGACAATCCTTCCTCGCTGGGTGCTACGGTGTAAATGTGGACCCCTGTGCCACACCCTACTTCTTCTTCTGTCTCTTGGGATCACGCTGCCCAAAGGCATCTTGCGTCTTATTCGAAGTAGCAGACTGTGGTGCAGTACCCGACAGAGGTGTACTTCCTCCTGTGCTAGGTCCAGCTATGCTGTCGTTGCCTTCATTGCCATCAGCATCGTCCAACTCTTCAGCTTCCGAAGCTGTATTATTGCCTGTATTCCCGCCTGAACTGCCCATCAAGCCCATAAGATGAGCTTGATCCCTTTCCCTAAGGTGGAGACTATCCAGATATGTTGCGCTTGAACGCGAAAAGAGCCTATCTTCATCAAGAACAGGCTGTAATATCGATCCTCCCGGTCCGACGACCCCCGTCGCGTAACCCGGTCCCAGACCACCATGACCACGTGTCGAAGAGGAGGATTGTTTCTTGCGGGCTGCTTCTGCTGCCGCCGCACCTGACTTGAGGTACGAGTCGTACCCCTTGACGATATTACCGAAGGTTGCATTCGTCGGCCCAGCCGACAAATCTACAGATAGATAGGATGTCTCGAAAGCGTATATAGCGGATTCATGGGATACCTACAAACGATGAACAAGTGTAATTTCTGATCAGTCAATGAACACGATGCAATGCTTCCATTCCAAAGAACTATCTAGACCAACAAGTTGTCGATCAAGACTGTGCTTCTTCTGTAATTGAGCGGCTAGCTCTCGGCGTAACGCCTCTAATTCCTGCCTAAGCTCTTCGGGTGTCTCGTTCTTATCCTCTGTCGGCGGCTCAGACTCGCCCTCCTGTCCAGTAGCTTGGCTGCTCACGCCGCTGTTGCCATCGTGTTTAGGCTGGCCGTTGCCGCTGCTTCCATCTTTGGGAGCTTCTTGCGATTGCGACGCCTGCCTTGATCCGCTCGTGCTAGCTTGTCTATGTGTCTCGTCACCCTGATCGGGCGGTGACGGCTCTTTAGACATTCCTGGATGCAGACAAGTGGTGAGATGTGAACCCCATGGCTTCCAAGCCGGCTGCAAATCGCCACTACGTGCAAGACTGGGGTTAATTGATCAGGCAAGCTTTCCGTTCTCTACAAGCGTAGGATAAAACGAATGCGTTTCGAACATCTATTGTCACTGTCATGCAGCGATGTAGCCAAGTTATGCAGCATACAAGGTGTCTCGCGTGTTATTGGCAACATTGCATGATACGATGCCGTATGCGAAGGTGTCTTATAAGCCTGGAACTACTTGGTGGACAACAAACAAGTCATGTCTTCATTAGATTGAGTGTCATTACATGATAAAGAATGGCCGAAGCGAAAGATTCAACCCAAGATGTCCTTCATGGAGGTGCTGCAGCACGTGTAACCCGGATTTTGCCCGACCAAATTGGTGGACTGTCTAGAAGCAGACATCGCATCTGTAAATAACGACAGTGTCAGTTTAGCCAGCTGTGTACCACCCCTACTGCGAAGTGAAGCCTACAATGCATCGGCCAGACAGCTACAGCACAAGTAGGCAAGAGTGGGGTCAGACGTTAGCAACTTGCACCAAGGTGACTAAAAGCGACGAGAGACATACCATCCAGCAAAGACGGCTACGAAACCGGAACATAAACGTAGAAGGCGCTGTCAGCACGATGCTTCCCGAGATACCGGCTCCATGCTTTTATAGCTTACCGCAACACGTGGCGCAGCATCCCATGCCACCAGCAGCGGCTTTACCACCGCCTTGGGGGCCTTGTTGAACGTAGATTGGCTGTTGTCCTCCTCCTGGTGGGCCGTACTGAGGTCCGCCTCCTGGAGGGCCGTATTGCGGTCCTCCGCCCGGTGGTCCATAATAGCCACCCTGCTGCGGTGCTGTACAAATGATCCTGGATCAGTGTCCCCGCCTGGAGAGCCGGCCCAACAGCCCGTCGAAAGTGCAGCCATAGCTTACGGCCACCATACCCCTGGTTCATTGGAGGCTGGCCGTAGGGTTGCTGCTGGTATCCTCCGTAATTAGGTGCTCCCTTCTGCCCGGGAGGTCCTCCAAACGATTGCTGGGGGAATTGAGGTTGCTGGCCGCCTTGAGGGGGACCGCCGTAATATTGGTTGGCTGCCATTCTCGTAGCTCTGACACGGGAGTCGTTCTCGGTTGTGCTGATGCAAGCTTCGAGAGTGAGCGAGACCGAGGACGGAAAGTCGAAGCCAAAATGGACGACGGCCTTCACAGCCACATTTCGCGTGGCTTGGCTGCTGCTGCTGCGCCGGTGGCGAGACAGCGGAACGTGACTGTCGACTCTTTCCGACTTGCCAACACATGGGCTTACTGGCAGAAGTGCACAAGAGTATAGCCCTCTCCAACCTTGCGCGCCGAAGTATGCGAATAGTTCGCGAATGGCTTTCGAATATGCCATGGTTGTTGATACATCTTTGGCAGTGCAACGAGTAGCAGTTCTACCTAGCGCGACACGTACAGGTTCCCAAGCATCAATATCATCAAGATACAGAACAACAAGGCCGTGCGCGCTGTCTCCATCTGCGTCCTGCGTCACTAAGCAGCCTGCTGAAAACTAATTCATATCAGGTATGTCTGACGAAGGAGTCCGAATACCTCTTGAATATATCCGGCTGCACCATTCCAGCCTGTGTCAAAACAAGCAATCTATGCATGCACTGTATGTACAATGCACCCGGTCGGAAACAGGAAATCAGCCATAAGCGGGGCGTCAGCATCTATTTCTCTGCATGGACCTCATTGGGCTAACTCACACTGCTGCGACGATAGCGATACAACTCGTGCAGCAGGTAGAGCAAAATCCTTTCGCTTTGTCGGAAGTCTTGTGCTGGACAGGTGCATTTCCTGTATTATAAAAACCGTTATGGTTCATAGGCTGACCTGGACCATAGCTCTGCATATACGGAGTGCTAAAAGGACCTCTATAAGGTGTTCCATTTATGGGCCCACCGTAAGGCCTCGTCGGTGGTGTTGCTCCGAAGTAGCCTGCATTTGATGGTGGTCCTCCCCCACACGAGCCTACCATGACCGGCCCTGTCAAATGCCCCTTTGCAATTAGCGGATCAAACATCCCCTGCAAAACCTCTAGAGAACGCTCTCCGTACCTGCTGGTGGAATGTTACTGCTTGCCGGAGGCGGAAACTGTCCATACTGGTTCTGATCTGGCCAGGTGGGCTGTTGCATTGGTATCCCGGACATTTGATTTTGGTGTCCACCGGAAGCATACTGGCCATTAATCCACCCCTGCTGGGTAGCTGGAGTGCTGTTTCGAGCATAGCCTTGTGGAATACTGTGCTGACCTTGTGTGGGCTGACTCGATTCCTGGGCGTATTGAGGTGGTGCCTCTTCTGGAGATGGACCCATTCCACCTGGTTCGACAGCGTTGTGAGCTTTAGACATTCTTTAGTTTATGCTTTCCTGATCTGACTGGAGCGTTTATAGCTTTAGCATGTGTGAGTGTCATGAGCAGAGGCAGGTGCCCCCAGTGACTATTCACAGACTGCACGCGCCGGAGATCCCCTTCCATAATCCAGGCTATGTCAGTGAAGTGGAGATGAAGCGGACTGGTCTGTGTGAAGGTGAGGCAAGTTTCGAGCTAGGTGGCGGATTGGCAACCATAGCGTTCGGACACGTCCCGCACGGGATCGTTCCGACAAGGCTCACCCATATGTGGTACTCGGTCTCCCTCATGTGCGCTGAAATGCCAAAGTGAAAACCAAATACTGACATTGCCTGTGTATGCGCCTTGCAAGGTCATTCGCGCCGCCTTATTGGATGCTCCCGCGTGCAATGTCAGGGAACGTCAAGACTTGTTTCCGCATTTCGTGCTAGCGGATTGCGAGTATGTCCAAAGGACCCCGTCTCTCAAACCATTGTATGATAGCATTGCAGACTCCCACAAACTCGGACTCCCCTATACTCATACAAGCAAAAATAGCGCGAAGATCGGCCTGTCATCTCCTTAAGCAGCACCAGCGGCACCGGCAGATACATTCGTATCCCCAACGACGTCCTTGCCAGCTTTGTTTCCATCACCATCAGTCTGAGCAGCGGAAGCTTTGAAGGATTGTTCAAAGTCTGCGATAATATCGTCAATGTGCTCGATACCAACACTAATGCGGATAAGGTCCTACAAAGAGCAGCCGAGTATGTCAGCTCTCCCGAGTCTCATGATGCCTCCAGAGCATATCTGAGAGGCCAGAGAAGGGTGTCAACTTACCTCTGTCACTCCGCTGGAGATCTTCTCTTCGTTACTCAGTTGTTGATGGGTGGTAGACCATGGATGAATAGCCAACGTCTTGGCATCTCCCACGTTGGCGAGGTTTGAAATGAGTTTGAATCCATCTACAACTTGCGATCCTGCGTCTGCACCACCTTTGACTCCAAAGCTGAGCACGCCACCGAAGCAATCCTTCCGGAGATACTTCTTTGCGATCTCATGGGATGGATGACTCTGTAAACCAGGATAAGAAACCCAAGATACATGTGGGTTCGATTCGAGCCATTTAGCTAGTTTGAGAGCATTTTGAGCGTGTCTTTCCGCTCTCAATGACAGTGTTTCGACTCCTAGTATAATCTGTTGTGCTGCGAATGGATTGAGAGCAGGTCCCACATCTCGAAGAATCTCCACTCTGACTCTCAAGATATACGCCAAAGCATTTCCAAAAGTCTCCAAGAACTTCAGACCGTGGTATCCAGGGGAAGGTTCGCTCATTTGAGGGAAGCGATCCGCATTCGCAGCCCAGTCAAATTTACCTCCATCGACTATAATTCCTCCAATAGTTGTACCATGTCCACCGATCCACTTTGTCATTGATTCAACTAGGATATCGGCGCCATGATCCAAAGGTCGACAGTAATAGCCGCCTGCTCCAAATGTATTGTCCACGACAAGTGGAATTCCATGATCGTGTGCTACTTTGGCGATTGCTGCGATATCTGGGACGTTATAACGAGGATTTCCTATGGTTTCGATGTAGATTGCCTTTGTCTTCTTATCGATTGCTGCAGCTAGATCTTCTGGCTTGTCCCCGTTGACGAATTTGGTCTCAATCCCTAGCCTAGGAAGCATGACTTTGAACTGATTGTACGTTCCTCCATCTATAGATGCACGCGTGTGTATTAGCTAATTGTCCTATTGCTGGCTTCTTCCCGGCAGACTCTGTGGTGGGGGGAACGTGGAAGACGAGGACTTACAGAGATATGAAGTGGAAACGATATTATCGCCAACATGAGCCAATGCTGCGATAGCCATGAATTGCGCAGATTGTCCAGAAGCAGCAGCAACGGCAGCAACGCCACCTTCCAGCGCGGCAATGCGTTTCTCGAGTACGTCGACCGTAGGCTGTAGAGTCGATGCAGCAAGTGCAAGTCAGCTTTGCTATGGGTTCAGGACGGTTGAAGGGGAGTGCTTAAGCGCCATACATTCATAATCCGGGAATAAATGTTTCCAAACTCTTGCAGCCCGAAGAGACGAGCCCCATGGGCGGAATCATTGAATGTGTAGGACTGTTGAATAGTCAGATGGGAGGTAGTTTACACATCGTCAGCCTACTCAACGTCACTCCATCGCAGCATTATGAAATCGAAATGTACGCACTGTCGTAGCATAGATTGGGACTGCTCGCGACTTTGTTGTCGGATCGGCTTCCTGCCTAAGAGAGGAACCGGCAATCAGCACCAACAGCCGGAGCCAGCCAAACACGCAGAGACGCAAGTCTTACCCAGCATGGAGCTGTAGGGTATCGAAGTTCAGGCTGCTAGCCATGACTGTGGACTTGGTTCGTTACCGCTGTTGCAAAGATCCGTCTGTATTGTCTCCTCTCCGCCTTTCTTCCTGCACGTGAGTGAGGGTGGTGGGGGAATGGGGGATGGTTATGGCGGGGTAGCAGCGGGTCGATGGGCAAGCCAGCAAGCAGGTGTATCGTAGTAGGAGGAAGCAGCAAGCTGTGATGACTGAAAAACAAGGGGTGCTTGGAATTGTTGTCAGACTCCAGAGTCAAGACATCGCCTGCATCGACGCCTGAAGGCGCCATCGTGAATTAGGTCCGTTGTGCCGGCGAGTGGATCAGTATGTAGTAGTCTGTGATAGGCGGGAGGGCGGAGAAAACACAGCCGAGGTATATTTAGCATGCAGAACAGGGCAAAGGCGCGGCAGAGACGGTGCACCTCAGCGACAATACATACAGCGCACACATTAGCTACCTGCTTGCTGTCTCGCAATCCTGCCTTCCAACCTGCTGTAGTAGCGGGTGGCGTTAACTGCGGGAGCCCTGATGGCACGTGACCTGCACTGATTGCCACCTTCGACTCCACTTTGACAAGTCCGAGAGACGGCAGTTCAGCCACGCTGGACCAGCCAGGGGATGGACATCCATGAACCCGGTCGTGACTATCTCAGCCGCATCTGCTATGAGCCATCCCTGAATTTTCAGAAATAACTACCACGACTCGAATGCTGAATTTTCTGATGCTCACCGAGGAAGGCGCTGTCGCCCGATGCGATCGAGTTTTGTTGCCACACCCCCTATTTTCGATTCCTTCCGCTCACTCAGCGGTGTGGTCAGTAAGCACAGGCAAAGCGCAATAGCAAGCAGCAGCGACAGGCGACACAGCTGACGAGACAGCGCGAGGTGAGTGTGTCCATCGAATCCACAGTGCTCTGGTCTTGCTCCCACCAACTCGAACCACCTTCCCACCGCAGAATCCCACAGAAATCGTAGGTCTTCTGTTTCGCCCGCCGATTGGGTCCAGCAGCGCGATAGATCAGCGCAATTGACCGCCTCTTTCCTCTGCCGTCGTTCAATCACCAATTGTTACTCAAACAGCGAGCAAGATGGGCCGAAGACCAGCGAGGTGCTACAGATACTGCAAGAACAAGGTGAGCAGAGATCCGTCCAGGTCCTGCCTCTGCAGCCCGCGTACTGACCGGTGCAATCTACACGATCACCTCTCATGCAGCCGTATCCCAAGTCGCGATACAACCGTGAGCATCGAGCATCAAGAGATGGAGCATGCATTAGCCCAGTACTGACTCTCCCAACTGCGGTTCTGCTTGTCTTTAGGTGGTGTCCCCGACCCAAAGATCAGAATCTGTGAGTGGACTCATCGCCCAGTGCAAGAGCCAACAGCCAGCTGATTCAGCTTTTGTCAATCCTCCACCTTTACCAACGTCCTACAGTTGATCTAGGAAAGAAGAAGGCCCCCGTCGATGAGTTCCCCTTCTGCGCTCATCTAGTCTCGAACGAGCACGAACAGCTCTCTTCCGAAGCTCTAGAAGCTGCCCGCATTTGCGCCAACAAGTACATCGTCAAGACATCCGGAAAGGACTCGTTCCACCTGCGCGTCAGAGTGCACCCTTACCATGTCATCCGCATCAACAAGATGTTGTCGTGCGCTGGTGCAGATAGACTTCAAACCGGTATGAGAGGTGCCTACGGAAAGCCCTACGGAACAGTCGCCCGTGTCGATATCGGCCAGGTCCTCCTGTCTGTTCGATGCAAGGACAACAACAAGGCTGTCGTCATTGAGGCTCTCCGACGTGCCCGATACAAGGTAGGTAGTCGACATGTTGCTCTGGCCAGCTCCGCGTGGGGACCGCGAGACTGATTCTTGTCTCTTCCACGTCAGTTCCCCGGTCAGCAAAAGATCATCGTCTCGAAGAAGTGGGGTTTCACTCCTCTCCGAAGAGAAGAATACATGCAGCTCAAGACCGAGGGCAAGCTCCAGCCGTACGTTATGTCCTCTTGTACGGTGTCATTATAGGGTAGGAAAGCTGACTTCAGTTCATTTCTTTGTCACCGCAGCGATGGTGCATACGTCCAGTTCTTGAAGCCTCACGGAAACCTAGTCAGCAACCTCAAGGCTCTCGACAAGGTCGCCGCATAAAGCGGTTTGCGTTTCATTCATGACAAGACCGTCTTCCTTCACCGCCCTCCTTCTTTCCATTTAAACGTGTAGCACACCCTCACTTTGCGGTTTGAGTGTTAACCAAGCCTTCACGCCGTTGTCTCAATATGAGCTTTCCGTTGAGAAAGAACATGCAAGATTCATGCGCGTGGACTGCAAAGCATCCACTGCAAATAAGGGTTAGAAGGATATCAAGGGGAGATTGACGGTCTAGGTGCAATGCATCCCACTTTTGTGTTCTTATGCTTTCTCTTCCCTTGCAGCTGTCGTTTGTGCGCCGCATCGTACCGGAGCCCACTGCTGGGCAACGTGACGACGTCCTCACCTTCCACTGCCGTTCTAACTCCGCAGGTCCCCAAACGATAGCACAAGGCTGAGCCTCCCTTCCGAAGTCCCACCAGAAAAAACCAATGAAGGCCACAGAATGCCATGGATTCAGCCCACCTCCAGCCAGCCAATCAAAGACAGGCGGACAATTACCCTCCTTATCCACTTGCTGCCTCAGAGTGCTTTCATCGCCTCACCTCCCTTGGGGTAGCGAGGGGAAAGGGTTAGGGAAGATGCATCCAAGCTCGTTGGTCTACACAACCATTTCGAGCGCAATCAATATAAAGTTGGACATTCCTTAGGAGACGAGGAGAAATGAAACACTTTCCCTTCCTCTCGCTAACAAGTGGATGTTTTTCTCCGGACGGTTGCGATATTCCCTTGTTTTCCATTTCTTGTTTGTTACATTAGCCCTTCTTTTTCCTTTGTTCTGCATCGGTAAGCCTCAAACCCCTTGGGTGCAGATCTCGCCTGATATCAGGTGTTTCAGTGGAGCAATGCAAGTCAAGGCGTTCAAACTCTCCGACATGCATGCCATTTTCGCCAATTGCATGCTCATTTAGTTGTTAGATTGCCCAGTGAGACGCTGTGCACAGCATCCATCTTGCCTTGTACACGACTGACTATCAATTACACGGCAACGCAGGTATTCCTGCTTCCCCCTTAGATCTTTTGTTTCACTGCTGCCCGCCTTTAGATTAGACTTGCACTTTTGTCCGTAGCTTTGCATTAACCCATAGGGCTGGCTGCTTGATTCCTTGTGGTCCTTCTACCACTCAGGTCCGCTATACCGTATAAACTTTATCATCGATATGTTGGGCTCGGTCGTCTGGCACCGCCAGCGACTCTTCTCCTGGGTGGCGATCTGCTCCTGCTTCGGGACCGGCTCCTCGAGCGCCTTCTAGGTGGAGGTGGTCTGGTATCTCTGTACGAAGGGCCAGGTCCATTTCTACTCCAAGCTCCCCCTGCGACAGGTGGAGGTCCACTGCGCCTATTGTCGGAGTATGCTGGAGGGGGTGGTCGCCTGTCTCGATCCCTGTCATCGTAAGGTCGTCTCGCCGGTGGAGCTGGCGGTACTTCGTCACGTTTGATGTTCACAGACAGTAGAGAGCCATCTAGCTGTCCACGGTCCATATAGGCTACCGCTTTATTGGCGTCCTCTTCGCTCTGGAAAACAATGTCTGCAAATCCTCGGTGTGCATTGACTGCGGCCACCACAAAAACATTGTCAATACTAGGTTATAGCCTGTACATAACGCCAGATACCAGATTGCCGGGAGGTAAAACTCACTTCTTCTGTTCAGTGGCATATCAACCTTTTGAATCTCGCCATAAGCCGAAAAGATCTCCTCCAAATGCTTTTCCGTTACATTTTTTGTCAAATGCGAAACAGTAACGGTTTTGAGTTTATCGTCGTCGTCTCTACGTTTTCTGGCGGGTGGTGGAGGAGAGCGTGAACGCGAAGGTGAACGGCGGCGTCTTGCTGGAAGGGGGGAGCGAGAGCGTCGTCGAGGTGCAGGAGAACGAGAGCGCGGTCTTCTGGGTGATGGTGAGCGGGATAGAGGCGTGCGAGAGCGTGACAGGGGAGAGCGAGAGCGTGATCTAAACTCGTCAAGCGAGCTTGTCAGTATGATGAGCGGCCTGTTGAAGCTATGGCTTCATACGTACAATGATCTAGAAAGTGAGCGAGAGTATGGCGAACGGGATCTAGATCTGGATCACACCAGACAATGAGCATGATTAAGGGCAGGTGTATACGCCTGATACATGATTGTACTCACCTGGACCTTGATATACTTCTCGAGCGAGAGATACTTCGGCTGCGAGACCTGGACCTCGACATGCTCATGGAGCGCGACATGGAGCGAGACGCTGAGCGAGTGCGGGAGCGACCGCGTTCCTCTTCTGCCATGTTCAACAACTCAATGACGCTGTTTCGACACTTGGGTTGGAGACGATTGTCGGTTGTCGTAAGAGACTGCCTGAGTCGACAACCAGCTCCAAAAGGCCCGTCAAGCGACCCGATCATCTCGCTGATGATGTCCAGCCAGCGCCAGACCAAGCGCAGTGCGAGCCGATGGTCTCCACACGATGTATGGGCAAGGACTCCATGTGGATCCCAGTGCCAGAAGCAAAAATGGCGGCATGGCTGGATCAACGCCACTTTGCTGCACAGGTGTGTTGATCATTGGCTACAACAGGAGTCTTGGGGACAAGCACAGGATTTCCGTGGATACTGATCCTCTACAGACAAGGAAGAACCCACTGGACATTCTCCTTGCTGCGCTGTGGTGCTTACCGAGACGTCACGCCAGACACGTGACACCTTCCAACACTACCTGTTCTGTACGCCGGCCGACCGAGACTTCGCCGCTATAGCACGCTGGAGCGAGGTAAACACCTGTGATCCGTAGCCCGTTTCGGTCATGAACCGCAGTGAATGGTTTCTACCTGCTGACAGGACTGGACGTCAGCAGGCAAAGCCAGAAACTGAGCTGGCAATCGTGACCTTCCGGTTCGATCGTTTTATCGGCCTCTTCGTCGACTTCAACCGATGTGGAGCTAGAGGGTCACGGTTGCGGAAGATAGCAAGCTCTCTGTAGCACAAGAGCTATCAAGATGGACAAAAGTTGGCCGTATAGTCGCATGTGTGACCAACCCGGGGCGTAACCTCTTTCCCAATCTTCCAAGAGAGCAGTCGGATGCCGGTGGTGACTTTCTCGGTCCATTGTTCAAGCTTCATGCGATTGCGATCTTGAAGGCCGCGCAGACACAGGCTTGCTCGCCTGTCCGACCTGAAGTTATATCCTGATGTGGTACAGGCGGCGTTAATCGCTCTGCTTCAGCTGCATTTCGAGGGATTATCGACTGAACTGGATGAACAAAAAAACACTGAATTAGCGCCCGGAATCACGAACACTGGACAGTTGGGACTGAGTGCGCAGGGCCATGGTCATATCCGGAACGTGTGCAAGGATGGCTTCCATCTATGCCGTATCTGTCGAAATCTATGCTGGCCAGTTACGGTGGTTCTTCGCGATGGGCTTCGATTTGGAACAGTTTCTTGGATCTCGTAATTGCTATAGTCGCTGAAGGTCGTCTCAGCAGGGGAGGCCGGCTGTTGAAGGGGAATAGGCCATTCGAAGCGGTACAAAATTCCGGGGTTAGCGATATGATATGACCCTCAGTGCAAGCTTTACCGCCTTCCCGGAGCCCCCATCCACCTCCTTCTGCAACACTTGTAGGGCAGCACTAGACTTACCATAGGACGCAAGATGCCAATGCAGAACGTACTGCAATGCAATGAGCAGGCAACTATCGCGTAAGAGAGACGAAAAAAGAAAAAGGGGAGAGCATGGAGGGGAAGGAACGCTTGTACACAGCTCAGGATGGCACATGATGTGTGTACTCGTACATATCGCCAGCACGTGAAAGCAGCGCTCAGCTCTAGCTGCTCGACCGGAAGATCTCAAGGGGGTACGAGCCACAGAAAGAAGAACAGTAGTTGTTCTACGTCACGGGAATCAAGTTCTTCGCCGGAACAAGCTCGGAATTCTCTATTGCTACTAAAGTTTTAGGAGTATTTACAATACCATACTAATCGTCAAAGGCTTGAAGCGTAGGAACGAAGGTGCTCACTGTTGCTGGAGTGTGCAATTTCATCTAAGCAACAAGCATTTGATTTACAGGCCATGAATCTCCCCAAACAGCTTGATATTGCTCCTCTTCAAACAGAGCTTTCCAGTACTACACCCTCGCTGTAGCTCTGCTGTTCAGACGGAACAAAGAAGTGATTGATGCACAATGCATGGGCGGAAACATATCCATGTGGGCGGTCGCTCTATCACGGCCAGAGGCTTGTTCACTCCAACACGCCCTCTCGTGTGCGCAACGTTGAAATTGTCTCCCTTCCCTCCATCGTGGCGGGGTTCAGATCCTTCTTTCGGCAAGCTGAACGCAAGGCAGAGAACACATTGTACGACCGCAACCCCTGTCGACGATCGTACAGAGGGGTGTCTACCACTGACATTGGAAAAGCGGAGGACGGCTCCAGGTTCAAGCAGGTAGAAACGCGCCGCAATCAGAGTGTAATAGAGTCCGTGACAGAGGGTTGAGGACAATCAATAATTGGCAGGCTTGTTCGGACACTGGAGGACTGCGGAACCATCGTTAAAAGAAGATGTGTAGCTGCTTAGGATGAAGAGCCGTAGAATGGATCCTCTTGCTTGCGAGATACATGACATCTATAGAATGATCGGAAAAGCTCGCGGCAAATGCAGGGTATAGACGCTACCATCTTTTAGTAATATTATTCCTCAGCGGTGGCTACATGCTTTGTTACTTGGTTCACCTCGGACGTTCATTTCCGCGTATACGGTTACCTTGGCTGTGGCGAATATTACCCATTGCCTCTCGGTGTCTTGACCCTCTCGCGCTCTTCTTTATGCGGATCATCGTCACTCCTGTAATCTTGCTCAAGTCAGGTATGCAAGACATTCAAGGAAAAGATACGAACTTTCAGGTCACCTCTTTTGCCGGAACACTGTTTTGATGTTGATATGATATCATATCATGGCAAATCGTGCTGCCAAGCTGAAGTTTCGGCTTCCAAAGATTAAAAGCATTATCTACCGCAAACATCATTCGGCAACAGAGAATAACAGCATATCATAGGCCTAGCTTGGGAAAGCGCTGAAGCCGCCTATGTGTACACAAGGACGGTTTGCAGTTTCCTAACAATCACTCTTTGGGACAACGGTGGTGGTTTACACGTTGAAGAGCTCTAATACTCTAACCTACCTTCTTTGAATACGAAATCGCCCGGACACCAACAGTGCCAGCTGCAGACCAACTCGTTAAACCGCTTCAGATTAGACACGTCGCCTTCCTAGCTGTATCAATTCCAATCAATACGCCCAAGCCATCCAAACATGCGTCGAACCTCTTCCTCTAACGGTTCGTTCATGGCCTTCTTTTCAAAGAGAAAGGTAGCGAAAACGGGAGCTCAAGAAGACACACCAAAATCAACACCAGGCAGCAGTCCGAAGTGCTCCCCCTCAGCTTCGACAACTTCTATCTCAATGCCTCCTATTCCTGTTCAAAGCGATACTTCAGAAGGATTGATCCAGACCCAGGTGTATGACAAGGAAATAGCAATTGCGCAAGCTAGAGCCGATCTGTTCGTGCCGAGTGAGTGACTACAATACATTACACGTAGTTAGTTGCCCCCTCCTGATGGTTATGTCCGCATTACCTTCCTGTAGAGATTACCTCGGGTGATCGGCCCACATCGTGTTCCACCCTCTCCAGTTACCAGCGAGACCCTCTTCGCGTTCCAGTATCCGCGGGTGTATAATTTCGCTGTTGCGCTTTAAGCGTAGGGGATCGCTAGGTTGTCATCAGACGCTGCCAATGTATCGAGCTTTTATGTGGACACCTTTGCTGATAGGGATTCGATTTCACCGATTGATACATGGGTAGAAGTGTGCCGTTTCATGTATCATAGCCGCGTATCAATTCTAAGAAATAGATAAAGCACCAGAGGCAGAGTTAACCTCCCTACCCGGACGCCACTCTCGCTAGGTCACTATTTGCGAGAATCGGGGTTTACCCATCCTGTATCGACAAACAAACTACATTTACAGGTTAATATGTCTCGATGACGGTATTGGTGCTTCTCCAGTAGGTGGCAACATTAGCGAAGGCTCTTTGTGCCGCCGTGGCTTGTAGACTAGTATTATGACGGCCCCAATAATGAGCAAAACGAGGAGGCAAATAATCTGCCGCTTGCCCGAACGGCGCTGGTATCTGCACAGAGACACATTAGCATAATCTGAGGGGGCAAGTGTCTATTCTTTGTGCCTTGACGTACTTGGTGGCCGTATTCAGCTCCTTTACGGCACTCTCCATTTCATTGGCCATGGTCTCCACATTGTAATCGATCCGATCTAACAGTGTCCCCTGGTCTATCACCATCGTTGACAAGTCTTTGAACAATGTCGCGAGATCAGTAATAGACTCTGCTATGGTTGTGATTTCGCGATCTCTTTGGTTGATCACTTCTAGTGACAGTCCCGTTTCCTGTTCTTGCGCTTGTACCTGCGAAGCCAGTTGCAATGCAGAAGTAGCGAGCGTATCCTGTGACTGTTACGAACCCTGTTTCAGTACGGATCATAGTTAGCATGTATCGTGACACTTACCAGCTCGTAATCATCATGCATTGACGCATAGGAATCCTTAACCGCCATGGCCCCGGATGCAGCCAATATATCTTGGTTCCGCAATTCATAGCCGCGCATTTCTACAGTTTGCCATCTATCAGTTATTGTGGGGAAAGTCGGCAAGCCGGTCGAAAACCTACGCTTAAGATAGTTACTTTGCTTCTTTCGGAATATCGCACTGGCTTCCTGCACTTTTGTAGCCAAAGCGGTCTGAACGTTCTGGATCATCACGCGGTCTTCCTTCGTAGTCGTACTCATAGGTAGATTCTTTGCCTGTTGCGCAATCTTCATTATGATGTTCTGGCATTTCCGGAGCTCGCGTGTAATATCGGATGTCAAGCTTGCTATCTCACGTTCTTCGGCCGTCTTATCTGCGAAACCTGGCAATACGTGTTTCGAATGAAGCTTGTCCAGCTGTGCAACTGATAAGAAAGTGGTTGTTAGCTAATGAAAGCCAATAAGAATGCAGCCGCTCTTTACACTTGGGCTTTAACCGATCAAGTATGTCGTCGACGCGGTCAGCCTCGTCAATCCTGTCCCAGAATTGTTAGATGGATATACATGCCATATGAGTTCCGACAGCTGACACCTACCATTGAGGTGGGAGCGCATTCATCTGAACCACGTCGTGACTATCATCGTGCTGCTTCCTACGGTCCACTGCGAGCAAGCCCTCATGCTCCTCTGCTTCGTCTCCTGGGAAGTCATAGGCTCTGGCTTTGCCTTTTCCCTTATCGGCATAGCTCGCATGATGCTGTCTTGTACCCGTAGAACGTATCACCGTATCTCGGTAAGAGAGGAACAGCCCTGTTCGCGAACGAGTGATGGGAGCTTGTGATATGGACCCCAGCGACGAACTTGATGCGATTGCGCTCGACGAGCCGCTATATCCATAAGCCATAGGTGACCTGTGGCCTGACGGTCCTTGAACGTCTTTCCCGCAGTGAACCTCTAATACTATTGGACGGCTTCCATCTTGGTCGACCACACTGGGTTATCATGCAGCCAAGCTGCACGTGTCGAACGAGCACAGGTAGCCACAGCCATGTAAGATCAGGGTGCAATAAGCAAAAGTCTGGCAGTAGTGTGAGATAGAGCTGAATCCATTCCTGTGTACTGAAGGACTTAGCACGGACAAGAGCTCCACTGCATTTGCTCTTGAATCCATATGGCCATAGCTCGATCAGCTTTCAACCCTGGAGGTTTCACAGTTATCAATTGAACTTCGCACATAGTCGTTTGCGTACTTGAATCAGGGGCGCGTCTCCATGCTCCGCGGTCGCCTATAATGTCTAATCAAGGAAGGCAGAAGGCTACGTCCCGGTCGACCACGGTCTCCTGCCCTGGCAAGGTTCTGATTGCTGGAGGTTACCTCGTCCTTGAACCCGAAAACGGAGGACTGGTAGTAGCCACTGCGTCTCGCTTCTACACTGTGGTTAGAGATGCGCCCGCGGTGGCTTCCGTTTCGAACGGCGCAGCTGCTAGATCGTCAAAGAACGTCCGCATCAAGGTGAACAGTCCACAATTCGTCGAGGCGACCTGGATCTACGCAGCGCGTCTCGAGCACGGCAACAGCCTCGAACTAAGTCAAGTGCAGGATGGGTGAGGCGAGCTGCCTTTGACCTGCTTGTTGACCGGAACTCCTCTGCTGAGACATACACTGTCACGTGTTTTTTCCACCTTTTGGAAACCAGTGCCCCAAAGAACGGCTTCGTGCAGGATGCATTAGAAGCGGCTCTGAAGGTCTCTACAGCCTTGGGTAGCCCTCCGACGTGCAATCTAATGATCGATATTGTGGGAGACAATGATTTCTATTCCCAAGACCGCAGCTTACAGCCTGTGAGATAGATCCCTCTCGTCGGTTTAGGAAATAGTCAAACTGGGCTAAGACATCAGCTTTCCCAATCAGTCAAACCCTAACAATCCCCTCTCCAAAGAGCCGCCCGCGTTTGCTCACCTGAACACCTCCATAAGCAAAGTTCACAAAACGGGCCTTGGCTCCTCCGCGGCGATGGTCACTTCGCTTGTGGCTGGCCTCCTGCTGCACCTATCCGACTCAACAGAACAGGTTTTAGATGCAAGGACGTTGGACCTCTATCACAACGTCGCACAATACGCTCACTCGCGAGCACAAGGCAAAGTCGGTTCCGGCTTCGATGTTTCCTCTGCTATCTTTGGTAGTCAGGTTTATCACCGTTTCTCAACTGAATGCTTGCAGCAGCTTCTTGATCAAAGAGACGTATGCCAGCAAAGTCAACCCCGACTGAGTTAGCCGCTGATTCTTTCCGATACTACAGGCATCTCCTGCCAAGTTGCTGCTCGGTCTGTCGCCCTCATCCCCCCTGTGGCAGCGTGGTAGTTCAACCGGCGGGCGCGTAGAACCATTTTCATTGCCCCCCATGACAACCATGCTGCTGGCCGATGTGGATGCTGGCAGCAATACACCCTCCATGGTCAAATCCGTCTTGAAATGGAAGTCGAGTGATACCGGGAGTGGGTATATATGGCATCCTTAGACCAAGAACGCTCAGGCTGATAAGTAGTCTGTGGCTTACGCAGGCAATATCATCTGGCAGAAAATCGGTAATGCCAACAATCAGCTGGGCAAGATCTTCCGACAACTGCGGCGCGAGGCAGCTAATAACAGGGAGGAATACATCGAGTGTATCAAGGTGCTTGCGAGCTTACCCAATAGTGAGGTACGTAAGGGGGAATGACCTGTCCGGAACTCAGCGCGCTAATCTTCGCGTCGTACAGTGGACAGCATCCGACAAAGTTACACAGCGCCTGTTCTATGAAGCACGAGACACGATCAAAGTAAGCATTCGCGTCATCTCCCTGATGCGCCTTTTCCAGCAGCTGAGCCCCATCATTCAGGTCATCAGACACTCTATGAAAGCAATGGGGATTGCAGCAGACGTTCCGATAGAGCCAGACGAGCAGACATACTTACTTGACTACTGCGCCGCAAAATGCAACGGCTTGCTCGGGGGAGGTGTGCCCGGAGGTACGTACCGGAACTTGATTGAGATACCACGCTAACTTGTGCACTTTTTCCATACAATAGCCGGGGGATACGATGCAATCTGGCTTATTGTACTTGATCCTAATGCCATCGAAGGCAACCAGATCTCCGATGAATCACCCGCCGAAAGTAAAATACGACAAATATGGTCTGATTGGGCTTCCATGTCTGTGAAAGCTTTATCGTCAAAAGCGAAAATCACAACAGGATTTCCCGACTCGTCTGATCAGGCGGCAGGGAGACAAGCTTCTGGTTTGCGCACGCATGCGTTACAAGATGTTCACAGACTGGAAGACGTGCTACAAAAGGCTGTGATCGACTTCTAGGAAAGGGTCTACATCATGGAAAAGAAAGGCACTTAATGCTACATCGCTCGGGTGGTGGACTTGTATCCACTCTATGAAAGTTTTCAGACCATTGTCGGATGCCGGATCCGTCTAGAAAACATGCTGGTACTTCTTCCAAGAAGCTACTAAGCAAAAAAGTGCTCAATTACCCTGCGAGGTCTGCGTCAGCTCAATGGGCGCAGCATTCAGCGATCGTATTCACCTACACCCTTCTTGATCTTGCTGAAACCGCCGAAAATCTTCATACCTTTAGTCTTGCTCTGTATCGAAGACGCAGAGGTCGAGGTGGTCGATTGTCTATTTGCCGAAATATCATTGAAGTGATTTAGGGTGGTATCGACTGGCGAAGCTGAAGGAGGTCGAGGGACTCTGACCGGCAACTCCGTTGCAGACTCTTTACTGCGAGCCGGTCGCTTAGGAGTAAACATAGCGGACATTTTCCCTGAGAATGAATTGCCGGTTTTGCGAGCGTCTTCCGCTGCGTTACGATCGGAGGACTGATTGGTTTGGGGGAAAGGCATCTGCATCGCATCAAGATCTCGCACGTTTGCCTCGGTAGCGCGACTGCTCGCATTGGGCGTATTTTTTTCTGATGCCTTGCTTGTTGTTACTTGTTGCTTCTGCCTGTCGGCAACTTGTTTCGCAAGCCATTGCTTCTTTGCCTGCTCTTTCGCAGCGTCAGTATCCACAGTGAGAGATGTAGCCTGTCTATGGGAAGGTGGCCTTGCGGCCTGTTGAGCCGCAACAGTCTCGGGTCCATTAGGTGCGCGGAGCGGCAAAGGCTTGCTTGGCATTACGTCGTTTGGTAACGGAGGCAAAGGTACTGTGGAAGACCTCATTTCGTTTCGCATTCTGTAGCTGGCACGCATTTCCTCTGGCAACACAGGTTTGGTGGGTAAGGAGGGCGCCATTGTACGAGGATAGGCTTGAGCTTGTGACGAGACGTGCATGATGCTTTGCTCTCTATCTATGCTCCTGGCACTCTTGATGCTCATTTCTGAACGCGCTGGTGTCATGGAGATGAAACTATCCTCGACGCGTGACATCGGAAGGGCGTTTATTGCCTTAGTGGACAAGGCTTGATATGGTTTCTTCTGGGGTGAAAACGAGGCAGGAGACTGATGAGCTGATCCTTGTTTCGTCTTGTTCCTCTTCGGAGATGCTCCACTCTTATTGCTGGCGATCGAGATGTTGGATTGACTAGCTCCGAGCATTTGTGCGCCACGCATCTGCGCACCGAGGATGTTTGCGCGAGAGCTGGAGATAACCGAAGAGGCCGACAGAATGCTGCCGGGTGTGCGAGGAACCGGGGGAACACCTGAGGCTGAGGGGGCATGAGAAGGGAACCCTCGCATCGTTACGACCGGTACCGGAGGCAGCGTGCCTGGTAAAGCCGGAAAGGGGAATCCTGGTGTAGCCTGGCTTGCACTCGAGGGAGGCTTACCCAGGGAACCTGAAGCATAGGCCGAAGCTGCGTAAGCCAACTTGCCTGGTGTGGGTTGACGGGATGACTGGGCAGAAACCCCAATAGCTGTAGCAGCATACGCGGCCAGATTGGCCCTCGACAGGGGTGCTTGCGACGAAGGTGCAGAGTGAGAAAGCTGCTTAGGTGAGGGGCGAGTCTGGGTTCGTGCTTTTGCTGGTTCGTCGTTCTCAAATGAAAGTTCCCCAATCAGAAGCGATGAATCTTTGCGCCTGCCATCCACGATGCGAGCCAGAGTCGATCCAAGAGTCTCGGCATCTTCGGAAAGGCGCTTAGTACTAGGCTCCTTAGGCAATTCCTGTGTGCTTCTTCCCTCAAAAACACTCAGGCGCACTATTCGCGAGCCTTTCCTTCGCAAGACGCCAGGCCCAGCTAGTAAACGACGCGCAGTCAGCGGACAGTAGAGGGGTGTTAAGGTTGAAATGCATACCCTGATGTGGAGCCTTGATCTTACGGAAGCCATGCTGTTGTGAGAAGAAAGGATTTGGGTGCCTGAAACGTGCGCCCCTAGCATTCGCGTCAGCCTTTTTCGATACACTCTCGTAACAATGATGGGACCAGCTGCACACCTGCTGAGATCGCGGATCGGAACGTCCCCTACTGTCGCGATAGTTCTGCCGGTCTTGATGGATCGCATGGAGCCCCGCCTGCATCGCAATGTCAGGGAGAGCCCAGGGATACAGAGCAGATAAGGTCGCACCTGAAACAGCCATTTTCCACTCCACTTTTGGTGCTCCAAGCACCGCTCTTGTTGCTCTTACCACTCTTGAGCGATGAAGCATCCAAGTCTTTCTCGCGGCCACCGATTGCCTTCTTGAGGAAGTCAGCATAATCTCCCTCGACCCTCACGCTGGCGTGGTGACTCTGTACTCGGACGGTTCTGCCACGCTTGAGCTTGATGACCTTGTACTTATTGCTTTTCTCGCTAGGAGTATCGGAGAGATCCGCATCTTCGACAAGCATTGCACCAGGCGCTTTCTTCATTATGGATGTAGTTACGACGGATGTGCCGTTTTGTACGGAAGGCAGTGCGAGCATCGCTACTGTGGGTGATGTGGTGATTTCGAGACTCGTCGTCTTTGAACCTGCGTTGGCGCCACCTCTTGTCGTTGCGGCCGCCTCCTCTGCCGATGTTATTGTAGCTTCCTCAGCTGAAGTACCTGAAGAGTGTAAAGGGGTGTCGTTAGAAACAGGCAAGAGAGTCGCTGCCTCTCTGTTTTCGGCTTCAATATGCGGGCCAACAACGGTGGAAACCACTTCTGTCACTGTAGTGACCGAAGACCCGGTGCTGGTTTTGGCAGACCCTTGTCGACTCGAAGGTTCCTCTCTGTTCCCATCTTCACCCGCTATTTCATGTGCCATCTCGGAGAACCTTTCTACGACAGCACTCCAGACAATATGGCTGACGGCTGAATCTGCAGAGTTTCGACGTCCCTTGGCGGGGTGGTCCTTGTTGTTGGCAATGTCCTCGGTTGACGTGGCGATGTTGCCTGTGTCAGGCTCCTTTAGTTGCAAGGCTGCAGATTGTCCCGCATTATCAGATAAGCTTGGCACCTTCAGAGTTTCCTGCACGCTGCCTTCTCTGCGATGTCTGACGGGATCGGACTGCCTTTCGGGTTTGACCTGGAGTATACGATAATGGGCGTTTCAGTTGGCTGTCGTATCGTTAGAACCATGCTCAGACTTACGTGACAACTCACCTTGCCCTCAGCTCTCATACGGCCTTCTTCTTTCATCTTGCGGATGAGCTTAAGTTCTTTCGTAGCATATTGTTGAGATTCGGCTGTATTGACCCGGAGCGTGGGGGCCAGTGAACGACGTTGAATTAAAGGCTGCTCAATACTTGGTGGCCGTTCCCCGGATTTCATAGCCTGAGAGCTTTCGTCATGACAGATAGTATCAGATGCTGAACTAGTCTGCTTCGAGACTGATGCGAGGTTGTCCATGTCAGGCAGTTTCGGCCAGTCCGAAGATAGCGCTAGGGCGTCTGATCCCGGAGAGTTGTGGAAGTCTGAAGAGTGGCCTGCAGAAAGTTTCTGCCCCGTGTCCTCCAGCTCGGGTGCTATGTTATCTTGTGTTGGCACAGCCGCGGGCTGACTGAGTTTCTTTGCTTGCTTCGGGAATAGCTCGCCAAGCAGCTCCAGCTGCTCATCAATCATTCGGTTGTGTATTTCTGTTGATTTGGATGTCATTGCTAAGTCTTCCGCCATTGATAGAGGGCTAAGTCCACCGGTGTTTGCGCCAGCTGCTTTCGCAAGGAAAGCAGGAGTATCCGGCATTGACGATGCTGAATAGTCTACATTGAGTCCTGACCGTTTAATATCATCTACTAAGCCCTGAGCGCTCGAAAGGCTTATGGTAAAAGTTGGCGACAATGAGTCAAGCCTGAATAACGGGGAGTGTATCTGGAATGATAGCTTTGCAGGGCTGAAGGTCTTTTCTGAAGAATCCACCTGCTTTGAGTCAGTCATGGTCGGCCGGCTTGACTGCTGCAATGGGTGCAGGCTGTCTCCGCAAAGGTACGACTTCCACTTCGCCGGCCTGCCAGGAACGTGGAGGTGTTTGACACTGCTGCAAAGATGTGGATGCGGTCTTCAGGGGGACTTGCCTGAGTCCGAAGCAATAGAACCAATGGGGCGCTCAAAGTCTGCCAGCCCCATTGAGATTCTATCGTGCTGGCACTGAAGAACAAAGGTCATGTATTGGCTGTCTTCCGCTTTGGACGCAACGAGTCAAGTCCTCGTGGGAGCCGTTATTCCAGGTGAGCCGGCTGCAAGCAGGAGGCAAGCTATCTCATGAAAGGCACCGCGGGTGCGGTGCCAAACATAGCCTCTATCTTACTGCTAGGTGATGGCAGAGCTCTGCCGCTATCGTCATATAGTCTTACAGGCAGGTCATGGTCTTGCACTCCCGCCCATCTACTGTCCTGTCATCCTGTGTTTTCCTCGTTCATCGACGTGGTTAGCAGAATTGCCTTAGTGCGGGCCAACGGAAGTCTGTCACCACTAGCATTGATTAGCCCAAGCGTATAGCTCAGAGAGACTTTCGCTTCTGGTATGTCTGAAAGCTTGCTTGTTGCCTGGCATCATGGGACTTTGATACGAAGAGCAATCGCTGGGCTGCAGGCTCTTTTGCTCTTTTGCCTGATTCCGACCATTCGCGATGACTTCGGCGGCGCCATCAGCAGTTTTATAACAGTGTAGCTCAGCGAATCATACCACATGCAATCCGCTGCAAGGCTGCTGTCGTAGCGTTACAATACGACCAGCGAACAATGTCTCCATCGGCTGAAAGCGCGGCGGTCCAGCGACCGCCGTCTGCACAACTAATGTAAGCCTGGCCGCATGAAGCTGTTGTGCAGCGACTCAGCTTGATGCACCTCTCAGCGATCGCTTCCAGCAGCTTGTCAAGGATCCCATGCTATCCGCTGCACATGTCCGAAGGCTAGCAACATCCGGCTCGATTGGAGCCCCTGGAGAAGCCAGCTTGCGGTCATTGTACTGGCGAGTCAGTGGCAGCGTTGACAGAAAACGCAGACCGCTTTCTGAATAGAATCTCTGCTGTAGATATACCTGGGCGTTCTCTCAGCGTCGCCAGCTGTCTGGCCCGACACCTTCAGACGCCTGCGACAGTCTTGGACTGACTTGCATGACTACCTTCGTGCGCCCGACGGGACTTGGGTAGATGGTGCTAAGCCGCCTAGTAATTGGCGTGGGATGGCTACCTCTGAAGTGATCTACAACCCTCTCGGCGACGAGTCTGGCGTGAGCTTGGGTGTTTCGACTGTTCGGCAACGCCACCTTTTCTAACATGATAAAATGGCCATTCTTTCAGAATCCCTGGCCAGCATGGTACGAAGACTTAGAGCTGCGACGCATCATAAAACAGGATGTAGACAGAACGTGAGAGAGATGCTCAAGAAGGCGGCGAAACAGTTCCCGCTAACGCGCCAACCTAGCTTTCCTGACAACCCCTACTTCCGCTCAAAGCGATTAAAGGACTCCTTGACGAATGTATGCCGGATGTCAAATCATAGCCACGGGGGAGCTGACTACTCTACTAGATACTTTTCTGCTTTGCGAAGCTGCATGTCGATGTAAGCTATCGGCAGGGTATGCACGAGATCTTAGCCATTATATTTTGGTGCACCGATATGGATTCCATCGAGACGCAAAACGAAATGCACGATACCAATACCATTGTGTCGCTGGTGCTATCCCGAGATCATGTAGAGCACGATGCTTTCACGCTTTTCAACGTGCTCATGACAAACATGCTTAGCTGGTACGATCCAAATCTAAGCGTTCCCGTACAGCTGGTCTCCCCAAATGGATACAAAAGTACTGCAGCTTCAGCTTTGGTGCAGCCTATAGTCGCAAAGTGTGCCCGCATACATGACCTCTTGAAGAAGGTAGATTTCGAATTATGGAAAAGAATGGAGGAGTTCAAGATAGAGCCTCAAATATACGGTATCCGCTGGCTGAGACTCTTGTTCTCGCGAGAATTTGCTTTTGAACACACGTGAGTCAACTCGCTTGCCTAATGTACAGCTCAATTGTAGCAAATGTCAATTGAAGCAAATGTCCATCCGCAGCCTTGTCTTGTGGGATGTGATATTCGCGGAAGATCTGTACCGTCCTCTTCATATAGCTGATTACGTATGCCTGGCAATGCTTCTGCGCATACGGGAAAGTCTTCTTGATTCGGATTGTATGTCTGGCATCTTTCGCAGATTGACTCCAGTACCAAACTTGACGCTCCAAACGGGCAGATTCTACGTTTCTTCATGGCCTTCTTCGGTATCCAATGCCTGCCGATGGCGGTCCTAGGATCCTGCTCATCATCAAGCAAGCAGGGTACCTCCGCGACAACCCAACAAACTTCGGTGGAGCGTATGTGCGTCGTCAGAATGCACAACTCGGGGCAGAGGCTGGTGCGAAGACTGGCAGCAGAGCCGCGGAGGCCATGTACAACAACATGGAACGATTAGGCACCCCCTTGAGCTCATCGAGCCCAAGCAGGCAACAAAATGCGTCGGCTACGGCCCTCATTGATCAAGGGCGGAATATCGCGGAAGGCCTTTACGGTAGGGCAGAAGCTCTCGGCATAAACAAGGCAGTCTATTCCGCTCTCGGTGATCTGAAGGTAAGGCTTGTACGCATGATCCGGGATGAAAGAGAAACCGAGTGTCTATATTGACGAGCTCTCCGTCTTTTCTGCAGAAAAGCGTTCAGTCCTATCAAGCGCAACAAGCACAGTCGACAATGTCTGAAATCCCAAGAACTCCATCATGGGAGATAGATGCGGCTATGAACAAGGGGTCAGATCTCAAGAAGCTTAGACAGGAAAATGTCGCCATGGGAAATGCCTTGGCGGCCAGCTTGCGAATACTTCAGGCCGAACTCGGCGAGTCTGGCACCGACTCAGATACACCTGTACTTGCCTCTCTACGTACTATTGAACACATCAAAGACGTACTAACGGCGAGAGAACCGCGTTTCGACCCGCAATACGCCAATAACCTCGTGAATGACGCATCACAAAGCTTGTTATCCCGAACTGCATCAATAGGGACGGCGAACCCACATAACAAAGTCGGGCATATACTAGACCAAAAATCACCAACAATCGCAAGTACAGCCCTCTTAGCACCGACTAGCAGACCAGCTTCACAAGCGCCAGCAACTTCGGCTGCAGTTTCTCCCAGGCAAACTCAGCCAAGCTCAAGCGTGGTTCCCATCAAGCCTGTACCCATGCCAGCCGCCCCGCAGCCTATACATCGCCATAATCTTACGGGCAATCATACAGCTTCAACTACCACTACCTTTCCAGATCTAGGAGACTGGCCCTCGATAATCGAGCCTGTGACCCATCCCCTCTCTGGCACACCAATTTTACCTCGAATGCCGCCTTCCTCGCGAATGGGGCGTGTACAGCCTGCAAGTTATCAACCTTATCAAGGCGGCACGCCTTTAGAGAGCCTTTCCCAGGTCCAGCATCGACGCAAAACACCTCAGGAGGCTGCTGAAGACTTCGATCCATTGGGAGCCTTATTCTAGGATGGAATAGCTCTGAGCAAGCCTGGTGAAAAAATGCATCTGTAGCATACATATGACTGAACTCGTTGCAGTATACGATTGCGGAGCTCGGAGCAGCCGTCACGTGTCGGCACACGTAACTGTATTCTACGGACAACGCATATAGGCCGGGGCAACAAAGCCCACACCACATTACAAAGACCAAACCAAAGCCTGTTCTGGGTGGCCTGGAGGCCCGGTCTAGAACCTCCGGCATCTGTTTGGCCACAGGACGGTTTGCGGAATCCGCCACCTTCGGATGTCTGCCACGATCATTGCCTTTGTACCGCACATGGAGTGTTCATGTTATGAAGCCTGACATTTGTCTGCTACTCTTGCGTCTGCTCATAGTAACATATTCTGCATAGACAGGAAAAAAGGTTGACCGCGACGAGGCGACATGGCTGGACCAAAGCTATGCCAAGAGCTACTAACTTGTATCTTTGAGCATGTCGTAGCATCCGACAAGGCAAGTACGGAAGAGCTTCATATGAGCAAGGCACAGCAGGTCCTGTCTCCAGCTTTACGTCAAATCAAACATTCAGCCACGCAGCAATGGTGTGAAATGCCAACAAAAAGGTTGCGGTCAGCTTCAGAGCAGCAGACTGTAAGCCATACAAAGCAACCTGCAGCTAGGAAAACAGCTTCTGTACACGGAACACTTTCCTGCGTTGCTCGAGTATGCAAAGCTTGGGCCACAGCGGCCACCAAACTACTTTACCGTGATCCGGGCGACGCCATCTCACGCTACGAAGGTCTCTACTTGCCGCACCTCCTACAATCCTTGCGCGCAGATCCTTACCTTCGAGGTTACGTGCGTGGCTTTACCGTCACCGCCTCACTAGAGGCTGGACTATGGGTTTCAGACTATTCCGGCGAGGGGGATCTGTTTTGCGAGCTTATTGAGCTATGTCCGGGGATTAGAGGTTAGTTACAGGATCCCAGGCCTATTGTGATAGCACGTTCGCTGATGGCTTGCATAGCCCTAACGGTACCATCTTTCGAAGTCAGCTGCCGGGACCGGATCGTAAGAGCACTTCAGAGTGAGCATTACGTCAGGCTAGCAAGACTAGGAATGGAAGTGGTACTGACAAAATGTTGCCAGACTGCCACTCGATGGAATCTTTCAATATTCGAGTATATCTGGAGTCTTCCCGACGAGATCCTCGCCTGTCGAAGCTCATCCCGTGAGACCTATTTTGTTGCCCGGCACGGAATCGTAAAGTCTTAGACTGATGTGCGAGACGTGTAGCTATGATTCCTGGAAGTTAGACCTAGTATCCGACCTACTTCCCAGCTGGCCTATGCTTCGCGAGATGACTGTTCGACACATGCAAGTTCTTCTGCTTGAGTAACAAATGATTCGAGAAGAGGCTAACGTCGACGATACAGACCTGACAATAGCTACCATTTGCTACCAGTGAGTGCTATACAACCGGAACGGATGACGAAAGACTGACCCACCTTATCGGAACAGGACATTGTTCTTCAGCCACCCCGAAGGCAGCCTTACACCCTTCCAACTCATTCAGCCCGCTTGACCTCTCTTTCATTGCGTGAAACTTTCATTGACGACCAAGGACTATCTCACTTAATGCAGAATTCAGCTCTGACGTCGCTTTGCTTGATGAGCTGCCAGGGCATAACCAGCAGTGCTATAAGTCGCCAGGGTCTGCTAGAAGCTATTAAAATTGCAGCTCCCACCCTCAAACATCTTAAGATTATGACTCCCTGGCTGCCGAATTCGGCTCGAAACGGGGAACCTGATCTTGTCATTGATCGTGCTTTGCGGTACACGGACAAGCTTCAAAGCCTTTGCGTGGCAGGATACGACGTTACCAATGCCTTCCTACATATTCTCCCGCGACCTGACCTGCTGGAAGAGCTAGAAATAATGGATTTCGAATTGATAACCCCCCTTGTCCTCTTTGAAATAGCCTCAGGCACTATCCCTGCACCGGCGACCACATCTGCATTTTCGCCTATCAAGCTCAAGCGCTTCGCCAAGCTTAAGCGTCTGGCAGTTTGGCAGCGCAACGCCGGTGTGGGCAGAGCCAGAGTTAGCAACGGCTTCTTCCGAGCTGCTTTCACGCGCATGGAGAGCCCTGCCATTGCCGCTCTCGAGAGGGCAGGTATTCTTTTAGCAACGGGTTGGGAGAGCAGACTGATAAGTGGCAGTCCCGTGGGTAAGTGATGCACGACCTGCGCACCCGAGCCAAAGAATCGGCACCTGACGTTCTAATCCACCTGTAAATCAGATTACTATCCTCCACGAATGACTGCAGCGAAATTCGAAGAGTTGGATCGCCTATCTCCAGTTTGAACGGGGCTGTACGCAAGACTGACGAAAGCATTGACACGGTTAGAGGATGTTTACGATCGAGCAGACTGACACGGAGCACGCCGTACGGTACACGGTCACGGTCACGGCAAGGCAGCTTTCTCATCAACGACTTATGTAGACATGGACCACAGACGTATCCGTTACGAAGATCATTCATGTAGCATTAGCATTATCGCATCAGCAACATAGACGCCGGGCTGCAAAGCCGGCATTTCCTGGCCCTGCCTTCGACAGCATTGAACGCCGCGAGACCTTATTGTGAAGATGACTGACAAGCAGCCGAATCATCCCTGGTACCGCAAGGGTTTACGGAAGGAGCGCAACATTGTCTTCACGGCATGCATTTGCCACCATAAAATGGACTTCCTGATAGAGGATCGGATGTTAGGCCGCATTCGCAGATTGCTCGCAGCTGCGGCTGTAGCTCTATAATCTGGACCACCATGACTGTCTAGCCGTCCACAGTCGTTCGGCAATGATTGCTCGTTCCATGAGTTTTGTAGGTTTACCATCCCATATAAGGCAATCTGCTTGATCCTCAATGTCTAGACCGATGGCGATGGGGTATATGCGAATAGAAGCTACTGAGCTGGAGAAGTTTGAGTGTTGTCGGAAGAGAGCAAGAGGCGTTTCCAAGTCGCCCGCAGCATAGAGCTGAAACGTGACGAGCAGTGTAAGCCATTATCCTGCGAAGGACAGCCTAGAATAAGAGTTACCTCCAAGCAGCGACTCTCTCGAGATTGGACGAGCTGGTACGGCTTATGACCAACATAAAAGGTATCCGCGCTGATTGGCAAGAGTCAGGGAGATGCTTCAAGGGTGCAATAGCCTCGAGACTGACATTCCAAAGAAACCAACACCACGTCGCCTCTGTAAGTATTCCTGGATCTTGTATCTTTTGCCGATACCTGGTTTATCATGGCTTCCCTCCGGCGATCTTCTGATGATTTCGAGATGTTTGTCATCCCACTGCGCGAAGTGGTGGGGGAGGGTACCTTTTGCATCTACGGGAGCTCGATGTATAGTGGTCACGATTCGCTTCTTGAAAGCACCTTTCTTTTCGAATTTCAGTACGAACTGAGCTTGGTCGGTCTGGCGCGACTTGATCTGGATCCCGGCACCAACCTGCACGAGGTCGAATAGGATATGGTGTGTAGTGTCGAGCATGGCGAGTCCGTTCGGTGGCTTGCCCCGGCAGGGGCGGAGTTCCAGTTGCGCGGGATTGTGCTCTGTTACTGCGCGTTGCGATACTCGCACGTGGTTGATCCAGCGCGATCGTTCTGACACTATGCCTGTTGTCCAATGCCAACGAATTCTCCACCAGACCGGCTGAGCTGGACGCCGTCGCCGAGATGGGGTCGGTCAGAGATGCAGCGGCTCTTCTGGCGGAGATGTCATCGCGTCGTCAGCGCCAAACACGGTAGAGGTCTGTGCGATCTTGGGGCGAAGATGTGACTTGAAAATCGTGTCTGGATGTCTGGATGTCTGTTAGCCTGGGAGGAGGATGCTGTCAGAAGCTTCAGTGTCAGAGCAGACAGTAAGCTGCGTCTACACGAGACGCGGCGGGACTCTTTATATTACACCTGGTCAGCGAAACGGTAATGACGGAGTTGTGACCCTTGATTGGAATACGCATAAACCACGAGTCTGGCTCTAATGAAACAAAGATGAGGGTTGCACCTCTTTTCCGTTTTGATATGCATCGCGCGTGTCCTAATCTTCATCGGACTCCTCATCACCTGAGACTTCCTTGTTCTCCCGTGCGACGCGCTCCATGAGAGCATTGAGTTCGAGGTCGTCGGTTTCGGAGACTGCCTTGGGCTGTAGATAACAGACACCTCAATCAGCTAATGGACCAGAATTGAGAGTGAAGCATGCCCGCTGGGTCGACACGTACCCTCAGCTTGACGTTCAAGCTTCCTTTGTCTTTCGAAATCGTCTTGTCAATCACCGCGATGGCTCTCTCCATCGTTTCAATCGCTCCGTTCTTATCCGTTGCGTTCGAGATCATGACGAACAGAGGTGGCGCAACAAGCTTGACTTTGATTGGAATGGCTTCCGTCCCGACCGCTTCTCCTGCTTTCAACGCTCGCTTGATGGCATCGATCCCAGCGTAGCTGAAGCATGTCAATTCAATGTCGGCACGGATCTTGACCGGTTGAGGTGTTAACCGACGCGCAATGTTTGCTTTCGTCTCAAGGAGAATGTCTTCGGGGACGCTCAGTCCGTCGAAAACGGATGAATCGCTGCACGTAACGGATCAGTCAAGAAGGTCGCTACAGGATACATACTCTGAAGGGAGGCTGGACTCACGTAATTGACAGCTTGAATGCGTCGTACGCATGGCCGAACTTGTCGTAAAGTGGCCATGCAATCATTTCATTCACTTTCTCTAGATCCGTCTCTGTCTTTTCCGCAACATGGCGCATGATGGAATGCACAGCTTTGGACTTGTTGAACTTCTCTTCGCACTTGACGACATCATCTGCCGATACTCGTCGTTTTGACAGATCAATGTAGCCTTTATTCGCGAATGAAATACACCCAGGGAGCGTGGCGTAGTAGCGAAGCCAGAAAGTGGTCGACACGGCCAAGGTACGTGAGGCGGAAGGCAGCATTGCGTTAGAGGGCCACAGGGAGCAGTAAGGCTAGAAGCCAAACAAGGATACGCACCCTTCTCCTTGTCTATACGCATCACCATGACCACCTCGTTCCTCCCCACTCGGATGAGCTTCTGGATAGACCTTATGCGCCGTCTCGACAGTTCAGAGAGCAAAATCATGCCTTCGACATTGTCGTATTCGAGCTGGACGAGCAACGAGACGTTGTCAGCATTTCGGCTGCCCATCTGTTGGTCTACGCTTGCATCGCACTCACGAGCTTTACGTATGCTCCGTTCTCCTGGATCTGCTTGACTTGCACCATCACCTGCGTGTCGGGTTCGGGGTACCTGACAGATCCACCACACGGTCAGGAACCAGACGGATGTGCATGCAGCATCGCGGGCACTCTTACTTTTCCCTGTAGAACCTCATCTTGCTTGAGCTGTTGCTGTTGCTGTTTACTTTGCTGCTTGGCCTTTAGTCGTGCTCCGTCTGAAGCACGTCGGCTCGAAAACGAGATCGAGACATTTCTCGCTGCCTACTCCGATACGAACTGACTCCACCTACGACAGATAGGCAAGCATTCTGTCCCGAACGTAGCTGGATTGCCGTCAGAGGATATGGCAGTCCCGCTACGCCGTTCTCACGGCTCGATGAAGCTCGTTTTCTAACTGCAACTGGCAACGACCTTTCACCCAGAATGATGTCTGCTGCTTCGGTTACCGGCAGGATTCGATTACGACATCACAATCGCCTAATAGTACAGTGTCCGCCTACCCATTCACTCCCTTTTGATCTTGTCTCGCCGACGCTTCCTGAGTTCTTTGATCTCTCGCACCAACGCCACTAGGAGCGGAACAACTATGCGCGACGAACAGGTCAGCGAAGGTGCTATCAGCATTCCGAAATCGACCACCATATGTACCTATTGGACCGAAGAGGGGTGTATACACAGCCCATTTGTGCTCGTCAGGAAAGTAGAGCATTGCCAGCATTTCATGATTGAAGGATGCGCGAGTTGCTAGACTGGACGCGATAGCGGACTGCTGCATCGCTTCATTGACGTTCTCGGATTGGACCTTTTGTGTACAGGGCTACAGGATTAGTGCTGCACATCTACCCGATACTGACTACTATGCACTTACCGAAGCTAAGGCATCTAATGCATCTTTGACATCCTTCTGCACTGCCCTAGGGATGCGCATGTTCTGAATTTCGTTCGCTTGCCTAGCAATCGCACCAAGCTTCTGGATGGCATCATGTACATTCTGCATAATTCTTTCGCGCATCAATGCTTGGACTTCCCAGCTCTCTTTATCCATGCTCGACTCGATGATCCCGTCCAACATCGGCACGCCGAGCGAAGCACGAAGCAGTGACGCAAACTGTGCGAAAGCTGGCTGAAGATCTTCGTACGAAAGGGTATTAGCTGTGCCTGGTTTGCTACCTTCGAGCTGATCAGGATCGTGTACAACTACGCCGCCCCATTGAGGTATCGAGAAGAACGTCAGGGGCTCGACTGTGTTATCGCTCCGCTTGAGGTATAGCGGTCTCTTGTCGTTTGCAGGTACGTAGAGAATGAAGTGTAGAACAGGGTCACTCGAAACAGAAGAAGCTGCTCTTAGGCTGTTCAGAGACTTCACCCGGGACAACACGTCTCGTGCAAAAGCTCACCCAGATTCCACTCTGCAGAGTTGACGAACACCTTGAGCTGATCTTCGGCAATATAAGCTACGTCATGCATAACCTCCCTTTGTACCACGAGTGGTGCGTAGTACTGAACTTGCGTTTCCACATCATAACTGTGTAGAGTGCTCAATGAGCGAAGCATTGGATATATGTGATCTGCGATGACCTTCTTAGATGATGTTCAAGGGTAGGCTTGTCGGACCCGTACTTACGTTCGAGGGCCATGTTCGCATCCCATCGAGCGATTCCTCCTTTACTGACATCTTCGTTCAGAAGGCTGAACACGAGCTTGTACTTTCCGGCGTATTTCACAGCTTTGGTGCCTTGAGAGTATGGGGTTCTGGGCAATCCGAACCGTTCTGGTGAAGGCATGAATAGATCTCCGACCCTAGCGTAAGCATTGTCATCATCTGAAGGAAAAGATGAATGTCAAGTCATAGAATCGCAAGTCCTGCATGTGTCTGCCTTACCTGTATAATGCACATTCGCGCTTTGATTGCCGCGAAGCTGAACGAAGCTTTGCTTTGCTGGTTTCAGCGTAATATGATAGTCCGAAAAGGATGTTCCAGCTATATACGTTTGAAAGCCAGTCATTAATCGGTCTGAGTTCTTCCATTATGTCTCCTCCCTTACACGACGACTTGAAGACGATGCATCTGTCAGCATCGCGACTGTTCCTGTTGAGACTGTCTGTAAGATCGCCTGCTTGCGTAGGGGCGTGAGAAATGACGGCGATGGAGACAGGAAGCTGTATAGGACAAGGCTGTATGGACCATGAATAGCAATGAGCTACGCTATGGGTACCCCAGGAATCGGCAAAACAGTAGACTGACCCCTCTGTTCTGCCATTGCTCGATGCATTCCAGAGGCAGTGCGTGTCTCTCTATAGTAGTTGAATGCCACCAATACGGTACGCATAGTAGGATAATAGTCCAGTACGACAGTGTGATCCAGGCGCGTACCGCAGGCGCTTGAAACGAGCTCGAGCCTGGTGTCTCTACTTCGGCTTCCGCCTCCCGCAGCAACGCAGTATCGACCTCGCTCATGAAAATCAATCTACGCAAGCCTTGTTTCCATCGGAGCCCTTCGAGGTGTTGATGGAATCAAGCGCAGCACGGATAGCTGTCGAGTGCACTACAAGCGTGATCGGGCCGATGGTATACTTTCTCTCTTGCCATACGGCAGCGGCAGCTTGTTGTCGCACAATCACCCTCTCGCTCGGATTTCAATTCATTCTTATAGCCATGGTATCGGGGAGGCCATCGGGCTCAACAAGCAAAGCATCAGCCCGCGGCCGAAGCCAAGCTCGACATCATAGAGGAGCTGGCCGTGACAAGACTATCTTTGCGGACTCTTCCAGGGACTATGGCAAGCCAGCGTCGGCAATCACTGATGAAACGGAAAGCGAACTAGTCGATGGTGAGTAGACGGTACCACACACTCCTAAGCTATGCACACTGAAGAGCTTTGCAGATCTGGATGAAGGCAAAGGTCGATCGCTACCGCAGCAGGCCAGACTGCCTGTGACGATGTGGGTGAGTATAGCAGTTTGCAGTTAAGATTGCTTGATTGACGCGCCCTTACAGAACCTGGGACACTGTGACCCAAAGAGATGTTCGGGGCAAAAGCTGCACCGACTTGGCTTGATGAGCGAACTTCGCATCGGTCAACGGTCTCGAGGAATCGTTCTTTCTCCGAAAGGTACATCAATAGTCTCCCCTGCCGACAAAGACATCATGCGCGAGCATGGGGCAGCTGTTGTGGAATGTTCATGGGCAAGATTGGAAGAAGTACCTTGGGGAAAGATTAGATCGCCACACGAAAGAATACGTCAGTCTTGGGTTAACTTAACCTTATGGAAGATGAGGCTGCTGACATTTTATCGCCTGGACGATAGTACCATATCTCCTGGCGGCAAATCCTGTCAACTACGGCAAGCCTTACAAGTTGACTTGTGCCGAGGCCGTCGCTGCTACCTTTTACATATGCGGATTTGACGAGCAAGCAAACGAGTTGATGAGCAAATTCGGTTGGGGCCACTCTTTCTGGGAGATGAATGGGTATGTTTGAATCTCTGCCTGAGATAGACTCCCGTTAATTCTCGCCTACAGACCACTCATCGAACGCTACAAAACGTGCCAAGATGCCGATGAAATGGTAGCGATGCAGGAAGCGATACAGTCTGAGATACAACAGGAGGCACTGGACCGCAGGGAAGCGCATAACGAAGGAGACCCGAATGACATGCTCTTCAAGAACCCAAATCATGCTGCCACTGCTTGGAGACCGTTGCAGAGAAGCAAGAAACAGCTACAGGAACAGAACCTTGCTCTGACAGACGAGGAAGCTGATGGGTCCGGTGGAGCAAATGGTCGAGAGCAAACGGACAAGAGCGATCAGGATTATGAGCATGCAGCAGGGTCCGGTGAAGAAGAAGAAGATGATGACTATGGATATAGTGAAGAGGAAGAAGAGCAGGGCGATAATAACGATGACGCTGCTCACATTGCTGCTGGCCGGATACGCAAGACAGACAAGCTCGGCAACGATTACTGGGTAGATGCGGAGGGGTCTGAACAGGATGATGTCTCGACTGTCACAACCGCTCTTGACACGGTACATGTAGACGGGTCATGATGGCACAAAAATGCGTGCATGCATCCCGAGCGATTTATGTGCGATGGATGCGTGATACTCAGCTACATGTAACAAGACTCCTAACCAGTGCACATACCCACATACTAGACAGTCGTGATTAAAAAGGACAACAAGGCGAAAGCGAGTGTATCCGATAGTTAACAAAACATCTACCACAGTTGCTGATAGGCGATGAAGCAAGCTATTGTCCTAACAAAGCATCAAGCTGCCGCCGCATAGCCTCGGAGTCTTCTTCTTCTGCTTCGGGTTGCGCTGTGGTCTATTGTGTTTTGGACAATGGATGTAATTAGCACCAAGACGCTGATGAATGTAGTCGAGCAATGCCGCAGGCCCCAACTGACTGGTATCGATCCCACTTTCCCTGCCATTTCACCGAGCTTGCCATTCGTTATATCGTATAGGACTTTCTCCACCTCTTCGTTGGCTTCTTCATCTAGCTCATCCTCTTCTTCATCTAAGCTTTCCATGGTCTCGTCAACCATTTCGGCCATAATGCCCGCCTGTCGCACGTATGGGGTCGTTAATCTCGCAAGCGGAGTGGTAAATAATGAAAACTCAGGAAAGCACATACCTTGGTCATTTCCATGCTCATGTTACGCATTGTCATCTGTAGCTGCGGTAACCGGACGAGCTCGTTTGAGAGCTTCATGATCTCGGTGGACTTTTGTAGGTGACCCGTGATCTTGAGCGTAGCTACAAGACAGGTAGGCATATGAACGTGATCAACCACCACAGCTGCAGGCGGTCTGCAACATAGAGGTGTGATCTCCTCACCTAGCTGGTGGCTGAGCTGCATGTTAATCGAGTTAAGCCTTGCCTTGCTTGTGGCCAACCTGTCTTTCTGCTTGTTGCTGCGTACCACCTCTCTAGCAAGCATCTTAGCGTTCTTAACATCTCCCCTGTTGGCTAATTGTTTCAGTTGCGCCTTTGTCTTCGCCTGTGCACCATCGAGCTGTCTGATTTCGCGATCCAGCAGGCGCGCTTCTTTCTTTATCTGTTGTTGCCATGTTTTGACCCGTTCTTCTGCTGAAGGTCCATAGATGAACTTTTGAATGCTAGCAAACGCCATCATGAGACCCGGCCTGGCTTTAGAAGCGCCGCCAGAAGGCGGTGATTGCAGCAGACCGTCAGTGTCGTTTGAGGAAGAGCAGAGTCAAGGCGCAAGCCAGGCTGCCTTCAGCACGTAATGCACGGTGGCCGGACATCGGTGGTGCCAGAACGCTTTTGTACTTTGATATACAACGACATGTACTAATACTACTGGGTAACCCTAAACCGACAAACTCAGCCGCCCATTACGCTATCTTCAGAAGAACTTCCAACACAAGCTCTTGCAAATCATTTGTCAGCAGGCACCGCCGTACACAGTCTTCGATGGAAATGTTGGAGTTGAGGAGCTGTGTCGATGCACGAGCATTAGCGTCATGACACGCTGCTGAAAGAGCCAAGGCAGTTAATCAGCCACTTACGCTCGCTCCGGTAATTTGGCGTTTATGAATATCCGAATAGATGGCCAAGGTTGCCGTCTTGTCGCGTCCGAGATCATAGATGATCTGCAATTCCCCATTGGTACCTGGCTGGACTGTCTTCAGCCCAAGTACGGTTGTCATAAGACTGGTCCTTCCTGCGAGCCTGTTTGATGTCAATAAGTCACGTGAGCGACGGATCTGTTTGTCTTAGGTGAAGCAAGTCAGCCCGAGACTGTACGTACTGCCTGCAAGCTTCTTCCACCCTCTTATCCTTGTTCTTAACAGCATTTCTAGCTTCTTTCTCCAATCGTTGCATGTTGTTGCGCTCGTTCGCCAAGCGTTCCGAGTCTTGCTCTTTAGTTGCTAACCTCTGCTTCTGCTGGATTATAGCTGCTTGATTGTCTTCTAGCATCTGTGCAAGGTTTTGAAGGCTTTCAATCTAGGATAGCCCGGTATGGCAGTGTTAGCTATGCTTGGAGCTGATCTACGCGACTTCCGCTTCGCCGCCTGCCTGGAGTTCCGATTGACTCGGCTTACCTGCTCGTCGAGGTATTCAGAGGCTTCATCTACTGTCATACGCTCCTCTTCTGTCCGTGAGTTACGTAACATGGCTAGCTCGAGCTCCATATCCTGTATGGATCGCGTCAAAGCACGTGCTTCGTCGACAGCAGGCTGGAGCTGCTGGTTGAGAGCTGTAGAGACACGATTAGTGGGCGCACGACTAGTCGAATCTGACCAAGAAGCAGACCGCTCACAGATATCCAGCTCTTTCGCTATCTCCCCAATCCTGGAGCTCAAGTCTTGCGCTTCCGCCTTGCTCTGCTTCAGCTCTAGCTTTTGTTTACTCCGCGCTTCCTCGAGCATCTGGACATGTTCAAGTGTGATGATGCCTTCAATGCCGTCGTGTTCTTCTTCAGGCAATGTCCCCAGTAGCCTCTGCAATGTCTTCCTTTTCAACAACGTTTCCAACCATTGCAATTTGACTTGGCTGAAGTAGGTCTTGTATCGCTCCATGTCACCATCCAGCCTTTTGAGGTCATTCGGATCTACACTGAACCCGCTACCGTCGCTCAGATTAGTATAGCTTGTGAGATTCTCGGTGGTAGAGCGAGCTAGCTGAGACTGCTGTTGTTGTTCGTACTCCCTCGAGGCTCGCTCCAACAGCTCATTCTTCAGCTCCACAGCATACAGCTTGTGTTGCGAGAAGCCATTGAGCAACGCGCTAGTGTCTTCTATCAGCACATCAGGCATCTTGCCAAACGCCTTCGAGGTCAGGAAAATTGGAGAAACGGAATACGGACTGACCAGGCATCGGCATCAAACAGGTGGCGTTTTGTGGGCGATCACGTTTTTTCAGAACCGCAGTACCTATCGATCCGACATCGTGTCCTGCAGCACTAGTACTATAACTACCGAGTGCTCTTGCGGCCGACATCACTCCGCCATGGGCAAATCTGGCAAGACTAAAGCTGCCAAATCAGGAAGCAAGGCAGAAGCCAAAGCTGCCAAGAAGGCAAAGGCAGCCAGCAAGGCAGAACGTAGAGAGAACAAGAAAGCGAAAGATGTCACTGCGGAGTCGAACTCCAAGGCGAGCAAAAGCAAAGGAAAAGGAAAAGCTAAACAGAAGGAGGTTGATGACGACGAAGACCTGATACAAACGCTTGAGGAGTACCGCCGGCGTTGGGAAGAAGGTGAGGATCAAATTCTCATGTGTCGGTTATGTAGCTGACGGTATACGCTTCTTTGACATGGTTCCAACCGTCTCCCTTGTCATACATGCTGACATGTCATGACTGCGACAATCTCAATTTAGAGCATAAGACGACCGAGGAGGTCGCCGACATCCCCTCACGGCGAGCGAACGCCACTTTGACAGCCTGTCCTGTCTCGACGAATACTCTCTGGCTCTACGGCGGCGAGTATTTCGATGGCACAGATCTCTTCGTGTATGCCGACCTATATCGCTATAATACGGAAAAGAATGAATGGAGGAAATTATCCTCTCCGACGCAACCTTCACCTCGTTCCGCACATCAAATAGTAGCTTCACCCCAAGGCGGAGGCAAGTTGTGGCTATTTGGCGGAGAATATGCTGCCCAGAATCAATCGTCATTTCATCATTACCGCGACTTGTGGTGCTTCGATATTACAACGCGGGCATGGGAGCGTTTCGACACGAAGCTGAAACCTTCGGCAAGGAGTGGACATCGTATGGCTATGTGGAAACACTATATCGTCCTCTTTGGTGGCTTCCACGACGTAGGAGTGCGAACTACATACCTATCAGATTTGTGGGTTTGGGATACCATGGAATACCGGTGGCATGAAGTACAGATACGCGAAATGGACAGAAAGCCTTCTGCCCGGAGTGGGTTTTCCTTCATACCTTGTGCCGAGGGTATCCTATTGCATGGTGGGTACTGCAAAGAGTATCAGCAAAAGCAAGTGAAGGGTGTTTCGCTGGATGATTCTTGGCTCCTCCGCATGGATGCTGAGCCTACCAAGATCAAGTGGGAACGGCGGAAAAAGGTTGGATATGCACCCACCGGTATGTATGGCACCTATACAATTGTATTGCGTCATTGGCTGACCCGAAACTTGTATGAAGTACGGTCTGGCGTTCAGATGGCCCTATGGGCAGCTAAATCGATAGCAGTGTCCTTTGGCGGCGTGTTCGATTCCTACGATGCCGAAGAAGACGACCTGACATCAGTCTTCTATAATGAGCTCTACGGGTACCAGATCAGCAACGGCCCTAATGGGCGATGGATATCCCTGAACCTGAAGAAGCCGAAACAAAAGAAAAGGGGCCCGAATAAGGCGAAGCTTAGGAAAATTCAGCAGCGCCAGCGTGAGGAAGCAGAACGGCGGCGTAAAGAAGAAGAAGAAGATGGCGTTGAGGTAGATGGGAGTGCAAACGGCGATGATGACGATGTCGATAGCATGGATGAAGCGAACGGCAATAAAAGCCATGTTAATGGAGATGCCGAGTCGTCTGATGATGGATCAGAGGAGGAGGAGGATGATCCAGATGATCCGCAGAAGACCGTGCCCATTGCTCGCTACAACGCAATGATGGCTGTTCAGAAGAATACGCTTTACATTTACGGCGGCATTGTCGAATCTCAGGAGAGGGAATATACGCTTGACGATTTCTACACTCTACATCTCGACAAGTTGGATCGTTTCACATGCCTGAAGGAGTGCAACATCGCGGAATTGGAATGGAAAGAGTCTGAAGACGAAGACGACGACGATGAATCAGAGAGCGACTCTGATGATAGTACTAGCGATGAAGAAGAAGGAGTGGAACAGCAAGCGGACGGCAGTGTGGCACCTTTGGAGCAGGTGGGACCCTCGGAAGACCCTTCCGCTGCGGATGAGGCTGTACCTGAACTGGATGCAGCTGCTCTGCGGGTACAAGCTACCGCCTTCTTGGGAGTTGCGAAGAACACAGACCGTACGGCTGAGGATGTGCTGTCCACTCCCATGCCCGGCGAAACGCTGAAAACGTTTTATGATCGAACAAGTAAGGGACAGCCTTGCATACATTGCTTTGTAATCCGCTGATGTATATGCTTACCCAGGGGAATACTGGACTCAAAAAGCGCATCAACAATCCTCCGAAAGCCGGGGAAAAGAGCTTAGACGTGATGGCTTTCAGATGGCTGACGAAAAGTACCAGACATATAAGCCCATCTTGGAGGAGATCGAGAAGATACAGAAGGAAGCTGAACTTGAAGGTGCGGACGCATCAAAGGGATCGGCTACTAAAGCCTCTGGGGTTGGAGTAGAAAGTCGGCACAGGCGATAGTCGTTGGCCATCGCGCATGTATTCTCAGACAGCACGGGTCGTCGTATTGAAATGCCATTCCCTGCAACATCGTCTCGGTTCTGGCCTATCGGGAACTGGGTGAAGCCCGACAAGATATTCGTGCTATGATTACAGTCCGTTAGAATCCATCCAATCCTTGACTCGCCTGTGGAAGGTTTCTCAGTCTTGTGAAAAAGCACCCTCCTGGAAAGGGTACCCACTCAAACCCATCCGAGCCAATGATCTCATCGTCCGGCGTCACCAAGAGATGGACGTCTTCACTATAGTCCCTCCGCAAGCGATGCCGTTCCAATTCTTCGGCTCGCTTGCGATTTCCTAATAGCGCAATTGGAAAGAATGGCTCGTAATCAAATTCTTGTGGTTGTTCGCTTAACAGGTCTTTTCGGCTCTTGAGAGCTTCCGCTATAGTCATAGGCGGATTCCCCAGAACTAAACCTGACAGGGGATGTGAGGACACATACGTCTGCGCAATCAGCGTGTTGTACCCATGCGCGAACAGAAGGGGCGGGAAGGGTGATTCGGATTGCCGTATCTGACGTTTCAGTTCTGTGAGATTGCACCAAAATTCAGCTACCCGAATCTTCAGGCTGCGGCAAGTGATTATCATTGACCTTCTTCGAAGTCTTCTAATCGCTTCGTAGGGCAGTCAACATCGATAGTCATGCAAGAGTAGCCAAGTGAATTGAAGCGCGATATCCACGGCGCCCAAGCCCTGAGGCAGAAGCTCCCAGTCCATTTGTGCATTCGTACAAGCATGTTACAAGTGGGTTTCCTCTCACGATGTAGCTTCACCGGACCATTTTTCGGAACTGAGGAAAGCCAGCGGCAATGCCAGTTCGCGGTCTGCCGTAGACGGATGGTGCGCGACACTTGAGAGTAGCCGCCTAAGTGAAGATCGCATTCCGGTCTGCGGCCTGATCTGGTCGATGCTTTGGACTACATAGTCGTGGTGCAAGGGACGCGTCCAAGCGCCCTGTTTCTGCCTTCGTACCTCGATCATTCAAGCACTACCGTATAACTAGACCTTAAGCGGGCTCTTTTTGTGGACAACCGCCCGCAAACTGTAGACCTTTATTGGGAGGCTGTTTGCTAGCATGACCCAAATTCGCATAGCTGCGGTGCAGTATGATCCTCAGTTTCGAGATGTCCAAGGCAACATTCAACATGTCAATGGGATGATCGACTATTTGACGCCAGAGCTAGTGGACATCCTTTTGCTACCTGAAATGGCATTCACAGGCTATATGTTTGCAAACAGGGAGGAGATCAATCCTTTCTTGGAACACGAAGATGGCCCAAGCATAAAGTGGGCTCAAGAAACCGCTAAGAGGCTGGAAAGTGCGGTAGTAGTAGGATACCCCGAGCTTGACAAAGTTACGGGAAAAGCTTTCAATTCTATGGCTGTTGTTGATGATTCAGGCTGTCTTCAGGTTTGTCTAGTCATGACTACGCACCGCCCACATAATCGGGCTGAATGGCCCCTCTGCTAGACAATATATCGGAAGCACTTTTTGTATGACACCGATAAAACATGGGCAAGCGAAGGGCCGAGCTTTCAGACTTTCGAGCTACAATTGAAAGCCTTATCCGAAGCCATAACCGTCGCGCCTGGGATATGTATGGATCTGGTAAGCCTCTTATCCTGTACAGACTGCTTCGCGAGGAAAGGGGCCAACTCTGAAAAACGTCTCCATAAATACTATCTAGAACCCGAAATATTTTATCGCGCCATTCGAGCTGTTTGAGTTTGCTTCACATGCACAGGCGTCACGCGCACAGCTTGTCCTCTGTTGCATGAACTGGCTGGTATCGGAACTAGCGGAAGACGACGATACAGTGCCAAATAATGCAGTAGACGATATCGATGTCTGGGCAGATGTGAAAGAGACGATTTCATATTTCGCTTTGCGGATGGCACCTATGATAGGTAGTAATGCCATCTTTGTTGGAAGTAACAGAGTTGGGACGGAAAGAGGCACAACTTTCACGGGTTCAAGCTGTGTTATGAAACTCGGTGAACGACCCGTTGTTTTGGAGTATGCCGGTAAAGCCGGAGAAGAGGTCCTGCTGAGTACTGTCGAGATACCTCAACGGTCAGATGTTGCGATCTCGGTGGTCCGGCGATTGCCAGATGTCATAGGAAGATAGAGCATCAATTGCAGGCTTGTAACAGTTTGGGTATCGAGGCCAAAGGTACTAGATGATCGTGGTATGGGGTACACCTATGTATTTATCAACAAATGAAAGCCACAGATGGACAAAGGCATAATCGCGAATGAAGAGCGTCTAGATAGAAGGCGGACTGGCCTTCAGAGGGGACCATATTTAGTGTCTCTCCTGTTCTGACGACCGTCTATGACGAACCATCCTCAGAGGCGTAGGGGTTACTGTTCCTTCTGCAATTGGCATCACTCCGCTACTGATTGTGGGTACCCCACCAGCCGGAGCACCGGCGATGATAGTCTGTCCGAACGAAAGAAACAAGAGCATCAGATACTGCCTCGGATCGGGGCTTAAAGCCATGGTAGTTCGCGACTTACTGTGGAGGACGCAATGGAGAATCCAGACCCCACAGCATCTGTCGACACGGAAGTGCTGACGGAGAAGATGCCTCCTTGGGCATACTAAGAAAGCACTCTGTGTAAGTATCGCTGCCGAACTGCAACCCTTGTCTGCTGGACAAGTCAGAAACTTACGATGTTCGAAGAATTGTAAATGTCCGCCATGAGAATAACATAGCCATCACCGATTGGTATGGACACGTTGGCGAGGGAGAAGCTGCTCTGATTCGCGAAAATGTTGAGAGCGAGAGGGGTGGGATAAGCAGGCCTGTTTCCCTCGAAAGCATGTCAGCCTTTCGGTCAGATTTCATGCTCTCCTTCCAGAGCTGGAAGTGTTTCAACTGACAGCATGCTATAATTGTAGACATTGACTATTAGTAGACTGATGTTCTGAGGATCCGAAACAGCCGGTGGCGTCCACATGATAGTCTCTTGATCTGAATAACTCCATTGCGCTCCGCTCGTAGGATTGGTAAAGCTCATGTTGGTCATGGTTGTGGTATTGTAGTTCACCTCCTCCTCCTGTGCTGCGACAAGGCTAGATGCAACCATTGCGATTGCCGCATAGGCTGTGGCGATAATAGCGGACTTCATGGTAGTGTTGTTGACGGGGTCAGGGTTATCTGTGGTTGATCCCCTGATGTCGAACTGCAGGTCTGTACTTGGTGAGTGAGCGTGAGCAAAAATGCGTATACTGTGCAGAAGGCGCAGATATAATGTCAAAGGAGAAGAGATGAAGACGCCTCTTTCCTGTCGGCGTTTTATCTACCTCCCGAACTCATTTGGGCAAGTGGACTAGATTCGAACCCAGCGTGAGATGAGGAGCACTCATCCGGATTCGATCTCGAATTAGCAGTTCCGATGTGTACTTTTTGCTCGCCGAACAAAGCCTGCAGAGCCACGCTACATACTTTCATTTTCTCGGCTCCGTGGAAAGATCGCTCTCGCTCTAGCTTTTCATTCGGGCGTTTATAAATTTGGATCTTTCCCGCGTTGAGCAAGCCACGAGGCACTCCGTGACTGATGGCGGCAGAGTAGTAGTAGTCTCTGGCTGTCCCGATGCCCGATCTTGCCTGGTACCTATTCCCGCATTTAGAAGGAGGTGTCCGGATGCAGACACAGAGCCGCTGGAAAAATTGCTTGCGTGGACGAGACAGACAGGCTTGTAGCCGTGCACCGCAGTACAGGAGTGCCGGTACAGCTTTGCCCTTGAAGCCGGCGGACAGCAGTTGCAAGCACGAAGCTTGTCAGCAACGAGTCATTTGGTGGGAAGCCATAGGGGGGCCCCATTCTCGATCGCCCTCGACGCCCGGACAATGTACAGTCACAAGTCGGCTGCCACTCAGCACCCCACTTAGCTGCTCGTTCAGCATGGGGAGACAGGCGCGCTCGTTCTGACCAGGTGCAAAGGCCCAATTACTCAGAGGAGCGCACTGGAGCGTGTTTACAGCGCGTATTTATAGACCGGCTCGATGAGAAGTTACACACCATGCGGATGACGGCCGTGCTGCTGAAGACTGCCGGGCAGCAGGAGTCAGGAGTCCAGCTGAATACTACTATCACAGCCCAGGGGCAGAATAGACATCGTGCTGTGCAGTAGCGAACCGCCAGACCCCACCCACACTGACATTATTAGTCAGGCTGCTGCCTTGTTCCGACCAGTAAGCAGCCGAGACACGGGACAGACGTGCAGGGCATCCGAAGAGGATGCAAGAAGCGCGCTGCATCGCTGTGCATCCTGCTCTTCTGCCTGCTCGTGCATGCAGCAAGGACACACGCATCCGTCAGCCATGGCTAGCCCATCATCCACCTCGCCGTCCGCTACAAGCAACTTGAAGCTCTTCCGTTTTCCCGTCCGGCCTGCGCGGGGCAGTTCATCAGCATCGGCAGCCAGCAGCAGTGCCGTGAGCAGCATCTTGGCGCGGACGCAGAGCAGCGGTGCGAGCAGTGTCGGCAGTGCAGATTCAGACATCGAAGCGGGTGAAGCAGCTCTCAAGGGCGACATCCGGTCAAATTGGTCAGTCTGCTTGGGAGGACTACGTGACCTTGTCCGCACGTGCAGCTGTGAACTGCAGAAACAATTGCAGCATGTTCTCGCTGACAGAGATCTCCCCTCCCTTTCCCCTTTGCACATCAACAGCATCGGCAAGCATTACTGCAAATGTAACCACTGTCATATCGGCGACTTTGTCTTCGATACGGAAGACGAGTTCCTAGTCTACTACGAGGCTTTGAAAGATGTCCTCGATGCAAAGGACTCCGGCAGAGCTATGAAGATTCACTGTTCTGAAACAGGAGCGCAACACTTTACTGCTTGAGAAGCCGCCAGCAATATGTCTGTATTGGCTTCTATGTCATGCACTCATGGGTGGCAAAGGCGGGACATCCTTATCATTGCTCCTTCCATAGAGACCTTCTCCACTGGCACTTCCGTTGCTGGTTCCCGGGCTCCGATGACTGGCCGCAGTACTTCCTTTCCTATCATGAGCGCCGGGGCGTCTATTGGTGCTGTACGGCAAGGAGTAGTCATATGTAGCCGTAGGCGGCAGGCCCCGCTCGGAGGCGAGACGGGCGTACCCTAAACGATGGAAGGCATTCATGCCTTGAACGAACTTGGACCCTGTGCGATGTGCATTGATGGTGTTGAGAAAGTCGACTGTACAGTCCCGCACGCTGTGTGATGGATGGAATAGACCGAACGCTAACGGTAGTAGACCTCCAAAGTGCGATGGCAAATGAGAGAGGAGCTTTCATTGGAAAAAGGATCAGTCTTCTAGCCCAAGTTCCTCGAAATCCTGGAAGCCACTCAAGCCTACCTCAATGATCTGTTCATCACTGTTTACATTGTCCCGCAGCATCCTGCAAATATGCTCTATCTCCTCACCGGACATTTTCTTACTATTTCGTAATCGAGAAATCTGATGATGTAGATCAACGCCTTTGATGGCTTTTGCAAAGTGAGCTGTCATTGAAGACGCGTGCTGAGGCTGACTTTGGCCCATCTGGGATTGTAGCCAATCCCTCTTATAAGCTTCGTAGCTTTTAGTCCTTCGCCAACCTTCTATTCGACCAGAATTACTCTGTATCTCTCGCTTGATTTCGTCAGGATTATTGGTAAAGAACACTAGGCCTGATCCCAAACGCCCAGGTATGAACGCTAGAGTAGGCCAATCAATCGAAGTTGTGCCGTATGTATCTTCTTCATATCTGGAAGCCAAGCGTACAAAACGACGCATGTAATCGATGAATCTCGCTCGGATGACCGCTTCTCCAAAGTGAGCCTGTATAGCGTTGACAATCTCATCCATGAAACTATTGTCGAAGGTATCGATTCTAGCTTCTATCCGAGGCATAGGGGCAGTTGAACCTGTAGCCGTATTTGTGGTGGAAGAGCTGGGTGCGAACGACGCTCCGCTTGAAGCGACGCCTGTTCCTCCCGTCGCTGGTCCATGGGGATTCGCTAAAGCTTCGCGAAAGGGCACTCGGCCGACATCGGTATCGCTGCCTAGAGCCGGTAAGCCAGTACCATTACTGCCAAAGGGTAAGCTTCCCGAGACCGCTGAGACAGCATCGGGGCTAAGTTCGATTGATTGATTTGACGTATGTCCAGGATTCCGGTTGCCAGTGTTCGAGGTAGAGAAGGAAGAGTGAGTTGCAGCTGACGAAGTTGACAGAGACAGCTGCGATGCGTTGGTGGATGGTGAATAAGACGACGTGGTGACTGAGGAGGGACCTTGTTGAATGTCTTTGCTGATATGGATGCGCCCAGTCTCGATGTTACACAACACGTCCCAAGTTGATGAGAGATCCTCGAAACGCGGGTTCGAGACGCCGGCAACATAGCCAGGCCTGCAGCCAAGAATCAGTACATACACCACTCGGCGGGCATAATTGCATTAGCAACTCACATCCCCAGAACGTTGTCTAGATTGGTGAGATTAGAGTATGGGAAACACCGCTCCGTCATCTCGGTGCCAAAAAACATGCCGCATCCACTGCCCAGGGCGGCCGCGGACAAAACAAAGTTGGACACCTGCGAGGCAGGCTGGTTCGCTCCACCTAAGATGAGTACCCGCTTGTAGGTGACAAGGGCGTTGAATAGCACGATTATGGGAGGGGTCAAGGAGCCATTGGTATGTAGATGAGGATGTTGCGGGCCTTGGGTGCTTGTAAAGTTGGAAAAGGTGGAAATGAGCGTGATGAGGGAATACTGCGCGGCAGGATAGTAGATTGCCGAAAGTTAATCAAGACACACCGAAAGTTAGGAGCGGTAAGTTTGACTTACATCACCGACTTCATGGGGAAATGTATATAGCGGTACGCGAATGGGTAGCGAAAGGTCATTATAGTTCACGCTTGTTTCGAAATAATGGGTGTCACGCAAACTCTTGCTCTTGGCGCTGTTCGGCAGAGTCGCCTTCGAAGTGGTCTCCTTTGCCATCCCAGCTGTCGAGGCATTCGAGTTATCGCTTCCAACGCGAGAGCGAGGTTGCTGGGCTGCTTCCCCGCCAGGCACCCCGAGATGATTCGACCGTTCCATCGTGGCTCGGCCGTAATCACGCCCAGTTGGTGACAAGGCGGACGGGGGGTTGATCGCTTCAATGCTATCCCCTTGGTTGGCAAACTTCTCTTCGAATAGGTCTCGCCTCTCAGAACAGCGCAATACCATCCGTTCGTCGAGGGACAGCGAAGGGGCTAGAGCAGTGTCGACGGAATTGATGGCTTCGTACATGCGCTTAAGAACTGTAGGAGTCGGCTCGTTGAAGTAGTCTTCGAGCGCTAGCAGGAGGATCGGCTGCGGGTGTATGTTTGCCATCAGGTGGGTTTCCGGTCGAAACATCAAGCACGTGTTCGAACTCACCTTGAAGATCTGAATGTATGGCCGGGGGCTGCATACGGCCAGAGCCTTGACGAGGGCCCCTCTGCAAATCAACGTTATAGATTTACATTCAGCTTGGCCAGCTTATGAGCCTATTGTGTTACCGACCAACCTCTTGTATGCGGAGCCATGCTTCGTTCGGACCAAGCTCATAACGTAAAGCAGGTCCGGCCGGGTTGCAGAATTCGGCGGCCCTTCATAACCATCTATGATGTGCTGCCCGGCTCCAGAAGTTGAGGTTTCTTTCTTGACCATGGTCGCACGGGTCTGATTGAGGTAGAAGATGGTCCAATCTTCGGTACGCTGGTGGGCGCCATCGGGCAGCATGAGCTCTGCCAGTAGGCTAACAGCGAGAAAAGACACAGTGCATGTCTCAGAACGGAAGAGTAGGTGCATGATCTGCCCAAACAACCTCTTGAAAGCTTACTGTCCATCGCATCCCGTCGGTCCAGGGTACTCATGCCTAAGCACTGAACCCTCGTCAATATCGAACTCAGCCAACAGCACATAATCGCAGGGTGGGCGGTCCTGGGAGGCCATACTAGCGAGTCCCTCCCTGGTTTCTCTCTATCACCATGTGTGCATGGCTGCAGGCTTCGGTCTCAATTCGGTATGGTAGTTGCCAGGAGGAAAGGCGACGGTATGATATGCACCTAATCCGTTATAAGACCATCAGCGCCTGGCAGGCGAATATTCCACGGCAACAAGAGGTTAAAGCTGAATGTGACGTTCGACACACATCTCAAATGCAGTCACCAGCTATTTACGGGAGACCACCGCACCCCGTTGCCCTTCCATTCGAGGAATCTATCTATATAGCGGAAGTGGCGTAAGTCTGGATCCATCGTGGAGCTACCTTGCCACCCGTCGGATCTAGTTACCACTTGAGATCGTCCAGAGAATGGCGACCCTAAAAGCCGAGCTCTCTCAGAAGCCTGCATTCGATATTGGACTGCAAGATGGACATCAGACCATAGTCACGTGACTATAATGCTTGTCTCTTTCTCGCAGCATGAGCGTATGCATCGGCGCCATGGTTGCCCGCAGCTTCTTCGGAGTATGTCCACTGCCAAGTTACGGTGTTCCATCATGCAGCTTGCGCGTCCTTTCGCATTCTGGACAACTTTCGGGAGTTGACTTCAGGCTCGTCGCGATCACCCGTGTAGAGCTGTTCTTCGCCAACTCGCTACTTTGCCAGCATGCCCGCGCCTGCAGCGCCCCGCAAGAAGGGCACATTAACGAGCACTACATCTACAAGAACATCTCGCAGTACTGCCTCTACAGTCACGTCAGCAGCCCGCTCAGCCGGTGCAAGCGTTGAAGCCGATCTCGCAAATCGCCTCGAGCAAGTCAGCCTGAGCAATGCTCCAACAACGCGTAGGACAGCAGCAATTTCTTCGAGGCTGCAAGCGAAAGCTTCAGTATCTGGAAGGACGCCATCAGCTTCACTCAAAGCCCGGAGTCCGCCAAAAGCTGCAGCTCCACCTGCATCGCTGGCAACCTTGTTTCCTTTAGTAAACAACACACTTGCGAAACTAAGCGAAACTCGCAAAGCAGCTTGCCCACCCTACAGCGCAGACAATAGCTTCGTGAAAGCTGTACAGGATGCATCAGTATCTCTGGATACGCTACTGGCTCGCTTGCGAAGGTTAAGCGCCTCGCCGGATCTGGCAGCGCAGGAGCTTCCAAAATGCGGCCTTCTATCGATAGAGCGCGCAGCCATCTTGCTGGTCTCGCTTTGCATCGATGCTAATCTTGTAAGCAACGTGATAGTTCCTCTTCCTTCTTCTGCAGATGGCTGAATACTTGAATGTTATAGCTCGAAGCGGCCGCGCAGCAGCTCAGCTCTATAAGACAATCCTTGATCCGCATATACAATGAAGAATTGGGCGACGGTGGACCCCAGATTCTACCTGCTCATCTCGAAGAATTACAATCGGAGGCATCAGGCAGCAAGCCAGGTAGCCGTCCAAACTCAACATTATCAGCCAAGCGACCAGCTTCAGTTTCATCGTCACGTAGAACCCTCAAGGCCAATCTGCGGGATGTCGCAAAGCTCCTCTCATTCCCATCTTTCCCGCAAGAATGGAACTGCGAGTTCTCTGCACAAGAGGTCTGCACGTCCATACTGATTGTGCAGAATCAAGTATTGACCTGCCTCTACGGCCTACCAAAATCCTCTACACGACGATCCTCGGGAAAGCTGGCGAATCCCTCTCTTACTCCACGCGCATCTTCCAGCAGGTTATCGCAAGCGAGCAAGGAGGACACCGAATCAAGGACTGCAATCATCCTCGAAGCCCTCGAGGCCGAAGCTGGTCATCCCCTGGCAACCTTTCGTGGGGCAGTCAGGCTTATGCAGCCGGCAGAGCGTTCGAAGACCGAGCATTACATTGCTACGATATATTCCCTGATTATGAAACGTACTTCTGAACTCGCTATGAAAGAGACAGCGTCCCCTTTGATGAGCATCCGAATTCAGTTCTACGCACTCGAGTGTTTGCTAGAAAACCAATCCTATTTTGCGCCTGCGACTATACGATCGGACAGTACGGATCTGGACGATAAGGCTGTCAACTCTCTGGCAGGAAACCTCTACAAGGCATTGATCTACTTCGGGAAGACGTCGACAGGGAACGGAATCCCCGAAACAGAACTTGCATCTCAAATATCAGAAAAAGTGCTTTCATTGATCAGGAGGATCAAGGACACCGTCAAACCAGAGGAACGCCTATTACACTCAAAGGCCTATCTAGAGGTTACAAATCTCTTAATGCAGCTTTTCGATAAGGGCAAGCTTGACACCACACCCCTCCGGTTGCCAGAAGAAATCGGGCCGAGCTCGTCGGGCAATGCAAGCGACATTGCTGTCTCGCATACTCAGGACTCGGACACGGAGCGCGAGGGCCTGCGATTAGGTAGCGCTTTGACCTCTCATGTCACCGCTCTGGCACAGTGGATATCCTCCGACTACATTTCTGTCTACACAGACTATGTCGCTCTCCAAGACTCGCTGGTACGCTCTGGGGAATTTCTTCAAGTCGATGCTGCTCTGTCAGCGAACGCAAGCATGGTGAAGTTGAAGGCAAGTATATCTCGCTCTTTGGAGCGTCTCCATCACTACGCATATCGTAGCTACAAGAGTCTGTTCAAGCAAGATGACACCAGTCCAAACTCGTCAGCTACCACAAGTGACGCCGAAGCGATACTGAAGCAGTTGCTGACGAAATTCTGCACAACCATTGAAGCAACGAAAACAACACTGGACCTGCGATGCAGGGCAATCGACACCCTGTTGCTGTTTGCCCGCCTCGAGTTCCGACTGCATGAGCCAGCAAGCTACAAACAGGCATATCTTCACATGCAGCGGTGCGTCGCCTTGCTATCAAATCTCGAACCTTCAGTCTCGCAAGATATCCGCATACTGGGGACTATAGCGTCGGGCGCATACAGCATTGGGCGTGCACTGTATCATGGGGAGAAATATGCCAATGCTGTTCCCTTCTTTCGCATCAGCTGCGCAGCCACTGATAACATGATCGAAGAATACAAGAATGTAGACTCTGCTACCTCGTCTACAGAAGTCCTCGACAAGGGCGCCAGTCGATGGGAATTGCTAGCTTCCGCGTGTATGCATTGTCAAGAGAAGGAGGAGGCCCTACTTGCGTATTCTAAATGTCTCTCCTTACTATATCGCCTACAGGAAACGCGTCACATTCCGGAACCATCACAAGACCCTGCTTTCATGAGGGTGCTGTCGAAGTACATGATACTCGCCGTTCTGGACCTCCTCATGACTCCCGAGAGAGCGTCCATAGCATCGACATTGGCAGCCGTATCCACTTTGCCAAAGGGAGCACTAGTCGATGGTTTTCTGTTAGAAGCGCAATCTCACTGCCTTCGTGAATATCTGCATAAGCCAGAAGCTTTGCTAGCGGTAAGCTATTACCTTGATGCATCCATCGCCGCATACGAAATCGCCGGAGCAAAGCCACAATTGGCAAGGTATGTTGGACCTTCATGAGATCTGAAGTTGGCGTGTGTTGCTTCGCAGTAACTGAAGCCCTTGTTAAGACTTCTCCTCAGGCGAATGTACCTTACGGTCGAACACAGCCAAGGTGCAGCATCAGATGTTATTCATGATTTAGCGGCACGTCTAGCAAGGACTTGCGCCAGCGAGCAATCGGCCTTGTGGAAAGCAGAGTTGTTGGCTTCGTCCAAGCTCTTGATGGCACTATACAAAATTCGCCATCGTGAAAGATTGGCTTCAAAGGTATTGGCCAAAGAGGCCAAAGAAGCGCTCGCCATCATACGAACGAGCCTACTGGCTGATGATGTAAAAGACCCAGGACCAGGGAATCCGTCCGGCAAATCAACAGCTAACGGTATCACAAGTAGGGTTCCTGCGGCTCCTGTGAAGAAGCAGCCATTGGCAAGGAATAGCAGCAAAAGCTCCACCATAGCTACAGGTCATCGCAAGCCGTTATCTCCGAGAAGCAACGCTGCACAAGCTACCCATCGTGTAGTTACTCCGCCACGCCACAGCAACCGAGACATAGAAAGCGATCGCTCTGCGGGATGCAGTGCAGATACGGCCATCACCAAATCGGGGCAACGATTGCGCGTCACAGGAGAATCATTTGCGCTCTTCGACATCACCGCTTGTGTCTTAGGGCTGTTCGAACACACTTTTTTAAGGATAGGCTATCTTCGGTTGATGAAGAGTATCTGTGAAGAGCATTTGGGGGAGAGATTTGTGCTTGTCTGCCTGGATCTGGCCTTTGAATACCAACAGCTTGGTAAATTCAGGCGTGCGAAAGCGATGTTGGCAAAGGCAGAAAATGCAGCGAGCACAGCTGATCTCTCTGCCGAAACACGAAGTCTTCTCATGCTACGAAGGGCAGAACAGCTTTCACAAATGGGCTCCCACAAGGAAAGGTAAGCCGCGGTGGTAATGAGTCAACGAAGAGATAACCTAACATCGCGAGGGGTCGTGTTGACAGTGAGAACGAATACCGGCGAGCCCTTACGGTCTCGGAAAGGATCACATCTGATGAGGACATCGTCAGTTCATCACGAGAACGGATTATACATCGCACATCTCTTCTATACCGTACTGCTCAAGCAGTAAGAAGCTACGTCATAATCACTGGGAGCAAGGTAAGTCTGACGAAATCGCAGCCGGTCATGTGCTTACTTATTACATGTCAGGGAGAGATCCAAGATGCCATCAATGCCTCGATGCAAGCACTTCGACTCTGTAATCGAGCTCTAGCCAACCTGTCTCGCCTGGTTCCTGCAACCTCAAATCGCCAATCAGACGTTGACAATACGTGCGTTACTCCAGATACTCCGGAAGCCTCGCAGGCTGCGAGTTCTGCAGTCGATAAGATAGCATGGTCAGGTGCTGGTGCTGCACAAGCGGCGATTGGCTGGCGTATAACTCAAGTAGGGTTTCAGACAGGCGGATGCTCGAAATTTTGGCTGACTTTCAGCAAATATGTAGCTACTTAGCCGGACGCTACTAGATTTAGCGCAACTCTTTCGGAATCGTGGCACCGTCAGACTCGCGACTTACTTCTACAGACAGGGGACCGATCTAGCGGAATCTCTTAATGCACCCCGCTTGGAAGCAAAAATTTTGGCGAAGCACATAGAGCTGGAGAGAGATCTAGATTGTGACTCTGGGGCACAAGCTAAGCTGGAAAAGCTTTCGGAGATTGCCGCAACAGTAAGGATTCTGTACCTCGCCTGTACGATTTGCTCAGCTCTAACGTATTCGCATATTGCTGCATCAGGAAGGCGGCTTGAGTACCGTAGATGTCCTACATTTGAGCGGTCAAGTGTCTGCCCGTCATTCCGACTATGATGCAGCCGAGGCCGCGTTTAGCACGGCGCTTGGCTCGCTTCGGAAACTTGATAAAGCTTTCGTCGACACAGACAGCCAGTTCCCTAGGTAGATCTCGACACCTCGTTCTAGTGATTGTTGAAGCGTTGACAGAAACTGTCCCATTGACAGTCCCATGCGGCGTGTACCGCGCAACCCAGAAAAGCTCTCACCCGAACGAGTCGCCCTTGCTAACGGAAATGAGGCTGTATTGCCTTGCATGCAGAGCGAGATTCTGGAACAGTGCAGTAAGATTACGTCTGCGGCATAAGAAGTCCCCAATGAACTTGACTGACGCGCCTCCGCAGTCACAATGTTCAGTGCATCTGGACAGTCCGAGAAGTTGCAAGTTTGGCTGGACCAGCTGTGCACTCTGTCGCGATGCACAGGATGGCGGCTGGAAGACAACCTACTTCAGGCAAAAGTCCGTCTTTCCGAAGTCTTTATGGATATAAGACAGGATCCAGTTGCAGGCCTGTTGTGCGAATCCGGTAGGTGACAAGCGCCTCGTCATTTCATTCCACTGACTGAGACGTCTGGCGTACTGTAGTTCTCTCCATGCCGTCCCTGATACACCCTGATCATCAAAGCTTAATGGACCTCAATAGGCGTTTCCCAGCGGCTCTTTCGGAGATTGAGCTTGAGCTCCTCGGAAGTGCAGTCGGTCATCAGATGCTGGCCAGTCCACAGCGCTGGCGGAGTTTGAGCGGGGCCATTGCACACCTGCGTATGTTACAGGCAAGCATGGGCAGGTCAGATGCTATATCGACCATTGCAGTGGCGTCGGCACTACGTATGTGACAACAAGCTGCTGAGGAAGCACAGCACCTTATTGAGAACGATATACTTTGGCAGAGGGCGGCACTGCTGTAACGGCACGACGCGAAATGTTAGACGTAATGCACAATAAGCTCACGCATGGCATCTTACGCGATGACCTTATCTGGCCAAATTCTCAGCCTCGCTTAATGAATTCGCATCCATTCGCGACACATTGGCAACACCTTGAAGAAAGGTACAGAAGCGCAACAATGCAAAGCATCTTCGGTCCTGGCGACATCGGCTCTCTTCTCCCTGATTCCTGGTCCGTTTTGTCACTGCATGTGACTCCAGACGCAATGAGCCTCTTGGCAGTATTCTACGCACCCAATGCGCAGCCTCTGATCCTGCAGCTTCCATTTGACCGCGTAGGGCGCCGCGAAGGTGACGAGAGCATCTTCGACCTGCAAGCCGCAAGACTGGAGATGAACGAAATCACATCGGCGGCCAATGCGACTTCACAGAACGCAAAGAATGTCACAAGTTATGAAGACCGAAGAAATTGGTGGGCCGAAAGGAAGGCACTCGATCGGCGCTTGGCCGAACTTCTTGTAAACATCGAAAAGCGGTGGCTGGGAGCATACAAAGTATGTAATCCTTCGCAACGTCGTGTGGGCACGTGTAAGCGCTAACCCGCCGCAAAACAGTGTATCCTCAATAAGGATTCAGTGCATGTGACGACTGCGCCAGATATCAATAGCACACGCCATTCCAAGTTGCTGGGTTTTATCGAAAAGACTATACACAACTCCCACAACCAGAAAGTTGCTCAGCTGAGGCTAAATTCCGCTCTAGTCGAGATGCTCTACAATTTGCCGGACGACGCAGACGATGATGATCTGGAAGACTGGCTTCACTTCATACTTGACTCATTACAGTTTGCAGGCGTCCGTGTCGCCTATGACGAACTTGATCTGGATCAGGTCGGTCGTTGATTACTGCTATTGCACTGGGGCCAGACTCATCAAGGTGTTTTCTTACATAGGCCGTTGTTGATCTGCGAAGTCTTCTGGAGGATCGTAAAGAGGATGACCAACAAGAAACACAAAGTTCGGTCCCATCGACGAATGCCGACTCTCACCTTTTCCTCGTGCTGGATAAAGGACTGCACTGTTTCCCTTGGGAATCACTGCCTTGTCTGACTAATCGCTCGGTCAGTCGGCTACCATCGCTAGAGTTTCTTACAGATCGCCTTCAATACAAGGAGCACTTGTGCAGGGAAATTGGGCCGTACCCTGGCCTTGAAATCGACAGCAAGAAAACGTTCTACCTCCTTAATCCTGATGGAGATCTTAAACATACGCAGCAAGAGTTTTCTGACCTGTCCGAGGTACGGAGTTGGACTGGCATCACCGGGAGAGCCCCTCTGGAAGAAGAAATGCGGAGGCATCTGAGCACGCAAGATTTATTTTTGTAAGCTGTCGCAAGTAGCTCAAGTTCAGCGGTTGGCTCACGTACGAAATCTACAGGTATCTTGGACATGGCGGCGCAGAGCAGTACATTCGACCACACGTTCTGCACGCTTTACCATCCTGCGCTACGGCATTGTTATGGGGCTGCTCCTCAGGCTATCTAAAAGATCAAGGAGAATTTGAGGAGACGGGGACTCCGCTTATTTACATGCAAGCTGGCGCGTACGTATGCCGCTGGTCACCTGCCTGCTGCTTTATAGCTAGCTGATCGTAGATTTTGCAGTCCCGCCGTTGTAGGCAATCTATGGGATGTTACGGACAAGGATCTAGATCGCTACACACGCTCAACCCTGGAGAAGTTTGGCCTTTTAGGAGAGAACGACGAAATGATGTCCTTGCCCTCAGCTATAGCTGCTTCACGAAGCGCTTGTTCCCTTCGTTATCTAAATGGTGCTGCCCCAGTGGTTTGGGGAATTCCAGTTCGACTCGCCAAAAAGAGCGCATCTGCTCCATCATAGTCTCGACTGCAACGAAGTATGTAACCGCACACCCATGTAGCATAGGCGCTCTTGATTGTTTTTAAATAGGGTTGTAGTTAATACACTGCCGGGTCATAGTAATGATGCCTTCTTATATTTCAATGTCGATTTATGCTACATGAGAGCTGCCTGACAAGATGGACAACGGTTATTTGTTGCCAAGTATGCACGCATGCACGGCTCCGCGTGAAATACCTCCATACATACGGGGAGAACCACTGTGGGATCGGGCATGTCGTCAATTGCACAAATACTTGCATAAGACACAATCGAATGCTGTCTCACCTGCAAGCTCGTCCTCCTTAAACTGTTCCAGACAAATTTTGCATTTATTGCAATTGATTCCCACGCAGGACAATTTTTGCTTGATCTTGCCTTTCTTGTCAACACGTCTGCGCTCAAGCTCGACGCGACCAACTGGTAAGGAATCGATCTCCTCAGTTGTCGCCGGCTGTGAAACTCCAAGAACCTCCCTCAACACTCGCGAAGACTACACAGCATGTGAACATCAGCTGATGAGCTCATTCATGGCTATATGTATGACCTACATTGCTGACGCTTCCCTCATCCATACGGGCGAGCATAACCTCCAAGTCGGTATACTCGTGAAGCTGTTGCGGAGCGGGTATCTCCATCCTCTCAAGTGCCGGGACCCGGTCCGAGTCTATCGAGATATCTTCGATTGGGTGAGCACCGTCTGTAGACCTGTTGTGATACCCGAATGCAGGAAGTGCAGAGCCATTGGAGACTGAGGACTTGACGGTGAGGGAGCTCTCAGACTCCCGAGGCGTGGAAGGCGCAGAGCTACCGATGGGGCGGGGTGGCAAGGGCGGTAAAGGTCTTCGCGCGCGGAAGTCAGATGGTGGGGTGCTGGCCGAACTCAAAGCAGACGGCACTGAAGCAGAGTATACATGCCTGGGACGACTGCCGAGTCTACTCCTAGTCTCGAAGGAAGGTGGAGACGCTCTTGCACTTTCGGAGGGTTGTCTAGCGCCGCTTCCAAAGGACTGTCTATGCTGCTGTCCAGCAGATATAGACTGAGGACGCCGCACCGCCGGAACGCGCTGCAAGGAGGAACCCCATGCGGTGGTACCCCAAAGACTTTCGTACGAAGGAGCTATAGTTTCCGTCTCTTTGCTCACAGTCACGTTTGCAGGTGGTAGCAAACGGGCAGAGGGCGGCAATGCCGGCGGTAGTTGACGGGGTAATGAGAAGGTCGATTCCGAGTATATGTGCTCATCATCTTGACTGCCTTGAGCTTGACGGTCGGAAGGTGATGCCGGTCCGATTGGAGCTGCATGCAGGTTATTGCTACTAAACGACAGCTCCGCCGGCTGGCCCACTACTTCCCAATGAGCTGCTGTCGTGGAAGGAGAAGGTGCCTGATCCTGGCCAAATACTGGCCATGGATTTTCATCTTCCTCCACAGTCGCAAGAGTTCCCGGCATGCCCTGTGATGGTTTGTTGCCGCAAGAGCTCGTAGATTGTTGGCTTTGGGAAGTTCCGCTTGTGATAGCTTGCTCTTCAGGGTCCAAGTGATTGAAGGTCTTCCTCAACCTCTCTTGGATGGCGTCCCGATCCCAGACACCGCCCCAGCGCTTAGGAGGCACCGGAGGTGGCTTTCGCTTGATACTCAGGGGCCTCGATAGAAGGGCAGAGTGGCGACGCCCATCTTCTGCACGTCGCCACGAGGCCGCAGCTGCTTCCCTGTCGAGTTCGTTTGCATGTGCGGCGCCCGAAAGCAGTGAGGAATGTGTGCGAGAATCAAGATGCGTGACGGTTGAGGGTGGCTTCTTCGTAGATTCATCATCTGCCGAATCGCTGCCTGAATCTGACTGTCCTTGAGAGTCATTGTTCAACTCTTCCTCTGACGAGGAGGACGCCGAAGCTGCCCCGTGTATACTCGGTGACCGAAGCTGTCGCTTCGAGAGTTTGCGAAGATTATCAGTTGACAATGGGTCTGTAGTTAATCGTGGAGGTGCTTTCGGAAGCGTCATAACTGGCATTGTACCACCGGACGCAGCCGAAGATGGCCTTGACGAGGCCACTTCCAACTGCTGTTTGTGTTCTACTGCGACTGCCTCCTTACGAGGAGACTGGAGCCGAGGGCCCATATTCGGTCTGAACAGACGAGATATACGGGAAGCGGTTTTTTGTAGCTGGTTTGGAGAAGATATTGTATCTGCAGTTGACTTGCTTGACGAATCATCTCCCGTAGCCGGTACATGTGGAACTGCCGCTGATTCAGCAGAGATATTGGTCTCTGCAGGCTCAGATGCGGACAGTCTATTGTCTGACTCCACGGAAGGTTCGGTAATCGATTGAACGCAGGCGGCAGACTCCCGCTTGGCCTCCACTTCCGCAGCAAGCTGGCGAGCTAGTTGATGTGCAGGACTCGCCGTTAACGACGTTTGCATCAGTTCAACTGACTCGGCTTGCTGTGAGGCAGAAACGTCACTGGGTGATTCATGCGTGTACGGCTCGGACGCCTCGGATGCTGGTTGTCCCTCTTGGACCTTATCCACGTCTGTTGAACCAGTCACTGCCACCGTTGCATCCCCGGCTGGAAGCCTGCCCAGAGCAGCCTGCAGCATAGCCAAGCGAATATTCTCACGAGGACCAGATCCTTCTGTTGACGTCGTAGTGGAGGGCACTATCGCGTCCAGGGGCGGGTGCTGAACATTGCGGTGTCGGGGCAGACTAACATTGGAGCTGGCTGGACTGCTTTGAACTACCGCTGACATGGACTTGCTGTGCTGCCTCTCGACCTCAAAGCGTTGTAATCGTGCGCGGCGAACGGTTCCTACTGAGGGAAATCGGGCTGTTTGCGAGGTATCTGTTCTTGCAGGGCGCTCTTGCCTACGGTCGTCCGAACTATGAGGAACCGAGGCTGTTCCGGTCTGGGAGTGTGTATTTTCCACAAGAATGGGCGGTAATAGTCCTGCTTCTTGCGTTCCTTGCGCCACCGGCGATTCTACCTGCGGCGCGCACGCAGCTGAATTACTTACGCTTGAAGCGGGTTGAGTCTCAGTAGCCGTCTTCCACTGCTGTAGACGCTGCATGCGGTCTTCAAGACTGATGCCCTCTCGCCTCCAGGCTTCCCAATGACGCAATTGCCAGCGAAGTCCTTTCATGCTATCACCGTGCGCTCCATCCATTGGAGGGGTGGATGTGCCCGAATGTCGACCTTGCGATGTCAAAAGGTCGACCTCATTTTCGGACGAGGCATATCCCCTCGAGCGCTCCTCCAGAGCGTCCAGATCCACGTCCGGAAGAGATGCATCTAGGGAGAGGGATGCGGCAGAATGAGGGCGGTCGCGCCTTACGTGAGAAGAGCCAGCGTCAGGAGACGGTGATCTTGACCGAAATGCTGGCGGTGGCGAGTCTGGTACTGGGGGGTTGGACGTAGTCGGGTCTGCAATGGTTGCTGGTTGATCTACAGGGTCGTGGTAGGCGGAGAGATAGGCATGTATAGGCGTAAATGCGAGAGTGATAGTTTCCTGTGGTGGAGACCAGGCAGGCGGAGCTGGCTCATTGACGTTCTCTCCTGTAGCCGGGACAGTCGTAGAGGCGGTGGCGTTCGCCTGGCTAGTACTTGGCACAGATTGTGGTGACCTCGGGTTTCCCTGTGTAGCGGCAAGTCTGCTAGCTGTCTGGGTACTAGGGACTGGTGAAGGTACGGGTGAGGTGGATGTCGGCGGGAAGCGTCGCAATAAAGCGGTCTCGTCTAGGTGTCGATTCCTCGAAGGTGCCGACTGAACGGCTGGACGAGGAAGAGTTGATGCGGGAGTCCCTGATGCAGGCAAATATGTTGTTGGAGGTGGGGCTATAGTCTTATTTGAGGCCGTTGCAGGGATATTAGATCTCGTAGGTCTCGCTGCTGCAGACCGTACGCTCGGCTGCGGACTGGATAATGCCTGCGAAGCTGCGCTGGGCGTAATCGACACTATAGGTGGCTTTCCACTACTTGTCGGCAGAAGTTGCTTTTTTTTCTTTTTCTTTCCTGCCGCGTCCGTCATTGTTGCAGAGCTCCCTGTTGGTACCGAACCACTGGTACTTCGGCTTGCTGAAGAAGCCTTGATAATTGTGGATGTTGTAGTCGAGGCCTGCGATGGTGTAGTTTTAGTCTTCTTTTTCTTCGTCTTCGATGTAGCGCTCTTCTTGGACGAAATTGATTGGGAGTCTTTGCTTGTGGAAGCTATACTGCTGGCAATAGTGCCTGACAAACTCGCGGCATCGCTTGCGCTTGCCGCACTAGTATTCGTCGATGCAGTTCGAGACAGATAGTGATGAGGCGATCCGGCGAGTGCTCTCGCACTCGGTACAGATAAATAGGACGGGTCGGCACTACTTTCATGCTGCGCGGATAGTCCTGGGGGTGCGAGGCCCAGATTACGAACCGCTTCCTCGATTTCATTCGGTACCCGCTTTTTCGAGGCCCGCGCCACAGGAGGCGTCGCGGTCAAATCCGCTCTACCTTTTCCCTTGGGATCACTATGGGCAAACATCAGGGTGGAAGCGCTCAGTGCGGACTCGGACGCCGGCGGCAGGCTGTTCACGCTGGATGTCGATCTCGCACTGGAAGCACTGTGTATACTAGGTGTTGGCTCGGTGCGCTTGAAGCCATAAGCACTACCATTAGGGCTCAGTGCAGGTCGGTTGTGACCGTCGCCAGTATGTACAGACGCTGCTGTCGTCGCCGGTGCAGAAGGCCGCCTCGTGCCGTCGGAAGCTGCTTGCATCCGGCTGCCCTGGCCCACAGTGACGTGCGGTACATTAGGAGAGTCTGTCCGAGCCGAGCGATGGCTGCCGGCTTGATGCAGCTGGACTGGACGCGCTCTACTGCCTGTATTATAGCTCTGTGTATAGATTGGGCCTTCCAAGCTGTCGGTGCTGGACGCAGCGCTGCCGAGTTGCTGCAGGCTCAGCGGCATTTGGCTGGTTGAAGGAAGCGGCGAATGACCTGGAGCTGAGACGCCCTTTTCAGTCAGCCGCACAGGCTTGCTATCATGGTATTGACTTACTGCTTCTGGCGCTGGCTTGTGGCTTCGGTCCCAGCCGTGAGGATGCATTGCCACTATTGCTGCTTTGATGTTGTCGATGCTTTACATGGCTGCTGGCAAGCGTGCGCTGATTCAACGGAAGTGTAGGGTCCATCCGAGCAGTAATCCCGTGAGCCTATGGTCATCGCACGAATTACGCTGCGCCGGTCTATTTGTGCAGGCAGTCGAAAGTCAAGAGCTCCCCGAGACAGCTCAGCAGATCCCCTGCTAATGATGATGGCTTCAGCCGACATTGAACCGCAAAAAGCCGAACATAAATCAACTCTGCTTGATTGCTCTCAACATACATCTAAGTCACAACGATGTCTGGATGGTGGAAGACAGATCTTCTAGACACGTTATTACACCATCGAAGGACCCCAAGACTGGAATAGCAAGCTAGCTCTTTCGGAGAGAAATGAAGGAAAGAACCAGATTGCCATAGGAAATACACTAGACAAATACACAAGTCGAGGTTTTTCTTCTCTCATGCTGATTTCGTTGTTGTGCGCACATACGGGTACGAGGTTGCCGGTCTGCTGATTGAGTGGAGAGCCAGCCAAGGGACCCCGCATCCTGATCCTTCTTCAGCATAAATCGACAGCCCTTATACATATACATTGGGGAACGTAATGACAGTATTTGGAGGCGACTCAGAGACGCATGGGGTGATATACAAGAGGGTAAGGCTAACCACGTGCTGGATCTCGATATTTCACCGATTGACTGGATGTGGCGGATGAGCGACGGTCCCCAATAGGTCACGAAAACCATACAGAGATTGGCCTTCCCCATCGAGAACTGTGCTGTAGCCGTCTTGAGTAATTCTATCGCACTGGGCCACCGAGTCGGAACTGAGCTTTGTCCGACTGCCGTTCATTGGGGGGCTGTTGCGGCTTGATCTTAAATTCGGCAAGAATGGAAATATGATCACTCGGGAAGTGAGCGTTCGGGAAACCCACAACCTTGCTTAGGTAGGCAGGGTCGACTTCGCCAAGGAGGCCTGTCACGCTTAATGAGTTGGTTGTATGCCAGATGTGATCAATGCAACCCTTGAAGCCGGGCGTCCAGTTGGTGACTATTGGGCCTTCTCCAGTTGCTACAGAATGACCATTGTTATCTAGATGGGAGTAAGCAGATTTCAGGGGAAACCTATGACCCAATCCTTCTGATGTGTAGCTGCCATAAACATGTGACATAAAGTCTTGGTGGTTCTTGTCGACCGTACCGTTGGTCAGGTATTCGTACACACCGGAATTAGGTGTCGAATTGAAATCACCGCAGATGATCATGGGGATTTTGTTGCCATCGCTATACAAGGGAGCCTTATCATATCCTTTCCCGAGGGATGAAGGATGCTTCGGTGGTAATCTCGTGAAGTGGTTGGCTGTCTTGGTGAGCTCATCCATGAGCATGGCAACCTGTACGAGCTTAACATCGCGAAACTCGTTATCCCAGTAAACATGCGTGTTTGCGCAAATGAGCCGAGCCCCTGATTCTTTGTGTTCTAACAGAGCGAGCACAGCGATATTGTCCTTCGTCATAACACGATTGAACATATCCTCTGTCTTTTTAAAGTCTGGCCGCCGCATTGCTATCTGGTTGAATTCGACTAGTTGTTGCTCAACCAGCGAGAAGCTACAAGCAAATCACATGGTTAGTCACCCCTCAGATCCCGACATTAAGACAGACTAAGCTTACGTAGCAGGCTTGTAGAAGGTGGCATTGCCATCAACATGCTTCTTCTCCTCCGCGGTCATAGTTCTGGCTTTCGTTCTTGGCCAGTAGATACCTTCATATCCATTATTACTCAAGTTAGGTAAAAAGAATTCCTCGTACTGCTGGCCATCCACCTCCTGCAAACAGATGATATCGGCGCTGTAACCAAGAATCTCCTGCAAGATGAGTTCTTTTCTGTAGTCCCAACTGAGGGCCCAGCTCGGCGTATAGCCATACATCTGAGGTGTTGCTGCTTTCTCACAGAGAACGTTGTAGCAAAACACGGAGAAAGTTTCAGGTTCTGGGCGATCAGCGTCGTCTGCTGAAGGGAAACTGTCCGCATCTACGCTAATCCACTCTCTATCTGCAGGTGGCAGCGGTACAGGGCATGAATCTCGGAGGTATGATATCAAGCCTGAAGTGCCTTCTTTCTCAACAAGCGTCCGTAGATTGTCGGGAAGGGGGTTGCCGTCGATGCCGAGTAGATCAAGCTGATAAAGAGTACCAAGTTCAGGAGGTAGGTTGGTAAGCTGATTGTCGAAGAGAAGTAATTCTCGAAGATTGGTCAACATGCCCAACTCGGGTGGCACAGATGTAAGGTTGTTGCCGCTAACGTCTAGAAGGACAAGATGTTTTAAGCTTGAAAGGCCGGCTGGCAAAGAGGTAAGATTGTTATGCGGGACGTATAGAGTGGTCAGGAAGGAGTACTTGAAGAGTTCGACAGAGAGATTTCGCAAGTGCATTCCGCCCATGTCGATCGTGGACCATGCTTGTCCAGTCTTCTCACGTTCGGCTTCGATGTAAGCCGCAGTATTGATCGACGCCGGAGTATCTATGGAGCGAGAATTTGCACCTCCTTTCCTGATAGCGGCCAGTGTCAGTGGCTTGGCCTCTTCTGCTGCGACACTGTCTGATCGACCGTGGCCTTCTTTGCCTTCCTTGCTTGGCCGACCGATGGACATGGTGGGGTGTCGCACCGGATCTCCGACAGCAACGCTGCCTGAGGTGGTCACCATTCCCCTCTGCTGTAAGTGAGCAGCTCTGGCATGGTGATGTGCGCTGGTAGTCTTTTGCGAGATTTGTCGGTAGTAGATCTGCTGTTGCCAATGGGCCGACGTAGATTCGTCTAGATTAGTCTGCTGTTGTTGCTGCTGCTGCCCTTGGCCATTGATCCCTCTATCTTCTGATCCTGATCCCATTCCGATCTGAGCCTGCTGATTTCCGGGTGGACCGTTGCTGCTCAAGTGTTGGCCGTGGAAGTGACTTTGCGAGTGTGGATGGTGTCCATTCATCTGCGAATGCGGAGGACCATTTTGTCCACTGCCTCCTCCGATGTGAGGCGCTCCATAGCGAGAACCCGAGCCTTGTGACTGGGGTCCGAACGACCCTGCGCCATTTCCTGCAGTTGCCCCTGGGGAAAGACCGCCCTGCAAGTGACCTGGTCCGGACCCGATAGCACCGGGTGGAGGGCCTGCTGGCCCCGAGTGCAGCCCATATCCCGGGTAACCTGCAGGACTGCCCGGCGGTCCACCATAGGGTGAGAACGCGTTATGATGAGGATGTGGACCACCTGGACCTGGGCCCTGCGGAGAGCTTGCTACGTTGGGTGCTTGATTACCAGATGAAGGGTAGTGTTGGAATTTTTGCATCAAAGATTGCTGATGCTGTTGGAAACGAGTCGCCATGCTGGAAGGGGGAGGTGTTGTGTTCCCAGCGTGTGAAGGGTCGAAGGGAGATGGGGCGGAAGTAGGGTACGCTTTGGAAGGTGTATTATAAGGATGGATGGTGTTCTTGCGTGAACTCCTGTCGGCTAAGCTGGAGACAGTCCTCGCTCCTGTTACGCTAGAGGGGTGATGATGGCTTTGCTGATGGCTATAGAAGGGAGAATCGTTAGGCGGACGCTGCTGCAGTTGACCCCCGGAAGGATGATAGGAAGACCGGTGGGGTGTAGTGAACAACGAGGGTGTGGCCACGGATGTCGGGGCGCTCGAATCGCTGCTTGCAGGTGGTGGAGGTGGTGAAGATATCGAAGCGGCGTCAGATGGATTGGCCGTCGACCTGAAGAACATAGACCGGGACGCCTGGTTCGACACCGGGAGAATCGGGCCACGCCTTGTCCAGCACAGCAACGATATCGAGTGCTCTTGCTGCTGGCACGCAGACCAGAAAGAGTCAGCACTTCAGAGCATCTCGCTGCAGCCATCTAGCGGCGCTAATCTGCACCGATGCCAGCCAAATGCAGGCCTGACAGCACGGCAGCATGCGCGGAGAGCACGAACTCCTGCTGCCAGGAGCAAGTGTACGCTCTGCCATCTCTTACAGAGGGCAACGACTCACCTATCGCTGCGCCTGTCCGGTTCTTGATCCTGCCTGTCCTGCCTTGCAATACACTCGCTGGCTCTATGGAGGCACCAAGGCCCAGGATATCCTGTATGAGCGGCTGCGATCTTTGCTTCTGGAGCGTAGCTCTGCCTATGCCACGTTCCCACGCTGCTTCCGCTTGTCTCTCTGCTTTGGGTTCTGCGCTCTGTTATCTCGCTGCTCGCCCACTGCTGGCATCTCCCGGCAGAATGGAGGTTCTACGATGGGAAGAGTGGTGGGCACTCGCTCAGCAGTCTCTCAGCCTGCTCATTTTGGCGGAGAGAGTGTGAGACTGGACCGTTGATCTGTGCGTGTATCCCTCTGTTGTGGATTCGGAGAAAGCTCAAGAAGCAGGATCCCGCCTGTCTTGCTTCTTCGTTCTCCTTCGGGCGGGCGACAGCGTTCGAAGCGGCATGAGATTGGGCGAAGCTGACTGCAGATGGCGGTAATTCAAGGTTTGCAAGGCTGAGACTTAGCAGGAGTCACCACACCTCGCATCCGTCGCTGCTAGCCTCGCGCTGCCTGGAGCTGTCGCTCAGCCGACACATTCCCAATGGACACACCATCAGGTGAAGGCAGTGGAGCGGCTGCATCGAAGGCAGCACCACGGCATGACATACATAACGATGGCACTGCTACTCCTACTATCACATCTCAAGAACTCGTAGACGCCTTCAAGAACAACGGAAGCTTTGATGCGGTCAGGAACGAGATACTCAAGGCATTTACTGCCAGTGTATGTGTTTGCTAAAGTGGGATGGATATCCGAGATATAGCATTCGCACTGACATACATCACATGTGATCTTGCGCTAACAGCAAGCAGGCGAAGCATTTGCCGCGCGTACTCAAAAGGTCGTAAGTAGATTATGCTGCATCAAGGGTGCCCTTCCATCTTGTAACGCTGGTGCTCGCTGTAGATCAGCGACACCTTGTACGACATGTACGAGCGACCTCAGCAGTCGAATCCGGCTTCCCATGCTAGAGCATCATCTATCCATGGTAGCGGTATACATACATCTCCAACCCGCTATGGGATAGCCACGAGGTCGAAACAAGATGCCACTAACTACATCTACAAGGAGCTGGAACGGCATACTGCCTACGATAGAGCCCTAGAGTATGCCAGGCCACTCATCAATGATGCTACAAAGTCGCTGGACGAGGACCTAGAGGGCTTGATCAAGGAGCTTACTGCGACAAAATCAGCAAAGACGGATTCCAAAGAGATACCTGATGCCAAAAGTGCGGACATAGAAATGAAGGCTGACTGAAGAGAAGTTGTTCTCGGTCAAATCTATCTTTCCGGCATTCCAAAAACAAGGAATGCTTCGGCACTGCTCCATGCTCGATACGCCGATGCCTGATAAGTAATGAGCCTCGAGTACGCCGAAAATGGGAAGCTAGAAGCTTCACGTATCGATGTAAATCCCCGGGGTGTTCGAGCGTCCGCTATCAAGAACAAGAAGAAAGTAATAGGAGCTAAGACCGCCTGCCCAATGAGGAGTACGGCTAGTAGACCGGCGTGCACATGTAGTGGGAATGATTGTACCTTGTCGACAGGCCGCGCATGCGATGTACCTATATTACAGTGCTAGATACTTTCTGTCCTATGGATACAGAGGGCCTTCGCCTAATAATTCGATGAAAAACTTATGGCCGATTCACCGTGAATGATGCCTATCCTGACTGACTGATGGGCGTGATATAGGGTCGCGCCGGACTACTCGAGTGCTACACCTTTTTCTTCTTCTTCTGTTTTTTTGTTTTCAGCTGCTGTTCTGATCTGGCAGCAGCTGCCTCCTCCTCTTCCGACAACCCAATACCATAGCTATTCAAGACTTTCGCGCAAGACTTTCTCAGCTGCTGAGCCCTTTCAGACTCCCACATATTATGTAGTAGAAAAGCGCGTCCGTAGTGCATACAAGCTTCACTAGAAAACTTCTTGTATAGTCTACTCTCAATGGTATTCTTCAGTTTTTCCGCATTATTTCTCGGCTCCTTTTGAGCAGTCTTGTTTGTTTGTTCCAGCGTAAAAGCCCAGGAATCCGGTAACACCCATTTCTTGGTACCATGGAGGTACATTTGATAAATACATGCTGCGCGTTTATATTCGAACTTTTCAGTGCACCAGGGTTGTCGCTCGCGGCCAATGATAAGTGATGGTGCATAATGGTGGTCGTCATCCGTTACTTGGTAGAAGCCCGAGTCGGACTGGATATTCATTTTTGCTGTCGAGAATGTTTGCCTTTCTTCCATCGGTGTATACCGTGCCTCCTTCCATCTGGTAAAATTGGTTGGACCTTCACCAGCTTCCCATCTTCGGTCGAACAGAGTAAAAATAGGTAACTCTGTCCTTCCCAAGTATTTCGGCGACATCGAAGGGGGAGAATGTTCTGCGACAAGACCAACGAGGTCTGTCTTGTTGGCGGGCCAATCTGACTCGCGTAAAGGTATAGACTCGTGATGTGCCAATACGTATGCCTCGCTTAGTCGATAGAAATCTTCTTTCCGGACGCCGTCCTTCCTGGCTTCCAGCCCAATACTCTCTCTAATGCCAGCTAAAAGCGGTAAGGCAGTCAAATCGTTGGCCATTCGCCTTGTTGCCCCAAACATAGGCACTACAATAGCATCCGCGAAATCCACAGTATACGTGCGAACTTCTTCAAGCTCGTTCAGTCTTTGTCGCAGATCCGGAGCAGGCACGACTCTGGCGTCGCCAACAAGCCATATCATATCCGTCTTGGCGAAGAATCGAGCTAGATTGAGCTGGAAGTTGGAAGCTACCGGACGGAGTATGAAACGTTCGCGTAGCCTTCTAGCTTGCAGATCGGATTGGGGAGGATTATATACAACATGTATGTCAACATGTTGACGTATGAGGAAAGACCTGTTTCGCAAATCTTGTAGCTGGGTGATTAGCGCAAGTCTTTCTGGTGAGCTTTTGTTTTCCGCTAACTCGTAGACCAGTGAGGCGGGACCTCGCCAGCGCTCCATGAAAGCAGGCAGTTCGCTAATCCAAGCATCATTGAAGTAGAGACAGGCTGTCACGTCACCAGCTTGACCTGGTGACGTTGCTTGAAACAAGAAGGGTTCGATCTGCTCCTGTGAGGACGCATCTAGCTTCGAGAACAGCTTTGAAAAGCGGTAATCCGTTGAAAATGACGCGAGCGGGTTTCCTGCAGGATGGCGTACAGGAGCTAGGGCGCAAGAACGTCAGCAAGAACTGCAGGTCAATCCGCGTCAACCCCAATACAAGCTTACTCGATTCACCCCAGCGTCGCTGCACTTCTGGCAACGGATCTAGGATCACAAGGTCTTTCGGGCCACTAGCACTGTCTGGATCTCCAGCGAAATCACTTGCAGCTGCATGCGACATCTGCTTCCCTGATGGCCCGGCAGTAGTTGCGAGAGCATCAGCTGCTATGCGATAGGCATCAAGTATCCTGAAACGAGCTTGCTGCCATGCCGTATATTCCAGGGTGTGTCTTCTAGCGTGTACTTGTGAAAGCTGGCGATGCCGTACTGGTTTTGTACCTGAGTTTGAGGTTGACAAGAGAATTGGTAAAGATAGCAAGTGACACGTGAATAAATAGAGGGAATAAAGTATGTAAGCTCCAAGAAGGAGGCGGAAGGCTCGGTTGTGCCAACGTCTATACAAGTGCTTGGATTGGATCGTCCCTGGCGTTTCAGGTACTGGCGTCTTTGACGCCACTCTCCTCCTTGTCCTAGCATGATCTGGAAAGACGAGTTGGAAGAAAGGGCCTAGACAGGCGGCAGCTATTGCCAAACTGATTTGTTTTGCTCTGGCTATTGAAATCTGTCCATGCCAACCGTGAATTGGGTCAATATCATCAGGCGAGCTTCTTCTCCTTGTTTTCAAGCTTAAGGCTTTCCATCTAGCTTGTCTCAGCTGCTCTCCTTTAGAAGTTGGCATGTCCGTTGCTCTCGCAGTACCAGAGAGATCTCTAGCCAGATCAGTGCTTGATCTCCTACTCATGGAAGTGAAGAAAGACGATTCTGATGTCTTATTTAACAAACCAGAAGATGAACTGCCAGTTCGCCGATGTGGTCCAGTCTGCGGCAACGTGCGATTTGTGAGGGAGCTAGGGGAGCTGAGGCTATGTGGCTGAAACGCAGATGAAGGCATGGGTGGAGAAGGAGCAATTGACAAAGTTATATCGGAATTGCGGGGCATATCCGGGGAGGATCTGGAGTATGACAAGTTTTTGATCGATATGGACGGCGACAGACAAGCCTCTCCGTACTGTGAAAAAGGAGCCTGGGATGTTGGGCCCACAACGGGCAGAGCTTCGGGGGGATAATTTGACGGCGATGGGGTGGTGTCTGGGGGTTTATACGATCCCGGAGAGGCTGCGTCCGAATGAAAGGTCGAGCCGGTGTGTGTGACGTATCCAAGTAGATTGTTCGGCAATTGGGCGTCCTCCGAAGAAAAAGCCGGTAGTATTGGCTTCTCCGATGCGCACCTTTGCTCCGTAGGAGGCAGCCCGGGAATGCCATTGTGCGATGATTGTAGCGGTTTCGTCGCTTTGAGTGATATGCTTGTCCCCTGAGACGCAAAAGATCGAAAATCCTTCTCTGCATTATCCACCTCTACACTAACATGCTGCATTGGTGCGGACAACCGTTCTTCATCGCCTCCCGAGCGAGGACTGGACCTGAAGCTATTCGAGCGTGACGAACAGTTATAGATTGATGTAGATGCAGCTAGAATCCTGCTTGATCTCTCTTCATCGAAAACAAGGCCAACTGGGCCTGGGTCGCCACCGCTATCGGGCAGAGGTCTATTACGAGCAAATATCGACAGCCGTCCTACACTGCGCCGCTTGATGTGTGAGCTAGCTCTTGCTATAGCACTCGAAGTGGATGCAGATGCCGCATCCTCGCTGCCCATTGCCGCCTGCTAGTTTTTTCCCCACGCTGGGGCCGTAGCCTTCCTCAACTCAGGATAGCAGCCGGCTTGCCTGGACTCTCGTAATTGTGCGTGAAGGAGCTTGAATGAGCCTCACAGTCCAGCCGGGTTCCAAGTGGTCCCGTGTGCCGTTCGCAGGTATGATGAAAGCTATAAATAAATCTTGAACCGGTGAGGATAGCATTCATTGAAGATGCTAGTCTGGACCGTCGGTTTGCCGGGAAATACCCTGGGCCAGCAGCCAACGCCTTTCCGCGTACTTTATACTGTGCCTTGCATTAGTCGCATCGAGTAAGAGCGATGTAAGTGTTGTTTCAAGCCCGATGACTAGCTTGTTGAGTGACTGTCTGCCTTGCTATGCTTTCGCGAGCTTTGCTTAAGCTTGTCGCGTGGGTGGGCTTCTTATGCCAGCGAAAGAATGTGGTACGGATGCATATGCACAGCTCTCCAAACGACGTCTATTGACAGGATGGGACTTGAAGTATGTTTGTACGGAACCGACGCGCGGTGGAAGTGTGTACATGCATTCTTCTTCGATCGCCTGAAAAGCGCAAAGCTAATGCTACTTTCCACCGTGGAACCACTCGAGAACAAGGGCGCACGCAACATGCATTATCGACACCGCCTCCTTCCTTTACGTGTCAGCCAGTCGTTCGTGCAGATTTTGGATGAATTCGATTTTACACCATGTCAAAAGCGTCATCGCACCTTTGAATGAAGTATTGAAGCGAGTACATCCTCTCTTCTGCTTAAATTCCCAGAGAGACAGAAAAGAGAGAGGCACACATCCCTCAGTGCACATTCGCAGGTAAAGAGGCATGTACCATCTAACGACGAGATTTTCCCCAATAGCCTGGCCGCCATTGTACCAGAATTCCCATAGACAGTTTGAAGACGGAAATCACCAGGTACACAATCACAACGGAGAACCGCAGCAGACGGTAGCGGAAAAGCTATCTCTACTGTGTAAATACACCGGTTTGACAACTGCCTGGAAACCCGTCGACGATCCGGACATCACTGCAGCAATGGATGCAGTCGAGGTTTATTTACAGAAATGCGAGCCCGAGATCTGCAAACTTTGGCTGGGCTCGAGCCGAGACGTCCACTCCCCGCTTCCACCGACAGCCATCATGACTGACCAATGCCACCGAAACAGGTCAAGCTTCGCAGCACGATGGCACACCCCAGGTGGAAGAGCCGTCAGTATTAAAGGGCCTATCACGGAAGAAGACAAGCGCCAAGATCTCTGGAGGAGCAACTATGCAAGTACGGCTCGATACGGAGAAGCTTCAAGTACGAGTCGAGCGCGAGAAGCTAAAGACTCGAAGATTGCACGAGGCAAACAGCCTAATGGTACACGTCAATCGCTAGGGGTAAATCACGGCGAAAAGCAAGCGCATTCCTCTCTCTTAAATTTCCAATGGACAGCGTCGTATTGCCCAGTAGACCCGCCATCAAATTCACATCGTCACGAAAACGGCTAGGGTGAATTCGTAGAGTATTCCACCCGAGATGCAGCTGGGACGCATCGACTATACACACGGAAGGCATTGACAACAATACATACCCTTTTCGACCGGAGAGACGCGCCAGAGTTGGTACTTCACAGTAAGGACGCTTACGAAAGATCCTTCCAGCCTGCTTCACCCTGAGCATGTGTGGGTTACGATACTCGCAAAGAATACTACAAGATAATCTTACGTTCGCGCTTCTAGCGTGTACACTGCCGTATGATTGATCAATGCCTGCCTTCTACCAACCAATGTCGCTTGTTTTAACGCAAAAAAGGGCCCCCGTGCTTGCTCTCTCTTAATATAGAAGGGCAATCACAGAGGAGGGCAAAAGAGGTCTCTGACCGAAGTCAGATAGGGGAAAGATTGTTCTACTTCCATCCGGCGCTTTCGATTCGCGAGTATAAGGGCAGCTGAGTCGTAAAGAAAAACCTCCCGTGCACCATGGACCGAGGCTGTCGGGTCTACCGAGGTGTGGAGCAACGGCCCCCTAGCACGTCTTGGAGCCCCCCGAACGCGTATTAAACTGAAACTGATCAAATAGCTAACAAGGGTTCTCTCTGGCTCTCCATGGTTCCCGCTCCCTCTCTCTTCGCCCTGTCCCGTCTACTTCTGTTACCGCCCTCCCACCCTCCAATCTTGAGGCCCGGCGGCCACCATCCCTCCCCTCGCCGCGTCCTCCCCCCTCCTACCTCCTCCTCAATCTTGAGGGCTCCTCTTTCCTCCTCCTCTTGAGGGCTGCGGCCACCACCCCTCCCCACGCCGCGTCCTCCCTCCTCCTACCTCCTCCTACCTCCTCCTACCTCCTCCTACCTCCTCCTCTTGAGGCTGCGCCCACCATCCCTCCCCTCGGCGCGTCCTCCCCCCTCCTACCTCCTCCTC
>BCIL01000002.1:2041814-2148610 GCA_001599955.1 Cystobasidium pallidum
CCCCCCGCTCCCCCTTTCCTCCACGCGACGCACCAACCCTCCCCTTCCCTGGTCAAGCCTCCCTCTCTCCCCCCACCCCTCCTGTTGATGTTGAAGCCCTCCTTCACCCTGATGCCTCGTGAACCCCCAACCTGGCCTAACTGTCAATCCCTGTTTGCCGGCAAACCCTACTTGAAGTCGTTCGAGAAGAGAGAAGCAGAGAGAGCGTTCCTCCCTTCTCGACCTCTGTCCCCATTCCCCCTTGCTAAGCGAAAATTGGTGGCGTTCCCTTCAAACATCGACCAAACAGTGGAGAATGGAGTTCACCCGCCGAGGTGCGTGTCGAGTATGCGTGCAGCAACTATTTACGTCAAGACATTTGAATATATACTCAGCATCGCCTTGCCTCTGATAGAACGAAAACGTACGATATTTGGCCAGCGATTCTTGAGCGTTGAAGGTTGGTCATTAGTCGTCTTCGCAGATGGAGGCTTGCGCCACTCAAGTGTTAGGCACATTGTCTGAATTGCGGACAAACCGGCTGCAGCACAACCAATAGGAGCTGCTAGCTAACGTGGTCGCAGCAAAAGCTTCGAGGTTGACCGTGTACATTGCTTCGAAAGGTATCCGTAAGCACCAGTAGACAGAAATACGCCCGCAATCCTAGGCTTAGTAGGGAACTTGGGGTGAGTGCAGGCATGGTGCAAAAGTCTGACGAGACTTCAGGTAAGCCTACAGACGAGCTTTTGACGGACCTGCCGGGCAGCGGAACTCGCCACCGGCAGGCCACCTCTTGATATAGGACCTCAGAAGCTCACCTGTAATATCTGTAATTAGTAGAGCTTTGTTTGTATAGCAGTGCTATTTAGTTCTGTCTCGATTCAAGGAGCGATACAGGCCGTTACAGTTCTGCTGCTGTTGCTGTTGCATTCGTTGCCTCAAGAGTCATTCTAGCATGCAACGCAAGTTTCGCCTTTTTTTGGCCAGCGGTCAACGACGGGGTGCCTGGCGAGTGTCAAGGTGTCTTGCACGCGCCTCCTATTCATTTACTCGCTTCCACGGAAATATCCCCAAATGTCTACAAGTCATGCTGAAATTGCGTTGGAATCCGATGCGATACACACACACGGTCTTACGACATTGCTGCTTCTAATGGCCAAGAGATGTCCATACAGTCCTCTACCAGACTACACGGCGATTTTCTTTAAATTGTCATGTGGCTTCCCACAGGAGCCACAAGATGTACAACCCTCGAGCTTGACGATCCTAAAGATTGATACGCCCGCAATTAATCGTTACTTTGTGCTCGCACGATTAAGGCTGATATGTGCATATATAGCGAAAATCAACTCACCTTGGCCAGTCACCTTCTTTTTCACCGCTTCTAATACGATGCCTCACTCTCATGAGAGCTTTACCCAACTTATTAGCTCCCCAATGTCTTTCATTTCCTTCAGCATTGTTGACGTCAAATCCCACTCCCCACTTCTCCACAGAAAAGAATTGTCGCCGGCGCAAGCAGGTCGTAAGTTAGCAACAAGCTCGAATATGAGAAATGTATATGGGGGAGAAAATGGTAGAAACCCACAATCTTGTCGCTTGGGCTGGCTTCCACAATTTCCTTATCACCAGTAGAAAGCAAGATCTCTGCCAAGTGCTCATTTTGACCAAACTTGAGCCAATTGCCCCGTTCCACCACTGAATCGCAGGCTGCATCCCAAATCTGCACAGCGGTAACATCGATGCGAATCAGTCAGATGATCACAGATGGCAGGAAGATCTATAAAACGACAGAAGAAGAAAAAAAGCGCGAACCTGCTGATTGAAGTTTCTCACTTCCCGCCCTAAACTTTTGGCTTGAGCAGGAGTGGAAGCCTTAGTAATCTTCTCGGCAGTTTCTTCATCTCTGAATATTCTAGCCTTCATTGCCATCATATAGTGTTCAGAAGTAGAGAAAACATCTAAACCTTCCTTCTCTTCCACATCACTTCCTTTCTTATTCGAATCCGACAAAGCTGGTTCGATGAATCTCGATGGGTACCATTGTTGAAAACAATCATATTTTGAGCCTGTATCGTACCCGAAGAAGTAGATATGGGTGTCTAATGTGATGGTGGCATAGGCTGAGTCAGTATATGCTGGTAGTCATCTTTTTCGGAGTTCTAGATTGTATTGATATCGGGTCCAACTCCCGGTGCGGTCGCAAAAGACTGACCCGTCTCTCGTGCTGCAAGCTTGCCAGCCTCAACCGTTGCCTGGTCCATATTGGGCGCAGCAGACTCCATAGAAATGTGTTGCTCGAGAATGAGAGCCGATATAGTTCAAGTGGGTAGGTAGCGTTCAAGTGGGTAGGTAGCAGTCGCGTGAAGCGTCCAGGTGTCCGCCACAACCCGCGTGCATCCGGCATCCGGAGCTCCAGATTCCAAAGCGGAGAAAATGGCCAAAGTGGCAAAAACCAGCCCGCCTCGGAATGTAAGGCTGCAATAACAAGGAGGAATTCGGGCCATTAACAAATGGATTCACATCGATTGCAAGAGTATTGCGGTAATCGAGAAGCATACACGCTTCTCACATGCCATTTACTCCCCAATCTGTGAATTACGACGTTGTATCCCCTGAAATACTGCATAGCACCGCTACTACCAGAACGACCAGAACTAGCCTAAGTATTTCTCTTCTTTATGCTTAACTAATGCACGCTTGTCACGAGACCTAACAAGCAAACAGTATGTCCAGTATCCAGCTGGTCATGATCTACTGTGAAATGTAATCCAACAACCCGGTTCCCTCAACGATGCGAACTAAAGAGAAAGATGCTTAGAATGAATGAAAATGATTCTGAAACAGGAGCGGAATGAAAAAAGGTCCAGGATAGTCTAAAGAGTATATGTTTTTTGCCGGACTCTCGCTTTAGTCCGCATTAGGGGCGTTCGAAATTCAAGTAGTGCCGGTGTATTCGTGGCAATGGATCTAGGATCACTCGAAGTGGTCCGGAAGACGCAAGCGACTGGCTCGATGACGGATGGTGCTGAATACTGTTGAGTGATTCGGAAACGAACCAGCTCGGAACGGCTTGTGCCCACATCTACTTTTTAGATCAAGCCGCTAGCAGCTAGATTTTGCTTGATGATGTAGTCCTGTAAAGCGGCGAGAACGAATCTACTCTGCTCTTTATCGGTTGCGCAGGTGAAATGAGAATAGAGTCTTTTATTTGGGTTTCGGAGGAGCGAAGAGAAGTGGTGTAGCATAAAAGCAGAAGCCGACTGAAAATCATTGTCTCCCATGTAGTTTGGCATGTAGTGATTCAAATGTGATGTGCGTAGCTTGTTCTTGAAGAGATCTGCATATTGTGGCATGGAAGAGAAACGTCAGTTGGAAGAACCTTGTTGAGTGAGGACAACATAACGCAGATGCATAATGGATAGCCATCTCACCTGTCTTGTTGAGGAAGAGAACAAGAGACGACTGTCCAAACCATCTACTGTTCGCGACGCTCTCAAATAAGGTTGATGCCTCATCGATGCGGTTGCTGTTACGATGAGGGGCATGGATCAGATGAAGATGAACTCTGACAGCGTGTATGCAATCACTCACGTTGATTCCTCTTCATACAGTGTCTGACCCCCCGTAAGAAAGAGAGACCAGCCAAGGCAAGCGCATCAGTACCACTACTTCAACGCCAATCGCGAGGAAATCCTGTCGAGATCATAAGAGCGTGACAAGCAGAAAGGTGAGAGCTCACTTGATCATATTCGGAAATAGCAACGATGAAGATCAGGCATTGTACACCTTCAAAACAATGAATCCATTTTTTTCGCTCGGATCTTTGACCCCCAACATCAAAGACTCTATAAATGAGATCTCTAACGTTGAACTTGACTTCGATAATACCGGTTGTTTTGACTCTTGCTCTGATGATATCTTCATCTGTTGGTATGTAATCTTGCGCTCCGATTCCTTGGATGCTATCGAAGAAGCTACGAGAGGGAAAGAAGGGGACGACAATGGTATGGGAACCCGATGAACATGATGATCTCGGTATCACGATCATCAAAAGGAGTGTAGCAGAGTGACTCACTAAGAAGCAGAATCGTTCAACTGAAACTCTCGACTTCGTGAGACACAACTCCTGACAGCATCATCCTGCCACAATTGCCAGATTGCCATTGTAACTTCAGGAGTCAAAGTCTCATCCATTACTTCGGCATTCGCGACCAGATCCGAGTTTGCTTCATTTTCAGGCCTTACTTGTAGGTTGCCTAGCTCAGGGAGAGCAGCTCTGCAATGGGATGGAGATGGTAGAGGGAGAGAGTTGGACAGGGATAAGGTTGCCGTTCGCAGTCAACGACAGTGTAATGTTTGATGAACCTACAAGACTGTTTGCATGCTGCAGAGGGAGCAAGCGATGCATGAGCGAAGTATCAGATAGTCACAGTACAGCGTAGCAACATACCTCTGCAATGCATTGGCAGCCATGACTTCGCGATAAGAGAGTCTTTCATCGTCCAAGAAGGGCTGTCCATAGTTGAGTCGCATCTGCTTGACGACGGTACTGTGAGTGGAAAGAGTGAATGACCCAATCAGCATTCTCTTGCTATGGAAACATTACTCGTGCGCTCAAAGCCTTCTAAGCGGCTTACCTCTTGCCAGATTCACCCGCTCCCAGGAGGAGGAGCTTGACCTCGCGTCTGAAGGACTGCAGTAAGCATGGGAGGAGACAGGGAGCCGGAGTCTGGTCGATACGCACCTCGACAGCTGCTTGTCCTGCCGGAGCTGAGCCTCAATCATGTCGTTCCTGCCAGCCATGTCTCAATCAGCGAACTGCCGCCCAATATGCAGCATCGACACGCTGTCATGGCATGTCCGGACCCACCTCTTCCTCGCCTCTTGGTCTTCGATGGGGGATGACTGACCGCAGCCCATGTTGATGGCTGATTAGATGAAGGTAGAACGACCAACAGTATGCTTCCTCGAGTGTGTTCGAAGGAGGGAGGCGAGCGGGTGCAGAGATGGCGAAAACAGGTCTGTCGTGTCCTCGCTGCTTGGTGGGCGCCACTCGATGGCTCGCGGACAGAGCGCAAGGCGATGGCCAAGTACGGTGTGCTTCAGGAAGGCGATGGGCGGATGTGGACCAGTGCAAGGAATGGCACACGGTGGGCTGTTTTGTCTCGTCTGCCGGTGCGAGTCCTGTAGCGAATAAGTGATGCGCCGGTCAACAGGTGGCAGAATTGACACAGACTGTGCAAGGTCGGCGGTGCTTGCGTGCTCGGAGATGGATGGATGGATGGCAATGGAGACGGCCAGCACGAGATTGCTGCAGGTTGGAGAAGAGCAAGTCCGTCTGCATCCTGAAAACTCAGCCGTATCTGCCGTCTCTCGCTCGAGCCCCGACACCAGGTCAGGCCCTCCGACGGCGAAAAATCAGCAGCCAAAGCATGCATCGATGCATCTGCAGCGCGGGATTTGCAGCGCAGTGCATCGCATCAGGAGACGTGGACGCTGCATGCTCCCTTGCGGTGCGAGATCGCAAGGTCCCGATGCGTGTGTGATTGGCGAGTGAGGCATCAGTGGTCTTGGGTCTGTTCAAGTTCTTCCTGGATGGAAACTCGAGCCAGCACATGGTGAGCGACGGAGGTGTGTTAGTCCGACGCTGGGCCTCCAGCAGTAAACAAGTACACGTCTCCTTCTTGTTCTCATTGCTCCTTGCTCACCAGACTCGACACGGCGTTCCCAACACGCAAGCTATCCGGAAACCCCGACAGCTGCGTATTGATGCGTATCCGGATGGAAGCGGCGATGCACGATCCTCGATCCTGTAAGCTCGGCCTGGAAGACCCTCGGATATGCACAAGTTGCGACGACAAGTTGGACGGACGTGTATATACAGCGTCTTCAGGTTTAAAGCTTGCTGCCTGGGTGCATGAACAAAGTGCCGCTCAGGATGCAGGACAATCAATAGGCACGTGCCGCGTCGGTCGGATCTCGGCGAACGGGCCGACTCGCCATTAGGCGGGTGACATGCCTGCGACAGCTTTACAGGTGGGATAAGGGAACTGCTTCTGTTGCGTCGAGATCACACACCCGGAAAGTTGTACACGCATCGGATCAGGCAGCGTCCCAACAGACCGGAGATAAATATGGCATCGAATGCGAGCGAACGCCACAATGCACAAGTCGGCACGCACGGGAGGAGGTTCAATGCCGGACAGAGCAGGATTGCAGCAGTGTTTCAACTTGAATTTCAATAATACATTTCACATCTAGTTAATTTCTAACGGGTAGGATAGGTCGTTCACCATCTAAGCACCTCAGAAGAGCTGAGACAGGACTTCCTGTGGTAGTTCAGACTTGGGTATCATGGCAAGCTTGCCTACAGTCATACATCGCCAAGGAGATTAGCAAGGACTGACAGATAGGAGAAGACAAATTTTCACGCACCAGGTATACCACTTCCTCGTGCGAGGGAAGGTCCATCACTCCACTCTGCTTCATCCCATTTTCCGCCGTACTGTTTACAAGCCAATGCAAAAGCACCTCTTCCACTATCACCCCTCGGCATTCTGAGGTGTGAGTTTGCTCTTTTCCTTGCGGGGTTTGGTTTGCCAAGGGGCTGAGAGACTGCAGGAACATGGTCTGTAGGTTCGTCGTTCATTCCGTCTGAAACAGCGACACCGGTCAAGCTTCCATCGCAGGACGACTGAGACGATAGGGATGGAAGGGTATTGGCCAATAAGACGGGATGATAGATCACCGGATGAAGCTTATCTAGGCAGAACACGGGCAACACATCCTCCGTGGGAGATGGATACGTGTCAACTGTTAGATCTGAAGAGGTGGTGTTATTCCTATTCTTGAGTAGCCTGATGAATGGAGTATGTGAAGGCATGGTGACACTTGGCAATTGTGTATGGCTGAACGGTGAAAAGGAGCTAGATGTTAGGTATATGAGTTGGCCTATGCTATTCAGTCTCCTGTTCGAAAGGTCAGTTAACGTAGGTGTAGCTTGGTTAACGTCAGTGGAGAGTAACGCTAGAGAGCTCGCTGATAGTGAAAAAAGGAAAAGAAAGAAAAGAGAGAGAGGAGAGCAGCCCAGTTTTATGTTGCCTCCTGAGTCGCCCTGCCGGGATAATAAGCTGAATAAGATGAGCCCTCATATCGCTAAACAGTCATGACCAGCAGTGCCCCAATGCGCGCCGTATCCTCAGCTATGCAGGCTTGTCGGCATTTGGCCATTATGCCGGAAGGCCCTGTGTTGATACAGAGACGAGACAGCCTTCACTAGGGAGCTTGTTCGAGTGCATTATCCAAGGTCCTTAAATCCTGTTAGTACGTCTGGTTCCAACATGTTTGCTGCCTCTCGATCAGCTTGCCGCTTGTCCGGCTCACAGCATGACTCGCACACTCTTGGAAACTGGACGAGCATAGCTGAAGCAAGCGGTGGAGAGCCTGCGTTCGAGACTCCAGCTGGCGGTGTGCGATAAGAGCGCGAGTGCTCCTGCGTGATTCAAGTGAGGGGTTTCGGCAAAGGCCGCCACCCCGAATCTAGTGCAAATACAACATGTCCAATACTACACAGAAGAGGACAACGATCCATGGCAAGAACCCACAGGTGAGTACCTCTCCTAGTCACTATATCTCTATCTCCACGCTGACTGCCAAACCCTACTGCGTTCTGTTCGTTTAATCAGTTCCTCATTGAAAAGGTGATCAGAAGTCGAATCTGGGATTCAAACTACTGGAAAGAACACTGCTTCGCTCTGAATGCAGTCAGCATCATAGATCGTGCTGCGTCGTTAAAATATGTCGGCGGCACTTTCGGTGGTCATAATCAGCCGAGCGAATTCATCTGCCTTGTATTGAAACTGCTGCAACTTGGGCCAGAGAGGGAAATCATACTGGAGTATCTGCGAGCTGAAGATTTCAAGTGAGTCTCCTTTGCGTTAAGTCGGTCTTTTTGCATAACCTCTGACTGTCCAAGTTATCGATGCCGCTTAGATACCTCCGTGCGCTGGCTGCCTTCTATATCCGCCTTACATTTGATCCGGTGGATGTCTTCGAAACACTGGAGCCGATGTTGGAAGATTACCGGAAGTTGCGTTATCGAAATCTAGATGGCTCATATCGTCTTACAACAATGGATGATTTCGTTGACGAACTGCTTACGGAAGAACGAGTGTGTGAAGTCCAACTGCCTCGCCTTACATTACGCAAAGTACTAGAAGAAACAGAGGGCTTGCCAAAAAGAAGGAGCAAATTATCAAGAGCTATGGGTTTGGAAGAAGATGCCTTGTCCGATGATGTCGGATATGCAAGTAGTGATGAGGAACGGGAGAGATATATGAGCAGAAGCCCAAGTAGGAGCCCTTCACCAGGCAGCGATCCTTCAAGAGGGAGATATACGAGTAGAAGTCCATCAAGATCACACTCGGACAATGGATCTGCTAGTCCCCAAGGCGATAAGTATATTTCAAGATCACCATCTCCTGCAGGCTACATATCGCGTTCGCCTACAAGGTCACCGGAGCCGTAACCGTTATTCACGATGATTAGGATGTCAACACCGACATTTTTAATATTGTTGTTGCAAGGCGAATATACCAGCAAATGCACCTAGGTGTAGCTCAATACACCACTGTACGCACAGACAACAAAAGGGTCTAGACCATTCGAACGTCCATCGAGCTTATGTCACCCTTGCTAGATCAGAGCACAGATATGGCTAGGCTCCATGAGAATAGTCAGTGGTGCGGAGGGATACAAACAACGTCTCACAATGAACCACTTTCCAATTTCGTCGAAGCTGAGGGCACCTCGGAGCGGGGATTGCTGTAGAACTAAATGGTCAAAACTGATTGGCGAGTGCGCAGCGGGTCTGCATCTTGCATGCTGTCAGCTACACGTTTTGCTTTTGACAATTTACGAAACGTCTTCGTCAGCTGAGCGGGCGACTATCTACGGGCAGAATCGCCGCGGTCATGTTTGAAAGCGCTGCGCGTCAGCTTGCCGTAGCTGCTATCTAGCAATGCAGCTGTCAGTCAGACTACTCAGGAACGTTCCGCATCTGCTCGTGATTTCTTCTGGCTGCTCATCCTGTTAATGTTAGATACAACCATTCGGACAAAACGCGGCAACTTTGGGCTGTCGGGATCTCTGTGTGTGCCCGTCTTGTCAAGGCGATATTTACATTGCGAGAGATGCAATATTACAATGCTGGCCAAGAGCAAGCTATCTATGGCACAAATCTCTATGGACGCTTTGAAACCATATTAACACTTATGCCCTCGGCTTGAAGGGTTTTCGATATGCAAAACAAAAACAAGCATGTCTGCTTGCCATTCGGAGAGTGAAGACTGAACCCATCTCTGAGCATAAGAAGAACGGAGGATCGACTCCCGCGAGCGGAATAGGATACTGTTTATGCCTCAACTCTGGACATGTAACCTCGCTTTTCTTGCTGTTCTTGCGCATCGACTGGAGGCAAAGCCGGCATGAGCACAGGTTATAGAGGCGGGACAATAACTTGGCGGCGATGCTTACCGATATCTGGGTCGCGACCTTTGGTTTCGAATGTAAGGAAGATGGTAATGATACCGCCAACGATGTTCAGGGCACCGAAAATCCTGGTGGTCACAGTAACATTAATCCATGTTCCCCAATTATTCCAGTATCAAAGGACTAACCATAGCACTTTGGCGGTTCCAATCTTCGTTTGGATAACACTGAAGCACAGTGCGGCGATTACCGCGCCCACTTTGCCGCAGGCAGCCGAGAATCCGGAAGCGAAACCTCTGACGCGAGTAGGGAAGGACTCGGACGCAACGATGAAAGTGGTAGTGTTCGCGCCAAAGTTGAACAGAAACTAAACCACATCGTTGATAGTTTAGACAAGACATGGCTACAAAGATCTGTAACAACTTACCTGCAAAAGTGTAAAGCATGCGATGAATGCACCAGACTTAGTTTGAAGAGTTTCGAACGTGCCGGCGACGACCCAAAGCATGAGGGAAGTACCGAAAAAGCCGATAAGTTGGATTGGCTTGCGGCCGAGGTATTCGATCGTGACAATCGATGCATAGTAACCAGGCAAAAAACCAGCAGCTGTTATGATCAGGTTACCGACCGTGTTATCATGCAAGTAGTTCCAGGTTGTATCCGTTCTGTTGTAACCAATTGATGAGAGGACGATAGACTGATTCAGGTTAATGCCATAAAAAGCGATGTCGAGCAAGAACCAATTGGCAGCTGTGCTGAATAGGGTGAGGGCATGCTTGCGGTCGCTGAAGTAATCGACAAACTCGGAGAGAGCTGCTCGCCGTTGCTTGGCGACACCCTTAGCCCCAAGGCCGTGCTTTTCTGCATCCTGCATTTCACCGACGGTATTATCTGGAACGATTTCTACTCCATTGGCGGCAGAGTCAGAGGGCGAGGCAGTGTGAGGTGGCTTTTCAATATCGCTTGAATTGCCCTTCTTGCCGTCATCGTTAATAAGATCGGATGTAACGAGGCCTTTCTTGAGCAGATCAGGGTCATTTTGCAAAGCTCTGGCGTTCTTGAACTTTTCGGATTCAGGAAGAACAATGCGCTGGTAAAGCGTGCCGAGACATGGAACGAGGATGATACCGAAAATGAGACGCCAGACACCGTTGAGCTTTGAGATGTCTTCGGCTTGGATTGACGATTTGTAGGCATAAATGATGACCAGGGTAGCAATACCACCGATAAAATTACCCCATCCTTGCATGGAGAAGGTGAATGCGAGAAGCATACCGCGACGGCCAGTGGCGGAACGGTCGGAGATCGCAGCAGACGACATGGGGTAATCACCTCCGATACCAATACCCATGATGACACGCCATACTGTGATCCAGGTGAAAACGCCCCGTGCTCCCAAGCTCAGGGGGGCGGCCACAATGAGCACTGTTCCAATGATAGTGACGCAAAGACCGGCGGGCCAAACACGCCTTCGACCATAGATATCACCAAGTAAACCGAAACCGATTTGGCCCACAATACAGCCTAAGTTGGCAGCTGCCTTGACTACACCACCTTGAAGGGCGATTTGTGGCACAGTAGATGAGCGGTCTGCGGAGTACAGGGAAAGTCAGGCTCGGGTGAGTGTGACTACAGAACGGACTACACTGCGCATACGGTTGAAGAGAAGGACGTTTAGAATGGGCACCGCCAAGTTAATGGCGAATCTGCAGACGGAAGGAGAGTTTGATCTCAGCGATTTTCTGCGGTGGCCAAACGGACCGGATCGAGGGTAAGCGACAATTACACTCACAGGTCATAGGCATCAATGAAGAAGCCAGTTGAGGACACCACTAGCAGCTTCGCTTCATGCCATCTAGGCCACGCCCGCTGTCCGCCATACTTCGTTTCTCTGCAAGCTCGATAATATCAGTTTCTCGTGTATCCGCGGGCTTGCGGTCGGGAACTTTGAGAAAATGTATTGATCCTCACTTTTCGAAGTCAGAGAGTTGCGAAGTATGGGCATCCATTGTGACCCAATACCCAAATGGTTGATTACAGAAAAGTGTGTCTTGAGGAAAGGAAAGGTGGAATACCAGGAAGCGAGATTAGACTCGAGAAAAGACCTAGATTGGCCACCGAAAAGATCAATGTATAAATACTTTCCGTGTGTTGATATCCTAGAAAGTGGAGCTTTTGATGGAGCAAAGGCAAGAGACAAGCACGGACGAAGGCAGAAGGGAAGCTGTGGACCGAGGCGGTTATGCAGGTCATTGTGTATGCTTTCTGTATTTCTGTGTTCATCTCAGCTGCTGCTCCTCATGCCAGCCATCGATTGCCACAAGCCCAAGCCGGGCTCTAATTTCTCTCCACACAGCCGAAAAAGGCCAAGCAGGCACGTTCCTGCGCTTCATTCTATTTTGGGAATGCGCCTGGGCAGCCGAGCAAGGCTGTGATAGATAGAAATTTCCCTATGACACGCCTTATGCCGTGAGATGCCATACCTCAGGGCTTGCAGATGGCTATGGCCAACGACTTGCCCTAGCCTAACGAAAGCCCACAATAGGTACTTAGACTGATTTCAACATTGTATATGACTGGTCGGTGAACCGTATTTGTAGGTTGGAAAAGGCTTCCAGCGCTCGTAGCAGTATCACAATGCTTGTAAGCGGGCTACCTTGCAGACCTCCATGTACTGTGTCACAGTATCGGATGTGCGTAATCTTTGGATGTATGCGTGGAATTGGCGTGTGACTCGTGCCAGGCTACAATAATTGTATATGGCGCACTGTCATCCACTTCAATACCGCTTTGTACCCTGTCTGTGCTATAATTATCAATACACGTTCAACTTCACAGGTATTGAGCATGTTCCTATCTTCTATACCGGTACGAGGAGGTTACAGCATCCGTGTATGGACATTGCACGTTGTAAAAATAGCTAAACATTATAGCCCGTTTTAATTGTGGCTTTTACTTCTAGACCAATTAGAAACAAATCAGCATTCTCCCGATCTATCGCTCACCTCAAGACATGTATGACATTCCGCCTCGTTACGTAGTACTCAGCTGCAATCTCGTACCCTGACAAGTGTGATTCTCGACCAGAGTCCTTGAATGTCAAGTCTCAGTCGACAGCAAGAACTGACATAACCCCTCTCGAGCATACGCGCACTTCACAAACATATTATACTGACAGTTTCTGTACCAGCCTCTGAAGAGTAATAGAACGAGACGTGAAGCTCGTGAAGTGTAGCAAGACTGTCCAAATCCCTTCTCGCAGATGTGATCGGCTTAGCAACTCCTCACATGGCCATAGCTTCGCATCTACTGAAGCCACTAACTGGTAGTGTTGATATTCAGCAACCACCAAAAGGCCAGAGTGAGGGTGTTAGATCCGCCCGCTATCGATAGTGGGCATTGTCGTCTTACTGCAAGCCCGGTGCTTCTGAAGCAAAGGCCGTTCAACTACAAGGCTGCCATGCGCATTTGATGTCATGAAATCTATCGTACCGACTTATGTGCAACTTCAGTATTCTCTGCTACGGCAAATTAGCGACCTTTCATCAATGATATCTTCAATGCTGCTTATGAAACAGATTTTAGCGCATTTAGCTGGCTAAAAAAATGTGCCGACTAGGACACGAACGATGACAGATCTCAAAAGACTGTAAAATGTCTTTCCCAGAAGACATCCTGTACGTTATCTTCTACTCGTTCCTCGACAGGAAGCTGTTTGATCGAGTCGCTCAGCCTAGATCTGATAGTGTAGATGGTGTGCCGATCCATCGAATTGCTGTCACATTTTCGGTAACAGCCTCGCCGCAAGCGGTAAGCAGGTCTTCACACTGCTTGTTGAAGCGCGTATAACGACCTCGCGATTTACCGACTCCCATATGGTTGCAGTTAGCCGGATACCTCGCTTGCTTTTGCGGCTTGCTTGACTATAGTACTATACGGTAATGGCGAACCCAGGTCACCGTGCTAGACAGACGATCAATAACCAGTAAGGCAACATGCAGATTGCAGGCAGAGCACCAAATGAGTCAGCTAAATGAAGCAGAGGAGGCGTAATTTGGTGGAAGACCCCGCGCCTTGCTCAACCATCGCGAGTACGTAATGAAAGGTCGGATATACCCATGCTCAAATTAGATCCCTTCGCTCAGCACATACCAAGTCCTGTGGGAATGCATAGTGGTGGCCCAGTCTCGCTGGCGCGGAACCATTTGCTCCGGCTTTCTTTGCCGTTTGTAAAGACAGAGTCACACCCCAGTTTGGAAGATAGTCAGCTAAGGACTTGTAGATGAACCAATGATAGTCGAACGATTAGCGGAAATGAAAGGCGAACATTGTAGAGTGTGTTTCAACCCGCAATCTCGACTCTGGCTCTGTAGAGAGTGGCGACATCAGGTGGCCGGTACTTAGCGAGCCTTGGCCCAGATTCGACCTCAGTCCGACTATCAGCGCGAGCAGATTCAATCTTCGGCAAGCCGTGCGCACATCTTAAGACAGTCAGGAGTGACTCGCCTGCTGCTGCGTTAGGTCTTGGTCCAGATAGACCACACCGGGAGCAAGCGAGATCGTACTTGAGCAGAGTTGTGGGCAAGGCGACTTTGAGCTGGTCTTACAATGTCGGGTGGTCTGCCAGCAGGATGGACTGCTGTATGGTAAGCAATCGCTACAAGCCATGCAAGCTGCAGAGACTCACTGTCCTTCCTCTGCTGCTTTCCCCGAGCAGGGATGCTTCGCTTGGTAGACACGTATTCCAAGAGAGTGAGTGACGAGACAGCAGCCTGAAGTCCCGGTCTTGGATATCAGAGCTGATTGTGGCTTCACCGTATCCCTCTGCTCTATTGTTGCTTGTTCTGGCTTCCTGTTGACCGCTTCATCATCCTTGTCACCATGTGCGAATGATGACGGCCAACCCATCCTCCCGCAATCGTCTGTCTGGCCCTCCCACCGAACGCTCCGACAGCTGCAAGTGGAAGAGTCCAAATGGAGCCGCCTTCGTATTCGCAGGGTTTGAACGGCAATCCAAACGATCCTTCTAATCAACGGGCATTCTCGCCAGCTAGCTCGCCGAATCCTAACACAGGTGCAATGCCGCCATCAAGCCCACCACAAAGCGGGGCGGCAGCAAGCCACAGACGTAGGCAATACGCAAAAGACCAAACTGCCGCTTATGATTATTCTGCAAGTGGCGCTGTTGGAGCTGTACCACCTCCAGGCGGGTCATACGGCGCGGCAGGACAACCAGAGCCAGCACAAGCATATCCGGGAGGACAACAGCAACAGTTCTTTTCGCCCGCCTTTGGTGATCCAGCCATGCATCAGCAACAGCCTCAACAGAACAACTTCTATGGTCAGAGTGGGCCAAATTACCAGGGTCCAATTGGGCCTGGCGCGCCAGTTCATGGAAGGTCGCTCTCGCAGCAGTACCCAGGACAGCAAACTGGTTATCAGCAACCGGGCCTTACAGGCCTGGCAAATCAGTTTGGACAGATGGGAATAGGTGGCCAAAGACCTGTAAGTGCAGATCATTGGCTGTACACATGGGTAACAGATGTAGTCATCTTTCGCTAACTTTTGCTTCTTGATATGATGCGCAGGTACCGCTGCATACTACCAATGTCATTGGCCTCCACCTGGATCCCCGCGGCCTTGAGGACGCGCCTCCGGAGATTCGTCTGCCCCCAGGGGTAAGCCTATACGAAACATAAGCACGCAGGGCAGCCTGACTTATTTCTTGGGCAAACCCCGTTTGTCAGGCTTCCTTCAGCAGCAGCCCGCATATTAACGCACATTACAGCTGGCAACGCTGCACTATGAATGCCTTCCCAGCCAATCATTCTGTTCTTCAAAAATCACGCATGCCCTTGTCCCTTGTGGTCACGCCATATAGGAGCGTAAAGCCTGGCGAAGATGAAGAGGTGCCTGTCGTCAGCGACACTGTCATTGCAAGATGCCGTCGCTGCAGGACATACATCAATCCTTACGTTACCTTCCTCGAAAATGGCAACAGATGGAAATGCTGCATGTGCAATCTTTCAAATGAAGTGCCACAGCTCTTCGACTGGGATCAGACAACCAATCAGCCCGCTGACAGATGGAAAAGAGCCGAACTCAATCATTCTGTTGTTGACTTTGTCGCACCCACTGAATACATGGTCCGACCTCCTCAAGCTCTGGTTTATGTTTTCCTGATTGACGTGTCTTACACCGCGGTCAATTCCGGTAGGCAGCTTCGTCGAAGGAGGCAATGCACTCGCTGACTGTGCTCCGGCTTCTCTAGGCATGGTCGCTACTGCAGCTAGAACACTGCTGGAATCTCTGGATCGGATACCGAATGATGACGACAGGACGCGCATCTCCCTGATCGCAGTAGACTCTAACATGCATTTCTTCTTTATGCCAGTGAGTGCAAGGCTACTCAGTCTACTTAATTGCGGTCCTACGTTGCTGACGTAGTATCGCAGCCGGGCGCCACTGAACCATCAATGCTCGTCGTGGGTGACCTGGACGATGTCTTCTTGCCGAAACCTGCGGATCTTCTAGTCAGCTTAACGGAAGCTCGAGCATGCCTAGAAAATCTGCTCTCCCGTCTAGCAGATATGTTCAAGGACAATCACAACGTCGGCAACGCCATGAGCGCGGCCTTGCAGGCAGCATACAAGCTTATTGTAAGATGATCATCCAGCTTACATCTTACACAGTCCGCTAATCACCGCTTTAGTCCCCTATTGGAGGCAAGATTGTCGTACTTTCGGCCTCCCTCCCGACCTTGGGACCTGGAGCTCTGAAGAATCGCGAGGACCCTAAAATGTTCGGCACATCTAAAGAATCGTCTTTGCTGCAAGCTGCAACCGGCTTTTACAAATCATTCGCTATCGACTGCTCACGGGCACAAATCTCGGTTGATATGTGGCTTTTCGCCAGTGCATATACAGATGTCGCGACCTTGAGTGAGTCCGAAACGCATGTCGCCGATGATGGCTACTAACCTGGTTCTCTGCAGGCTGTTTACCGCGATACACCGGCGGACAGACATACTTCTACCCGGCCTTCACAGCTGCAAGAAGTGAGGATGCGCTGAAATTTGCCCATGAGTTCGGCGAGGTCCTCTCGCACCCTATCGCACTGGAGGCTGTCATGCGTGTACGAACCAGCCGAGGTTTAAAACTCAATGCATTCCACGGCAACTTCTTTGTCCGATCTACGGACCTGTTGGCTCTACCCGCAGTCCCTATTGACCAGAGTTACTGTATCGAGCTAGCTATTGAGGACCCCCTCTCCCAACCTTTCGTCGTTCTACAGACAGCCGTACTCAACACTTCTGCCTCGGGTGAACGACGTATCCGGGTCATCACAAGCGCATATCCTGTTACAAGCAGCGTCTCGGAGCTGTACGCGTCGGCGGATCAGTTTGCTATAGCTACGCTTTTGGCCAATAAGGCTGTAGAGCGATCAATGCAGTCCAAGCTGGAAGATGCTCGCGATGCTGTCACAAACAAGCTTGTTGACATCTTTGGAGCATATAAAGCAACCATGACAGCTTCCACATCTGGACCATCACCTCAGCTCGTGGTTTCCGACAACATGAAATATCTACCCTTACTCATGCTTGGCTTGCTTAAGCATGTAAGTAGCAATCAAATGCAGCCTCCCCATGGAGCACAGTCTGATTCACAATTTCCCCTGGCAGGTTGGCTTGCGCCAAAGTTCGACTATTCCAAGCGATCTTCGCGCATACGCCCAGGCTCTACTGACTACCCTGCCAACGCAAATGCTCGTACCTTACCTGCATGCATCCTTCTATAGCTTGCACAACATGCCAAAGGAGGTGAGTCACTGTCATGTGCCGCCGAAAGGACAGCTTTTCCTTCGCTGACAGAGCCTTGCAGTGCGGGGTTCCCGGAGATGATGGTGTTCTGTTACCTCCTCCTATGAATCTGACCAGTCGGCGCTTGGAAGCACATGGTCTATATCTCATTGAAGATGGCCAGAATATGTTCCTCTGGCTGGGCAAGAATGCCGTTCCTGCTCTGGTAAATGACGCTTTCGGGCTAAACTCATATGAGGAAGTTCGAGCGGGAAAGGTGGGTTGTCCCTTTCTGCAGTATTGGATGGATAGGATTGCTGTGCGACTTGGCAGCTGACTATCGGAACTATCAGACAACTCTGCCACAGCTAGAAAACTCTTTCTCCCAGAGGCTCAACGCCATCATCGGCAAGATCCGTGAGATGCGTCGTTCGGTTTACTTCCCTCACCTATATGTGGTGAAGGAGGATGGCGAACCAGCTCTTCGCATGTGGGCACTTAGCTTCCTGATAGAAGACAGAACGGACGGTCTACCGAGCTACGTAGAGTATCTAGAGACTGTTAAGGGCAAGGTGGGTGCATGTCTGACAATGTCGTTTCTCTTTCGGCTGTCATGCTGATTATCATTCATTCCCCGAAATCTTATAGGTTAATTCTGGATCGTTCAACTAAATAGAATCAGCTCAAGTAGGAAGTCTTCGACCACTTAGTGAAGGTTATGCTCGTCGCGTGGTGACATTGCGGAGATTGATGTGTGGTTTCGGTGTAGCCGAGAAATGCAGTGAAGGGAGAGCACTCGTACACTATTGCTAGAGACCTCAATCATATCAATGTACTATGTAACTGGGAATTGACAAAGAGCGGCAGTTGATCGTATTCGGGTTGACAAAACTCGCGCTATCCTGAAACTTGATCCCTGCATTTGCCAGGCCTGTGGCTGGTGCCCTCTTTGCTGGAGCACTCCCTTGTCTAGCTTCCTTATGAGAGAGCACTTGTCTTTACCTCAGGGTGCATGGAGGGGCAGTCTCCTCCGTGAGCGTAACGCTATGTCCTCGCTTAATATTGGCCGTACCCTTGAAGCTTCATAGAAGGAGGCAACCGCACTTGATCGCTTCTGTCGAGTCTCCATCAGGCCTCAATCCTTCTTTGTTGTCTTTCTGTCAGAGGCATCTTCGCGCAGAGCTACAATGATGTAGGCAAAGACTACGAGATTTGCGACTAAAGCGGCCGAGACTGCTGCCGATGTCGTATTTGCGTCTGCAATGAGTTGCCAAGGTCAGTTGGAGTCGGACCGAGCACATGGAGTCCGTCCAGAGAGTCGAGAGGTAGCCTACCTCCCCAAATGTGCTTCAGCGACAGAAAGTATGTACCGATAGGACCTAGTACCATTGCTACCGTGAAGAAGCCGAGCTTGATCAGAGCAGACTGGCTGCATCGCAGGCCAACACCGCAGGTCAGCGCGGTTGAAGCGCAGCGCAAGGCCCAACCGTCCATGCCCACCTCGTTGCTGCATCGGCAGCTGCCATATCCACCTTGTCACTCATGCTGCCTGCCTGTTGTCAGCTAGAAGACGTGCAGCACCTCGTTATTCTGCGGTACGGATATCCTGATCAAGCGTTCAGATGCGGTTGCTGCATTGCTAGCCTACTATGCTGGCACAGAGGGTGCAGAGCGTGAGCAGCAGACACATGTGCAGCACACTGCAGTGTGTACGAAATTCGAAGCAGACAATGGACGACAGCCTGGGCCGGGTTTCCGTTGACCAACGCCATCGCCGTGTTGCACGCATGCCTCGTGCTGTCACCACAGGCATGCAGAACGCGCCTCAGCATGCCTCGCCGAAGCGTGGGCAGGGTCAGGGCCACCTGAACAGCGGTAGCAGCAGGCTGCAGCGAGCTCAGGATGTGCAGACTAGCAGGTACACATGCAGCAGCGCTGGGAAGATGCTCGCCGGTTCTATCCATTGCTGGCTGGCCTTCGTACGCTCAAGCTCCAGCAGTCGCCACCTGGAACATAATGCTTGGTCGCGACTGACTTCCCCGGCGCGTCCGTCACTTGAATAAGACCGGAAACCGAGCGATGCTACAGTCCGGAGCGATTTTGTACGTGACCAACGGGAGCGAGATCTACGTGCAGGCTTTCATTATTCGGTCACCTCGCCTCCGCAGCGCTTCTAAGCTTTCTTGAGCCTTTCCGAATACCCCTCTTCAAAAGCTGGCCTTGCACAAGCTGTACGCGAGCTTTCGACCTTGCTGATTGTACCTTTTTTTTTTCCGGGGCTTACGTTCTTGTCCTTTCTTCTCGCTTCTTTGATTTTTGCTTCTCTCCTACCTTCCATCAAGAAGAGCTGCATCTTACGCGCAAGAACACTCGCATAAAAGACCCGGAGTAACGTTCTCCTTCACTTTCGTTTGGCTTTTTCTACGCTACTATCTACACATACAAGGCCGGACCCCTTCATTTTACTACCTATATACGCGCCTCAAGTCATCTAGCAGGACGATAAAACAAGATCACTCGCAGATCAAAAGTCTAGCTACTTACCTTAGCTTCCTTCACCAACAATGTTGCGCACACTCATTGCCGCAACTTTCCTGCTTACCGGACTCGCCCAGGCTGGCCTGAGCGATATGCGCGCCACAAGTGAGTCGGGTCCCCTCCAGGTTACATTGATTGCTGCAATATCACGCATGAAGACCTAACATCATGAACTTATTCAATCAGTTCCCGGATCGCTCCACCAGTGCGAGAACTCGACTATCTTTTTCTTTGATACCGATGATTCCGGCAGCAAGACGCTTCTCTTTGTCAACACCGCGGACGTCGGCAAACTCGGAAGCGGTACTCTCACCCTGGACGATGCCCTGGCAAAGGTTGAACCTCTCCAACAAGTATCGGATATCACATCTGCCGACGCGGCTGCCTTCTCTTTCTTCTTGAAGATTGCAGAGAATGTTGCTTTCTCGACTTACGGTTTCTTATCAAACGGTCAAGGCAAGAACATGAATCTCGATAGAACCGTCAAGGATCCTCTTCCTGGTGCAATCGAGTGTCTATCTCAAGTCTCTGCGCCTGCAACCACATCCACCGTCGTTCCAGTTGTCGCACCCTCATCAAAAGTGTCCCCCAAAGCTAGCAGCAGTTCAGCTGCCCCGGCTTCGTCGACATCTGGCTTTGTAAAAGCGCTCAAGGCTTCATCTTCCTCGCCAGCTCCAAAATCGGCCTCGTGAGTGCCTTAATTCGCTGCTAATGTGTACGGTACTAATGTCTTCTTACAAATAGATCGGTACCTTCCACGCCACCCGCCCCTGTCAGCGTAGCAGCCGTTAGCAGTGCCGCATCTGTTGCCGCCGCTGTCAACGCGTCCAGTACTGCCTCTGCTCCCGCTGCTACAGCTTCGAACACCATCATTGAGACCAATTACCTTCTTGTGAGTTTTGCTGCCATACGTCCTATGAGTGCTAAAACGGCCAGGACCGTGGCTGACACTGCCTCCTTTATACTTTCAGTCCTCTTTCATCAGTATCTCAGCAGAGAAGACAACCGATGGCACCGTCTCTTCTGCTGCTATCTTGGGAGGTCACATTACAGGAAGCTTCAATGGTACAATCCTCCCTGTCGGAACTGCCCTTTTCGCACCCAATACCACAGTGCCTGTGGGCACAACCACCGGCAATGCTACTGCCGCTGGTCTCACAGATGAAGACGACTCTCCTATCCTTCTTTCAGCAACATACACCTTCACCATCGATGACGGCAAGTATGCTGGCGATGCTGTTTTCGTGATGGGCCAGACGCCACTCAGTGTGAATGCAACTGTCCCTGCGCTTTTGATGCACTTGCAACCCGCTGTCGAAGGCCTAGGTGTTAAGTGGGCCAATAAGACAGGTAAGCATGGAGTCACACTACTGAGGCTTGCCTTGCTGATTCAGGATGACACCAACGACAGTGCTCGGCAAGCCTACATACATCAATTCGACAATGTTCAGACTGGACGCCTACGTCGCGTAGGGGTTGCGCAACCAATAAGACATCATTCTCTTCGCCACTGGATGGAACGGGTTCGCGTGCATAGGGAAAAAGAGCTGTACAGCATTCGGATAGCAGGCCTTCCGACGTAGACTGTCCTCTCTGAAGGATTCCAGCAGTATCAACAACTTAATATAGACAGGCTTTCATTTAAACGCAGACGGACTGTGTTCACAACCGGAAACGTAGCAAACAGCAAGCGCGGACGACCAGACAACCAAGCATCTCTCGCGTCTCTACGCTCCTGCTCTCTGATTAGGTTCCATCATCTCGCCTATCTGGGTTAAGCGGGACCTACACTTTCTACCTAGTGTTGGTTGCCTTCCGCCTCGTACATCATTCGGTCTTTCATCGCATGCTTTCTCTAGACTTGCGCTTTTACTACTATGTAGCTACCACACTCATTTTTACAAAATTTGGTTTGAAAAGAAGGTTTTCCCAGTGTATATTCCGATGACGAATCGAAGCCGCCGTCCGAGTTGCTCTACGTCCGCCCTTGAAATGGCCGACGGATAAGCGAGCTGACCGACTTGGCGTTTGAGGATACCCCAAAGGTATGATTGAAGTGGTACTAGTACCGTCAGTCACACTGTTGCAAGTAGACGCCTTTCCTGGGACTGGGCAAGGTGGCTCGAAGCGACAAGGCAGTTCGTGCAAACTGTGGCTCTGCAGGGGAGGTTGCTTATAGCGTGGTGTCCACTAGATTACACAGCGGCTATATATATTACTAATGCCTTCTGTTGAATTAAAGTCCGCGTACAGTGCTCCTACTCGCGCCGACAAGAGCGGCTGTTTTCACGCGCATGAATTCGGTGTTGCGCGTGAAATTGGGATTTGGCCACTTGAATGACACCATTTTCATGCAGGTTTCCCAACAGCTTTAAATCTTCGATAACGAGCTGAATAACACCTTGCTTCCGTACTACTCAGTTCTTTCGCAGCCAACACAGCCGCCAGATCCATCACAGGGTTCACCACAGGCCACCTTACCAGAGCACCCAGTCAACTCTTATCGTCGTCACCATGGCTGCTGCAACAGACTCGCATCAGCAGGCAAAGGTACCGTCCTCCGTGGTCAGGGTGTACGTGTCAGAGGGATGGACATCATAGCACACATAGCATACTCACCCTACTCTCGCACCCAGCTACGACATCCCAGTCGTCAAAGACACGGTCAACTATGCCGACCACCTGCTGAAAAGCTATGCTCTCACTGCCGCCGCCCTGTCGCGCGCAGAGGCCGTCGCGGTATCTCTGTACAAGACGGCTGGAGAGCCAATCCAAACCAGGCTGCAAGGACCGGTGCGTGCACCATATCTGCCAACCTCTGCTTCCAACAATCACTGACTGTTCTGTACTTCTCTGTGGCAACTCATACCTCATCATCAATTCAACGAAAACCTACATAGATTGATCAGCTAGATGGACTCGCCAACAAAGGACTCGACTATGTTCAGAACAAAGCTCCTTTCGTGAGTGTGTATTCCTAACGGGTAGCCAATTGGTTGCCATGTTGTCTGCCATCTTGCGACCAGAAATAAGACTGACGTCGCTGCAAACGTTACTACGTAATTTCTTTCCTCCACACTTCTCGACATGGTCCTCGAATACCTCGTTTTCCACTTCTCGCGCACCTTTTCTATTCTTCTTCTGTTTCGCATCCTTTAGCTCTTCGATGCAAAGACAGATGACCTCGTAGCAACAGCTCGCAAGCCGGCCGATCAAGCATATACCACTGCCAAATCCTATCAGGACCTCGTTACGACGAGACTACAAGATACCTTGTTAGCGTCACAGTCCACCCTTCAGTCTCTAAACGAGAAGCTTGCTTCAGCAGCCGCGGTCGCTAGAGACCATGTCCCCAAGAACGGCAAAGAAGCTCAGGATCTAGCTAGAGAGGTTCTTGAACAACTGGAAAAGGCAAAGGATGTTATTTCTAAGCAGAGCGGAGAGCTTGTGAGTTTATTGATTAGCTGCCTAGATCTAGAGATTTCTAGCGCTAACAGAGTGATTGCTGCTAGCCCGCCCATGTTTCCAAATCTGTTCAGCCGTATGTCGAGAAACTACAAAAGGGAGCTGGCGAGGTCAAAGCTGAGGTAAGGAATTTTTGATGTACCTCAAGAGCAGGGGAGATACATAAGCTAACGTCTTCTCCTGTTGGTCTGTCCTAGCTCGCCAAGGAGAACGTACCCATCCACCAGAAAGCCACAGCTATCATCGGCATCACGCGTGAAATCACAACCGAGTCTCTCCACGAGGCTGTCGAGGCTTTGAGACACTATATGCAGTCAGGAAAGGCAAAATCGCAAGTGAATGGTCAACATGCCGTTGAGTCCACGGAGGAGTTCATCAAGACCAATGCTCCAGATGGAGAACACTCGTTCGCTGATGTTGTCAAGGAGAACGGCAACTAAGGCGTGCGGGCACGCAACCATCGGTCAGCTTCTTTTCGTGTCAGAGCCGGTCATGCTTCGGCAAGCAATCTTGTTCCAAGGATGTGGTAGTTAGAAGCGATATTATCATCCATATCATGCATGACGCGGGTAAGCCTGCCATTCTGGTGAGGGGCCTATATAGACTTGTTTCGATTTCCGTTTCGCGTGCATCCACTTAGATACGGGCGTTATTGCATAATTATACACGCCTTGCTTGCGTTCTAGTACTCCTCAGTTATTGTCGGCAGTGTCGCTAGATTGCGAATTAGAATTACACTGTGTACCGATATTAGTCCTTTGCTCTCGAGCAGTGAAAGCCAAAAGTTTGGCAGTAGCCGTAGGACAGCTGAACAAGCTCTATGAGGGCAAGAGACGAATAGATCTGTCATTGGCTTCAAGGTCACCGTGCCGCGATACATGCATGCTCGGGAAAACCTCGAGTTTCGGTGCATGTGGTTACTCCGGCATTCGCCACAGTGTCCATGCGGAACCCAGCAGGTGAACGTGAACAGGCGGACAGATTGGCTGTCTCTTGCTGTCGAGAATAGATTTGGGAGAAGCACATTCTATGTTCGCTTGCAGAGGCGCTGCTCGAGCTCTCAGACCTGCCCACATCGTCAGGAATACACAGCCAGCCCTCCCCCAGCTGTCGGTTCTATCGTCACCTCGCGCCGTCCACGTCTCGCGGACCAGCAGCAAGCGCAACTTCGGCATCACGGCAACATCGTTCTTGGGGAATACTGCGGCCAAATCTAGCTACACCACCTCGAATACCAGCAACAACAGCATGGGCGGCAAAGGCGTCCTCATCGCGGTCAAGCCAGACGGCACACCCTACTCGAGCAGCTCGAGCAACGAAGCTCTGTCTTCGCTAGGGCTCGAAGCATCCGCCCTGAGCTCGCTGTGGAAGACAAGCAACGCTAAACCACGGCCGTCCGAGGTCCGGTTGTTTTACGCACAGGGAAGCAACCAGGACACCACGGTGGCTCTGGTTGGCGTGGGCAAGATCGATGGCTTGGACAAGGATGCTTTGCTTGAAAGGACCAGAACGGTGGCTGCAACCGGTGTAAAGGCACTTCGCGAAGTCGGATGCACCGAGGTGAGTTCGGATCAACCCCGTTGGTATACGCGACAGCTTTCATTTCGTGACTGACTGTCTTGCTCTCGCTTCTCGTACGTTCCGCTGGCCCTGTCTACATTGCATGTGACCCGCAGGTCCAGATCGATGCTTCTACTGAAGGACTAGACCCTCACGCAGCAGCCACCGCAGTACAGCTAGCACTTCATAAATTTGATTGGAAAACCTCAAAGGCCGACTTGGACAAGAAGATTCCCGTTTCCGTCTCCCTGCTCGGTTCAAGCGGCACATCGTCATCATCGGCAGATGCAAAGAGTCTCGACTGGAAGACAGGAGAAGTCTTTGCCTACTCCCAGAATCTAGCTAGAGAATTGATGGATACTCCTGCTAATCTGATGACCCCTACTGTCTTCGCCGAGCGAGCACAGAAGGAATTCAAGGGAGTTGAGGGTATTACCGTAAATGTACACGATGAGGGTGAGTGTTCCATTCGAAGTAGTTATGTCCCTTAACTGAGACGATGTCGACTGTCGCACCCCGCGTGTTTTTAGCCTGGGCCAAGGAGAAGAAAATGAATACCTTTTTGTCGGTCGCAGCTGGAACAGATGAACCAGCTAAATTCGTAGAAATCATCTACAAGGGCGCAAAAGAAGGTGGTGATGCAACAGACGTTGCTTTCGTTGGCAAAGGCATCACTTTCGACTCTGGCGGTATATCACTCAAGCCTGGTGCTGGCATGAAAGGTAAAGTTTTGGCTGATTGGCTGGCCTTAGAGAACTAGTCAGTTGAACTAGGCTAACGTGCCTATCCACTAACTTTCATCACATTCAAGAAATGAGAGGTCAGTTAGCTTGACCCACGGGAAGTTGTTCTCTGGATTGTCTAATCAATCCGAATGATTATGCATATCTAGCCGATATGGGAGGTGCTGCCTGCGTACTGTCATCCATGCTCGCAATCTCGAAGCTTAAAATTCCCATCAATATGGTCATGTGCATTCCCTTGACGGAAAATATGCCAAGCGGTAAAGCAACCAAGCCAGGCGATATCATCGTATCCATGGCTGGCAAGACTATCGAAGTTGACAACACTGATGCAGAAGGTAAGCGTGTTTGAACCCGTCAGTCTTGCTATTGCAACTGGAAACTGACAGAAACTACATATATGTCTAGGCCGACTGGTTCTAGCCGATGCGCTCTTTTACGCTTCGTCAGTTTATAAGCCAAAGGTTATTATCGATGTCGCTACCTTGACCGGTGCCATGATGATCGCTCTTGGTGACGTCTACGCCGGGGCTTTCGTCACCTCGTGAGTATTCCCTCCCAGCATGTCAGGCTCTGACTGGCATTAACGCGCTTGATTGTGCAGCGACAAGCTCTGGGAGGGTCTGAAAACAGCAGGTCTCGCAGAGTCCGATGAATTCTGGCGTATGCCTTTCGATGACAAGTACCTGCAATACATCAACAAAGCCGGTACAGATCTCGTCAATACTGGTGGTCGAGCCGGTGGTTCGTGTACCGCTGCAATCTTCCTCAAACAATTTGTAGACGGTCTGCAACCAGATGAAGGTGGCGAAGGTCAAGCTGGATCCAAAGACAAGGAGACAATTGAGTACGCTCATATCGACATCGCGGGTGTCATGACCTTGTCACAAACTGTTGCTCCATATGACGTCAAGGGAATGTCTGGAAAACCTGTTAGAGCGTTGACTGAGTACATCCGCCGAAGAGCTTACAAGTTGTAAATAAAAGATAGTAGTAAATATGCTTTGAACAAAAATCATGCATCGGCGCAACGTGCCCATCTCACTCCGCCGTCCTGGATTATTGGTTTGGGCCACGGGCTGACTGGTAAGCAGATTCAAGCTCAGGCTCATGACCTCGACTATGATATGCAGGCTTTATTTAACATGCGATGCAATGAAGCCGATTCTATCTGCTTTTCTGGCCCATACTAATATACAACAGGTATGTACAAATGTCGGAACGGATGCAGCATGCTCGATCGGATGAATCAGAAATAAAGATGCACAATACTAACTCAACCATTGTCCAAGGACAACCGCTCCAGTCTAACCACCACTTAGGCAACTGAGCTCTTGGTGTTCCTCGTGCTGATCCGAGCACCTGATGACCTCTTCACTTTCTTTGCCTTGTATTCACCGTCCTTTACGCAGTCCGCCTCCTCCTCGTCATTATCATCCTCTTCAGCTATCGTTTGCTCTGTAGGCTGATAGACCCTAACCGCCGCGGAAAGGCTGAGCTTGCTTCCGGGTGCATGTAGACCATGTAGGCGATAGGTAGGCGGAATGCAATCGTTGTCTTGTTCTAGTTCCTCAAAGTCGACATTCGATAATGCGTCCAAGCCAGCTTCATCCCCTGGGGCGCCTTGCCCGAGCGCGACACGACAGAGCCGCAGTTCCTCACGCAGCATTCTGATCGCTGCATCGCGTCGATCGATCCTATCATGTAGCTTGGTGACATCTGCGGATGGCATAATTTCAGCATTTTGGCCTTTGCTCTAGCAAGCATGTCAGTTTTAGCCTGTTTTGTGAACGTCAACTCACACTCATTACTCTTTCGCAACATGGCAACTTTCGAAATGCCCTTGTTGGGATGATGGGGATCCACTGTGTAATTCTTGCCCCTTTGGCCGCCAACGTTGTTCTCGCCTGGACGCCTTGATCCCGGGCCGCCGTTGAAATCTTCATCTTCATCCGGATTGATTGGCGGAAGAATGAAGCGGAGCTCCTCAAAACAAAGCTTGAGCGAATCCCTCCTTCTTTGCTCGGCTACTTTGTGAGAACTCTTTCTGGAATCAGGCTGCGCGGAGAGCATAGGACTCGTCTCCGTCGATGCTGGACCACTGCCGCCATAGGCGGATGCAGTTGTAGATGGACCATCATCTAAACTAAAGGGCTTCTCGGGCGAGCCTACGGTGTCGCCATTTGCGGAGTACTCCTTCTTTGATTTTCGCTTCCCCTCGTTTCTATCATCCATAGTGCCGTCCGCACCTTGAGCAGCACCCGAAGATCGCCGCCTCGATGAATTCTTGGTTTTAGATCTACTTTTCGCATCCTTGGCCGCAATAGCAGCTGCAGCTACTTGCTTTATGTTTTGAGCTAGAAGAGCGGGCGATACGGGCGACGTAGCGTTGAGCGCAATTGAGGAGTGCATCTCTTCGGAGGTGACTGCCGGCAAATGGGAGGTCTGCTTCATTGCCTGATCAACATGCATGCTTGCATCATATGCCTGGTGCGCTGGAGCCGGCAATTTTTCCTTGGAGATTGAAGTAGTCCGCCCGTCGAGGCCAGTCTTCGTCGCTCTGCGGCTATCTTGTGGAGCATCGTTTTGCATCGCGTCTGTGCTGTTCGGCCTCAGTTGAGGCGAGGGGTGCTGATGATCAGCCAGTAAGCCTGAAAGTACGCTATACTGGTTCGCAGGCAAGTTCATAAAGGAGGCTGGTGTGAGTGGCGCAGCTTTCTGGGTTTGACCCGTAGCTGACACATCAGCTTGACGGCTGGCGTTCGCATCGTGCTCTTGGGACATCGGCTGCTGCTGCTGCTGATGATAGTTATTGAGCATCATGGCATCAAGCGAGTTGATGCTCACGTGAGGAGCTGCTGCAGATTGAGTCTGGGCGCTAGGGAAGGCGAAAGCATTCGATGGCAAGCTATCAGGTTGCTGACCAGTTGGACTGAGTCCCGTGCCATTGTTTTGATAAAGCGTATTAAGTATATTGTTGAGATCGAGCGGACTTGGCAGAGCCATCAGATCGTCCAAGCTACTCATGGGGGGAACTGAGTTCTGAGGTTGAGATGTGCTATATGGTTGCGATGAAGGTGCCTGTGCATGAGTAGTGCCGCTAGATGTTTGCAGCTGTTGAAGATGTGGCATATTCAAGAAAGCTGGCAGAACCCCGGAAAGATCGAATTGATGGGGACTAGGGGAATTCTGCACGGCTGTTTGAGCGATGTTTTCTTGCAGCCTCGACATGTTTAGGTTGGAGAATGGCCTTGCACTGCCGGTAGCGTTAGCTGACGTGAATGCATTTGAGCTCGTCGGATAGAAAGCTGGCGATGCAGGCACCGAGTTTGACTGCTGTCGAAAGTGAGGTTGAGGGAAGGAAGTTAAGCCGGATGTGCTGACGGGTGAGTGAACAGCACTGTGACTTTGCTGACTCGTCCTTCTAGCAGCTGATGATGCGTTTGAGGATGAATTACGGCTTGTACTTTTGCTGACTGAGCCATTTTGGGCCTTTGAGCTGTAGTTTTCAGTATCAACGGTCGGCCGGATGATGGGGCTGGGCCTGGTCTTTGGACCATTTTTAGAAGCGCCCCGGATCTTGCCATTTCCGTTGTTCGCCTGCGGCTTGGGAGGCGATGTGGTGCCGTTGTTAAATTGAGCGGGTGCTGGCTGCGAATGCCCTTGTGGCCGTAAAGCCGGACTAGTCAAAGGCGAGAAGACTGTCGTAGGCGCCACGCCTTGGTTGCCGTTGAGGTGGTCGGGATACTTCTGCAGTGAATGCGTAGACATATTGGCAAATGATTCTGGCAAAGGACCGACCGAAGGGCCCGGTTGAGTTGAAGCTGTTAAAGCTGGTGACATGAGTGGCGTGAACAGCAGCTGCAAGGTCACTTTCGGTAAGCCATGCAAACAGGGGTATTGAACAGGGACGACCTACATCCATATCCTCGGAATTCCCATTCTCGGAGTAGAAAGCAGTGCTACTGGTACCAGGGATACCTCCGTGACTTGCATAATTACCCGGCGAGCGGAAGAAGTTGGCATCAGGCATTGCAAAGTTCATGCTGTTGGACACAGACGGGGCAGTGTAGTTCTGCTGACCGTACGGTTGGCCTTGCTGGTGATAGTTTCCGCTCTGTTGACGGAGCGGTAGCTGGGTGTGAGCATTGTACACTCCGTTAGCCATCTGCTGGGAATGCGAAGTAACGGCCGAAAGCGCGGGACTGGGCTTTGCAGATAAGTTGGAGTTGGAATTCGGCGTTGACGCATTGTTGCTCTGTTGCGAGGTGTTGTTCGCACTGGGGCCTTGTTGTTGCTGCGGTGAGGCATGTTGTGCCGAGTATCTTTGAAAGGCCTTGGAGTAAAAACTGGGCAGGCCGCCGACCTGTGCAGCTAGCAAGGCAGCCGCGTCCGCATTCGGGTCGGCTCGACCACTGCTGCTGCTGTTGCTGCCGTCTCCCTGACTCGGGCTGTTGGAGCTGGAGCTGGTTGACCCATGGGTGTGCGGGAGATACGCAGATGTGCCTGAACCCGCGGCAGGCCCAAAGGCGGCAGCGAAGGGTGTGGCGTGGTCGGAAGCATGGCCAGACCCACTGGCACCCTGTTGACTGCCCGCCGCGGCCAGCTGCAGAATTGCAAGAAGCTGCTGTCGGCCGTGGTCTCCCAGTGCAGCAAGAGCCGTCTGGAGGGCGCCTGACGGTGGTTCGGCGGCAGGCCCGCCGCTGGCCTGGCTCTGGGCGGGCGACTGCTGGTACGGGCATCCGATGCTGCTGCCGCTGGCCGTGTTCACCATGCCCATGCTCGAATGCTCGCCCGACTGGCTCTGCGGGCTCGTCACAAAGTACCGCCGGAGCTCCTCGTCGTCGAAGTGCGCCCCCGCGCAGGAGGACTGCCGCAGCGCATCCACGACATCCATCGCTACCGCTGCGGCGCTGCTTGACGGCGTGTCGTTGTCCATTGTTGTCCGGCCTCACTTTCTCTTCCGTCTATGATGCTTTTTTCCCGAGTGCCTGTTCGTTTGATGTGTTTCCGCGGTTCTCCAGCATAAACGCAGCGACGAATGCGAGATGGCGTGGTGCAGCGCGTGTGCCGCACTCGTCTCGGTTGAGCGCAGCTGTATGCGGCGGTCTGCGGATCAGCTTCTGCTCAATGTCTGCGGTCCGACGTGCAGTTGGAAGATGTCGGTCCTGTCGTCCTTCTTCTTCGGAGCAATCAAGGCAATCGTCGGCACCGCAGGATACGCGGCAAAGCTCAGGGCCAGCAGCTCGCAGCAGTCTCAGGAACGCTGACATCGTTTGCAGCGCATGCAGCAGACGGACTATGCGATATCCACAGCCTCGGCATCTTGCTAGCCATCCTGGCAGCTCACGTGCAGGCCGGTAGCGACACTAACGGCGGCAGCATACCAGGACCAAATGACTGGATAAGCGCAAGCTCTAAGCATCAAGCACAACCGCAATATGGAGTCCATGCGGCGCCTGAACTTCGGTCACCACAAGCACGCAGAGTTCGCTGCACATGTCCACATACTCGACCTCCTCAATGTGCCACTGGTGGAAGGCGAGTGTCGCATCAAATGGCGCTTCAAAGGCGGAATGAGCTTGAACACTACGAACAACGACAAGGTCATGGGCCAAGCCCTTCAGACGAGCATCTCCTACTTGAAAGACCTGCGGAGTGCTGCTGCCGGTATACCGAACGATGACAAGGGCATAGGCGGAGATGACGAGAACGATGGAAACAGTCCCAACGGCGACGCAGACCATTCTCTCGGAGGCAGATTCAAGGGTGCGATATCCCACGCCTCTAGAACCCTTCGAGCGAGCACTCTCAGCCATGGCTCCGGAGACCTGCTATCCCCCAGGCGCAGGTCCGTATCTATGCCCCGATCAAACAATATCGGCGTTCAGCAGAATCCAACGAGTCCCGCCGTGGAGCGAGACCATCCTACCAGAAAAGTCACTCCTTCAGCGGACTATTTCCGACAAGGAGAGGGAGAGAGCCCTGAGGCTTCCAGCAAGCCAACTAGGGCACCGGGTAACCACACCTTCTTCGGAGGAACCACCAGCGCTTCGCCTCCAAGCTCACCCAAGGCATCTGTGTTGGCGAACAATCTTCTCTCTCCGACCAGTACTGTGCGCCCACACGGGTCTCCTCGAGAATCGAACGCCCTGCTTAGCCCGGTCACGCCCCCTGCTCGACCGAGACAGGCGCCGTCAGCCAGCTACATATCTTCCTATAACACCCTAAGTCGCACTAATACGGCATTGCCTAATGCGACTGACGATTTGAATGGCCATCCGGTCATACGTTCGCCTTCCTCGCTTGTCGAATCACTTCAAAAAGCGAACATGCCTTCAAAAGCAGAGATAAAAGGGAAAACGCCGTTCATACCTTTGATGGATAATCAGGTCCGTATCGATAAGCACATGGTGTGCGCTGTTGCTATACCTATGCAGAAACACTCGAAACACCTCGAATCAAGCACGGTCAAGCTAAAGGTCATGTACAAAGTCCGTACGACTCCGCTGCCAGAAAAAATTGGTAGCCGACCTGCACCTGTCGTTCTACCAGAAGATAGTACACCGAGTTCTGCAAGTCTAGCTGTCCGTAATCACAAGACACGGATCAATGGATCGAGCGTATCCATTTCAACACCAGTGCACAGCGGGGTTCCTACAGTGCACATCAATGCACGAGAAGTACATGAAGAGATATGCCTAGGGGAACTCTTGATAAACTTGAGCGAGTTTGTGTCAGTCGATTATGCCTCGGATCAGTTAAGGCGAGCCGACGCAGGAACGGGCAAGGAGACATGGATTACCCGAAGATATTTGCTTCAGAACGGTCGCACCAATGCCCTGTTGCGCGTAGCTGTCAAGATGGATTGGATAAGTGGCATCAGAGATTTTACCGCGTGAGTTGGGGTGCCGTGCTAAGCTTGAGAAGAGACTCACCGAACAAGCGTACACTTTACAGACCACCTCTGTTGAAAGGTCAAATCATATCGCCCAAGAAGCAGACTAGCCGCGGAGCATTCGCCAGAAATCGTGACAAGATTAAGGACAAGGAAAAATCCAGCCTATATTCTGCTCCTTCTAGCAACTCGTCTAGATTCTACTTGCAACGCGATGATGCCTCGTCTCGCTCCGTTATATCTTCGGAATGCGATAATTCCCTACGGCCGCTATCGCTGCGAAATGCACTAACTGGCAGGGCTGTCAGTTCGAAGGTATCTCCTGAGTCTATGAACGATACGGTTAGTATGTCTGGCCACGGTCAGCCACGAGGTTTGCATGGCGCCCTTCCTGAGCATCATCAGCGACATCACCTCGAGTCTCATTTGTCCGGCGGCTTCGAATTTGGTCTAGACGATGAACAGAGAGACATTGACATTATCAAGGCAATATTTGCCAAGCCTGAAACCCCGCCTACATCTCCGCAGCTTACACCAGAGGAGACGCGGCAACAATACTTAGCTGAACACGCCCATTCTGGCCAGGGCAGCTCTAAGCATGACAGATCCTCGCACAGCAATACCCATACCAGCGAGTCCCTTGAGCACACTCGACATTATTCTCCGGCGCAAGCCCTGGCTTTCTTGCATCGCAGCAAGGACAGAAACCTCAAAAGTAAACAAGCATCCGTTGCTCATCTGGGCGTTGATGACCAGAAAGGCAGGAAACGGGTGTCTTCAATGCCATCGAAATCTATATTCCCTCCACTGCGAAATAGCTCACGGGCTTCCACACCTGTCTCGATCGCTGCAGATCATATCACATCGGGATCTTCATCTACCCATGGAAGAGCCCAGGGTCATCATAGCCACTATGACCGTCATCAAGACGTTCTCGGGCCCGTTCTCGTACACATTCCGACCCGCCAAGAGCCTATCGACATCCACTCTCACCCGTTCAGACGCAAAGGCAAGTCTACACCAGGAATGCCCTTACCAAACACACTATCTGCATTGGACATCGAAGGTGCCGAGAGAGCCCATGTGACGGAGCCTATTATACATCGGGATGCTTCCGCCAATGTAGCGGCTCTCCAACCCTCTCCCTTAGATGCCGGATCCCAAGGAGGCGAGATGCCGAAGCGTGGCACTACTACCTCCGCAACTGGGCATATCTTCAAGATGCCATTCAAGAAGCGTTCGAATTCGGCTTTGTCCCGTACTGCTTCGTTGCAGAGCGCAGCGCCCATATTCGAAGCGAATGCTTCGTTCGCCACAATGGCTAAAGGCGATGATAACGCGCGCGATGTCGCGAGAACGGCCTCTTCCGACGTACCAAGAGGGTCTCTCGATCTGCAGAGGACCTTGCGACCCAGCAGTGAGGGTGATCCCAAGCGGATGACCCTCCGACGTACGACGAGTCCGGCTGCCATGACGCCCGCGGAAGAGGCCGACCTCCGGAAATACATTGAAGATAGTCTAAATGCCAAGGGTAACATGATAGATCCATCGCTGGAGCCAACTCGTGGCCCGGAAGATGACAATGAGTCGACAGACGTTACTCCACCCTCGGGGCAAGGTGCCACGGCCAGTCGGCAGAGTACATCTCAACTGTCAAACGAGCTCAAGCTTGTATCCGGACGAAACGACGAGGTTCAGTACTTGTCCGAAAGTGAGAGTGAAGATGATATAGAGCAAAATGACCTGGTCAGACAGACTACGAACGAAGAGGCGCTCGACGAGCGAGCACGGCGACTACGTGAGAGGGGGTTGCTGCCGACTTTAAATATCACGATCTCGGATGAACGACCTGCCAGGTATCCGAGTTTATCAATAGACGCAAGCGATAGACGGTAGCATCGGAGAGGGAGAGTAATATGATTGTTGTTGTACCACCTCAGTGAACAAAGAGAAGCAGTGTCCATGTGACAATTAGGCAAAACTAGACGCGATGACCAGCAAATATGGAACAGGCGTCCAGCTTCCTGCAACCAAGCTCAAGCTGACTTGCAAGCTGTTGTTCGATGTGATTCTGTCAAGCAGGTGATTTTGATTTTTTCAATTGGTCTCGTCACCTGTGTTTTTCGGCCCGTGGATCCCCGAAATGCGCTTCAGATATTTGCCGCACGTCCATTTGGCGGAGCGGCGAAACGCAGGCTTTCCTGCAATCAGCAAGCTCAAGTCAAGCTCGACACGGTGTGATCTACAAGAGCCCACCTTTGCATCCAGCAGCCAGTTGCAGCGCACAACATGCTTCGCGCATCGCACCTCCAGCTGAGGAGCGCCTCGCTTGCCGTCCGCCGGACAGCTGCCTCGAGAAGCTCTGCAGTCGGTGGAGAAACAGTGGCACGTCTCTCTACGCGGAGCAGCCCTGCAGCAGCCGCTCTATCGACGAGAAGCGTAGCATCCAAAGCTGGATGCTTCCTGCCCCCAGTGCAATGGCAGAGGTGCGTACTTGTTCATCGTGCTTTCAATGCAGGTCCTTCTGGCAGAGATGGACGTCAATCAAATGCCGAGACTGAATGAATGCCCATCTGCTTGCGACTGCACACACAGAGGATCTTCTCTATTCCACACCTCGACTGCAACATGGGGTAAGCCTCTTAATTTACTCCTCCTCTGTCACAAACGATGGAAGGTTAGAACACCCAGCTGACTGCTCGTATAGCCGCCGAGACGATCAAGGTCCCACAAATGGCAGGTACGTGCCGCCATATACTAGCCTTGCGACCAGCTTAGAAGCCTTGCTCGCGCTGACGATCTCATCTTCTTCCAGAATCCATATCCGAAGGTACACTCAAGACGTGGTTGAAGAAGCCCGGCGACTGGGTCAAAGCAGATGAGGAGATTGCTAGCATCGAAACCGACAAGGTGGGTGGCACAACAGGTTTCGTCCTACATCCTACTATTTTTGCTAATCGATTAACGTGTGCAGATTGATGTTGCTATCAATGCACCAAAAGCTGGCAAGATTGTCGAGGTCTTTGCCAAGGAGGAAGATACAGTTTCAGTTGGACAAGACCTCTACAAGTTAGAACCAGGCGAGCAAGGCGAGGGTGAGCAGAGACTTCTGGCGCGGTCTCCCAACTGCGGGGTATATTCCTGGTCCCGCTGACAATGACTTGCAATATGACCCAGGCGAGCAAAGCAGCGCACAGGCGGAGGAGAAGTCCAGCCAGCCGGAGGAGAAGCAGGAGCCGGAGCCAAAGCAGAAGGAAGAGAGCAAGCAGGAATCGAAATCAGAAGAGTCATCACCTGCACCACAGGGAGAGGCCGAAACTATCAAGGTTCCCCAGATGGCTGAATCTATTAGCGAGGGTACCTTGAAGACCTGGAACAAGAAGGTTGGGGATCATGTAGAGGCCGACGAGGAGATTGCATCCATCGAGACGGACAAGGTAACTCATCATTTCATGTCTTTCCTGATATCTGCGCTTACCAGTGGGCGCGGACTATGCAGATCGACGTCACGATCAACGCTCCTAAGGCTGGTACAATTACCGAAATCTACGTGAAGGAGGAGGAGACGGCTACGGTAGGCCAAGATTTGTACAAACTTGTACCAGGAGGCAGTGAGTCGAGCGCGATTCTGTACTTTCATGGCATCGCTTGACGAGCTAATTCCGACGCGCGTTCGCCTTCGTAAGAGTCGCAATCAGGCTCGGACCCCGCTACGGGAACGGGCAAGGAACCATCAGATAATGCCAAATCCAAAGCAGCAACTGTCTCACAAGAAGATACCGGTCCAAACAAGGGACGCAAACCATCATCATCTCGTTCCGATGTTGCAAACAAGGAGAAGGAGCCCAGTCGTCCCGAGCCAACGGCATCAAGATCTGACGAGACACAACAACTTAAGCCGCAATCCAAGAAAGCCGAGAGCAAACCTGCTCAGGAGCAAACATCCAAGCCAGCGCCAGGTAACAGAACAGAACGAAGAGTAAAGATGAACTCAATGCGCCGCAGAATTGCTGAGCGCCTGAAGCAGAGTCAGAATGCAGCTGCTTCTTTGACCACCTTCAATGAGATTGATATGTCATCGCTAATGCAAATGCGAAGCCAGTACAAGGATCAAATACTGAAGAACCACGGCATCAAGTTTGGTTTCATGTCCGCATTCGCCAAAGCCTCGGCCCTCGCTCTCATGGAAATTCCAGCAGCCAATGCATCTATTGAAGGACCGGGACCCGGCGAACAGATGGTCTTCCGCGACTACGTCGATCTCTCCGTTGCTGTAGCTACGCCAAAGGGTCTTGTTACACCTATCGTTCGTAACGTAGAAAGCATGTCAATGCTTGAGATTGAGAAGGCAATCGCCGATCTAGGAAAGAAGGCTCGTGACAATAAGCTCACGCTGGAAGACATGACTGGAGGCACTTTCACTATGTGGGTAGTGACTTTCAAGTCTGTTTGTGGGGTCTACCCGCCTAGTCACTGATACTGAGTCTCCTGATCGACAGCTCGAATGGCGGTGTTTTCGGTTCTTTATATGGAACACCCATCATCAATCTCCCTCAATCTGCAGTTCTCGGCATGCACTCTATCAAAGAACGTGCGACTGTTGTAGATGGTAAAATCGAAATTAGACCCATCATGGTGGTCGCTTTGACCTACGATCATCGGTAGGTGGAGAGACTCTTTGCCCCCTTCGAATGCCCAATATACTTATGCCACCTCCTCTCCAAACTGCAGTATACTAGATGGAAGGGAGGCCGTGACTTTCCTGGTCCGCGTCAAGCAGTATATCGAAGATCCGCGGTTCATGCTGTGAGCATTTTCATGCATTCATGTGCCCGTATTACCTCTACTAAATGTCCGCAACATCGCCACAGATTGGCCTAAGGCGGCAGCCAAGCTTGTATACCTCCTTGAACGATGTCTGTCTGTCGCCCTGTATATCGCCTGCAATGTGAAGAATATATCTAACCGTGACGAACAAATGCGTTGGCACTGTTACACATCCGTGAAGCAAACGCCGCGGCTATCAAACATATTCCGTCAGTACAGCTCATTTGTTGGGCTTCGGGCAGAGGGCAAGGACTGCGATGAGTCTGCAACGGCTTCGCTGAAACCCTGAGCTCGTGACAACGCTGGTGTGTGGCGCGCCGATCGCGTCAAGTCCAGGCTGTCCAGCTTTGAATTGGCCAGGCAATCGAGATATGCATGTGCCGCGATCCCGCATTTTGTTGTTGAGTGCAAAACGACAAGTGCTTTGCAAGCAGGATCGGATGCTAATGAATGGTCTAATGAGCTGTCTTCTGCCTGCAGTCGGAGTGTTTGCAGGCTCAGCCCGGCTTGCTTTTGGAAGAACAGACCATCGTTTTCGCGCCTTTACGCTCCCCATCCTCGCTGAAGTCTGTCCAAACTTCTGTCGTCTCCACGTGGCTCTTTGTTGTGGCGCGCTCCCTACGCTTCTGCAAGACTCGAAGCCGGCCAGGCCACGCGAACGGGTCCGACACACCAGTCCATCCAACAAGCTTAGAATTCTGTAGCAAGTTCGTGCTGCAAGACCTGTCTGTACTATACCAAGCATATTGACAAGCGAGGCACATAATTGACAGCACGCAATGCGGTCGCCTTGGATTGTCGGGGGGCTACTGCCGGCACTGATCGCCAGCGTTCAAGCGGAAAGACTCGTGTTTGCAGCTTTTCGAAATCTCGTCACTGCCAGGTATGGCAGACACAGGTACAGCAGCTCACATTGACGCTGAGGGCGTGCTTTCTGTTCCTTGTCATAGAATGGACCCTATCATCAGTCCAGGGCTAATTTCACAGCAGTATGTCCGCCAGCCAGTCACCCCCGATATAGGGTCTGACACTATATGAATTTACCTTATGATCAGTTCTCATCACATCCTAGGCGGATCAAACTTCAAAGCGACATATGACCCTGATGGCATCCGAAAATCAAAATGCAGCAGCTTTGCGATGACAGCAGACAAGGTGCGATGATTGACACAATTAAGAGGCACGTGCTCTCATACTAAACCATTTCGAGCTTATAGTCGCAGTACTGGCATCCGCAGGTGAGCGGTTTCACTCCTTCAAGATGACACGTCTTGGCTAACGTTTATATTTTCGCTCAATAAGGTTTTTAGAATTTTGGAAAATGGCTCGTACATCGGCATGAATACAGGTGTGTTAGCTTGCGTTTCAGCGGACTTGTTTTCCTATGTCCCTCAACTGACATCATTCTCACAACTTCCAATTTTACGTTCCAGGTACACGTGTATATTACGAGTTCTATGATTATGGCCCAAATGGAACGACCATGGAGCCTTTCCCATATGATTTCATGATGGGTGAGTCGTTCTCAAAGTTTCCATAACTCTCAATGAGCTGTGATTCACAAGAACTGACGTGCCAAACGCAGTCGGAGGCGATCCCGCCAGAAAGAGCCGTGATCCAAATTCGGTTGAAGATGCGTCAATGTCCTATTACTGCGACCAGGGTGAGTCAGCTTGTCTGACGTGTAAGGAGTCCGGATTTGACTTACAGTCTTATCGCAGTGGCGGAGGATGGCAGCCGCTATGGCTGGGAAACTTCCGAGCTGCCGACATATCCATGCGACCTTCTAATTACCAAAGTCTTCATGCCGAACTGTTGGCAAGTCCATCGAGATATCGCCTAAGTCACGACGGTTTCGTCATCTGATCCGTTAATCTTTAGGAATGGCAAGAAGTACGATCCAGCGAAACCCAAAGCACACATGCGATATTCTTAGTCAGTACTGTACTGAATGGATTCTCGGCCTCTGGGCTCTCGGCTTACATATCATGTCGCAGTGACTGGTTCAATGGCCCACGCTGTCCAGTGGGCTTTGAGCATCGAGTGCCCTCTATCCTGATAGAGAGCTTCCATTTCAAGTTCGTAGGATCTATACAGAATAGTGGGCATACGACTAACTTTCCATACTTCAGCGCCGACGTGCCTTACCACAACAAGGAACAGCAGTATATTCTGGCCAATGGAGTAAGCACGTGTGACCGTTACGACTGTTATCGCAAACTATGCTGAGATGCCAGTACAGGACACAACAGGTTATGGTTTGCATGGTGACATGGTCAATGGCTGGGAGCGGGGTGTGCTTGAAGGCATTCTCAAGCGATGTCCAGTAGGCACTATAGATGTCATCGAACCTGTTGAGTAGGCCACGGTTCAGTAATGAGCACCTAACGTCAGAAGTTGAGGCTGAGCGCAATGGTCTGCAGGGAAGGATGTCCTTTCCTCAAGCCATACATGGATTATGAGAACTGGGGCGGATGCAGAACTGAGAATGAAATCCCTAACGGTCCCACGGAACATGTGGGCTGGTACAATGGAACAGCAATCCCTATTAAAACTTTACCCGGATGTGTAAGTCTACATCCATCAGCGAATTCAGTGGCCTTTCATAATCTGCGCCAAACACAGAACCCACCATGGGCATCCGGTCCGAAACCGACGTGTCCTCAGCCACAGCTGGCGAAAACTAGAGTTAGACCGAAACTAGCCCTCATCCGAGGTAGCAGTCTACCAAAGAGCAAGGCTTGGTTCATGCCTTCGCCCGCCACTGCTTATCCGTGAAGTATTGTGGGTTCCGCACTGTCCGGCCCTAAGCTGTTGTATAATTTAGTGGGTTCGGTCTGGTACAATGTCGCACGATATAAGCCCACTTCAGTCGTTGTGCTGGATTCTCCGCGTTTCTGGTAGCCTGTTCGCTTGCTATTTCAAGCAAAAATAACTGATGTTGGAGTACTTGGAAATCACGTGACCTTTTTGCCTACTTGGAGCGCGGCTGACAGACTGCATACGCGTATCTATAGCCCTTTTCGGCCTTTTGGAATCAACAAAGGTACTACTTCTATTGCGTTTGGATTGCTAAGCTACACGACGACTTGTTCTACATGATTACTTCATCGGTCCCTGAGTGTGTGGGTTCCAGCCCATGCGACACGACCGAGCCCTGCAGGATCTACCTCTCCACTCTAGTTAAAGTCTGCTCAGAATCAATCGCAGTAGGGCCTGCGGTCGCTTGCATGGAGAGCGCTGAGAGAGCTTGCTGAAAGATTCTGTACTCGGCTGGACCATTCCACAGAGGTATCTCGCATTCGGGTCCGTCAGCCCAGTACTCATATGCGAACCAGGGGTCTTTTCCGCAAGTCGTCTCGATTCCTTTGTTCAGGAAATTCTGTAGTATCCAAAGTCAGAGAATGTCTTCAAAATGAAGTCTACGAGTTTCTCACATTCTGTATCGCTACCCTCCGGTAGTTTAGTCGGGCCACGTGAGTCCAGATATCCTGTTCTTTTCCGGCGAAGCGCTGAAGCATCGATTGAAGGATAGTTATGCGGAGTGTCTCTTCGTACCACCAGTCGATACCTTCGGCCTTGCCGCCGTACCAACCACCCTGGATGTGACAGTCACCGCGGTCCATCCACCCTTTTTCGGCTGAAGAATCGGTCAGATAGATGGCTGCATAACCTTTGGTAACAGTAACTTACTGGCTTCCTGGGCATACTCGACACCGGCCTGTCCTTCGGGCCAGTCCAACGTCGCATCGGCAAGGACAATTGTATCGTCCGGCACGCTCTGGAAGAGCCTGTCCAATTGAGCAGGGAGACCGCGGAAGTGGTGTTTGACCTGCTTCTCTCTGAAGCCTCCGGCATCGGCCCAGAAAAAGTATTCGGACTGGTATGGATTCGAGTTCTTGGCTTGCTGCACCATCCAAGGCTTCGCTGTCCAAGGCGGGTACACCCCAGCGACGTGCTTGTATCCTTCTGGATCTGACCATTCCATGGCTTGTGCCCATTCTGCCCCGCCTAAAGCTTGAATAGGTGGCATGTCGGCAGCATTGGAGTATTCAGTCATCCATGTAATCGGCTATTCGTATAACAAATCAGCTAAGGACGTCTGGCTGGCTAAAAGCATATGTCGTTCACCTTTTCTCCTCGCATTCCCTGCAATCTATCGAGCAGCTCTGGGGAGGTATAGAATACGATTGGCTGTTCGACGTTCTCCAAGAAATTCCGAATCCACTGCCAATATTCTAGACAAGGGGAATAAATCCAAAAAACTGGTCAGTCGAAGTTGGGTTACCTCTATACATTATTCCTCACCATCTGATGTATGCTTCTTTCCGTTTGCGACCAAAAAGAATGCAGAGACTATCGTCACTCCCGAAAATTCAATATTCTGGGATGCAGGTGAGAGAATTGCAGGAAAGCGTCCCGGCGAGATGCGCTGCAGCTGATCTCTCCATGTCAAGGTGGCAGTACTCTGCAGCATGAGCAGCACGAACAGTGTGGCTGCTACAAACCATGCGAGGTGCAGCCTGCAGAATCGACGTGCACGTGACTTGCTCGTTCTCTGATATTGATCATTCTGCCACTGGGGGAGTAGGGGACTGCTGCTTTCCTTCTCGCTCTCATCTCCCACTGAATAGGTTTCAGGTACATCCCTTGGTTGCCAGGAGGAAATCTGGGTTTCATGGGATACCCTGCAATCTTCCGAGGAGGAACTGCTTCGAGGCATAGCCATGTGGGAATGATTTTACAGGTCTGCTGCTCCACCGGTAGCGGTATTCTGCAGAGACGGTCTTCCAGTCTTTTAGTAAGCCTAACAACCGTGGTGTGACAGCAGTTTGCTGTTTGGACGCGTGCAGATTCTGAGGTTGGCGACTGAACAGAGGTGGACGTGCTGGAATTAAGGATAAATTGCAGGAAAACCATGAAGCGAAGTAAAGCGGGTCTATCTAGCTGGTCTACACCGCAACGACCTTGTCTGATCCTTCACCATTCGGACTACTACCTCTCCGGTCCCGTCCCTTTTTTCATGCTTTTTGGTGGGAGTAATTCGACCCTGTAAAAGATCAAATACCTCCGGGACCGACATCGCTGAGGAGAGCGCACCCCGCCTGTGGTACAGCGGTAGATCATCCGCCTGCTCCCAGTTTCCCTGGCTTTTGCTTGTCCCATCCATTTGCAAGGGGTTTCTCGGCACAGTTGCCTTATGGTTAGCTATAGGTGCATGGCTTTTGAAACACCTTTCGTTGTGGTACCCCTGTCGCTGGGGAACAAGGTCAGCTCCCCTAAACTTGCGGCAGCTGGCCATTTCATTGGGCAGCAGTGCGAACCGTTTACAGCCGAATGGTGATTTGTGCCAGATTTGCTTCCTGTTTGCATGCACGTGCATTCACCGCAAAACCCGATCACTTTGTCCTGTCTCGCAATTCGGATTATCCGGCATGTCTTCTGGCGCCAAGCCGAACTCCGCAATTAGTAGTTCAGAGTGAACCGGCGGTTCGGTCCTGCAGGGAGCGACGGGATTTCCATTTGTGTTGAAGGCCGTCAAATAACTTCCGACGGACAATCGCACAGAAGGCTGCCGGTGGGACATCAGGAGGCTATGTGAATGGGTCTCACCCCTCTCACCCCGAAACAAGCCGAAACAAGGCCAACAGCTGAGCTATCCGATTTCATGAGCAGTCGGAGGGAAGATTGTGTACTACTATTCTCCTGCTAGGCGATTCCCCAAATTATCGGTACATCCACAATCCTTAGGGTGTCGACCTAGTCCTCCAAACGCCATCGTCGCGAACCATCAATCCCCGCTGTAGCGTAGGGCCTTAACAGTACCTTCTCCATACCCTTTGCTGGCGATGTTCCGTATCCGGAACTTCAAAAAGGCCGGCAGCTTGACTGCCGTATGCTTACAATCGACCTTGCTGGCTGTCGTGTAGGCGCTTGAACTCTCTGTACATGCACATCAGTACTAGAGTCTAGTGTCTGACCCAGCACAATAGTCTGGACTTGTCTAGCAGAAATCACCATGGCCAACGCCAATACAAAGCTTCGAGTGCTGTAATCGCCACCGGCAAGTTGCTTCGAACAGTTTATCAAATTAGCACGCGCTAAATTCCAAATATTATCGCTACAGAACTGGCGAAGTTCGTCCTCTCTATCGCACTTGCTATACAAGAGTTGCTGCAGCAGCGGCGGCGGCGGCGGCGGGAGCAGCAGCTCGCAACCGTAAACCTTGTGAATACGAACCCTTTGCTACCGGACCAGCGACAACCAAAAGCGACACGTTTCGAAGATGCCAATGGTTCAAGGGGTGCGGTGAACCCTCAGAGGCGAAAGAGCGCCGCTGTCGGCTCTTTCGCAACATCCATGGCCGAGCGACGCGGGTCTAAGTCGCCTCATTTCGAGTCAAAGCAGTGCTCCTTGCCGATAAGCGACGATACCTGGACGTCGATACCGCTTCCAGAAAGGACGGAAGATTCAGTATTAGGTCAGGTGTGGGCGCAGGTCTTCGACAAGGATCTGTACAAGATGGCCATACCAGCGATATTATTCTCAGTACAAAATATGTTAATGTGAGTGTGAACAACACAGCCCCTGGCTGTTGGACGATATCTTATGCATCCTTTGCAGTTACATAGCAGCTCGCAACCTGAGCATGGCTGTCTTTCAAGTCACCTTCCAGCTCAAGGTGAGACCCATTTAGTACCAGGAGTTGACGTGGTTTAGAGTACTGAGATAGCAATTAGTCTGTGATCACTGCGGTGTGTGCAGTCTTCATGCTCGGTCGACGATATACCCCTATGCAGTGGCTGTCCCTTTTCGTTCTTGGACTAGGAGTGGCGTGCATACAGCTGGCGCCCAAACCCAACCAGAGCGAGGCCTCGACACGAGAGGCACGCAATTCAGAATGGCGGTCATTAGCTTCCAAGCCAAGCCGCTCACAAATGATTGGATTGCTGGCGGTGATAATCTCATGTTTCGCCAGCGCCTTCGCCGCGACGTACTTCGAGTTGTTGCTTAAGAAACCCACGGCGACTGGTACAGGCGATGTCGCAGCGGCCCGACCGGTGCGAGTGCCCAGTGGAAGATTGTCCGTACAGCTGGAGTCGAATTTACCGTACAAGCAGATCGGAAATCGTTTGGCAATACCTGATCTGGGAGGCCGACGACATACTGTCGCATGGCACACTTCTTGCAGTCAGCCTGCGGTGCCGCAGGTGATTGAAGACCAACATCAGGCACCCGCAACACCATCGCTGTGGATCAAAAATATTCAGCTTGCTCTATTCAGCCTCCTCTCCACAATTGCGTATAATTTTCTGGCCAGTAGCGGGTCATCCAGCGCGTTTATCGCCACTTTTTTCGATGGCTTCAATGCCTTCACTTGGTCCGTGATAGCCATCCAGGCTATTGGAGGTCTGTTGACAGCGCTAGTAGTAGGTGCTTTCCAGAAAAATTGCCTGTCATATGGCTGACACGATCTCCCAGATTAAACACGCGGATAATGTAGCCAAAGGATTTGCGCTGTCAACCTCAATAGTCTTAACCTTCGCCATCAGCATTCTATGCTTCAATTATCATATGACGCTCCTAACGGCAGTGGGTGCAAGTGCCGTTCTTGTGACTGCCTTCACCTTTGAGCGCTACGGTCGACACTGAACATAATGAACTCCGAAGTTGGCCATCAGTTAAGACGCAGTTTTGTCGATGTAATATACTGTAGCTACAAGTTTCACCTGGTATCTAGAAGACGTAGACCACTGAAAAATACGAGTCCTGTCAGATCGGTGGCCGTCTATCTAGTAGTCACGCTCACCTTGGTGTGGTTTCACGAACAGACCTCGCATGGCCGGGTTGCTTAACGGTGCGGATCGCTTATTGTCAGGTATATCGGACTTTGCCAGTCGACCGGAACGTGGCTTTGTCACTTCAAATCTCTTGCGAGTGGTCAGAGCAAAGTACTGCGATGATCGGAAGCATAGTATTAGACATGCAGTCAAATACGATTTGATAACCTTACCTGCACTCCATCCACCGTACCATCCGTCCAATTTAGATCGAGCGGAAGATCAGGACTATCAGCCGGGACCTCCACTCCGACATAGCTCTCATTATCGAAGTAGACTTTGCCAAGATATCGAACAACTGCCTTAAACTTGCTCTGTCCATGAGTTATGACGCATTCAATTCCAACTTGTAGCGTCACTCCAGGAGGCGAACGCAAAGTTTCACGACTAGCAGACAGGCGATCTGGCTTTCCGGGGGTGTCCATACGTGCGTGTATCTGCTCTAACGGTGGTACGGAAGTCGATGTCAAGTTCGCTATGCGCTTTGTCGATTTCGTAGTTTCGGTAGACTTGGTTGACGAGACGGATGGCCGTCTCCTGCTGATAGCCGACGCGACTGACGATGGTCGCGGTTGAGCGGCTTCCCCTGACATGGGCGATTTGCCATCCTTTCCACTTATAAGCTGCGTCTCGCAATTTGAAGATTCATGACAATTTGTGCTTGTCTGCGCCAACCCAGAAGGCGTTTCCGAGACCTTGTTCCCCGGTTGCGCAAGGTGGGTCACTCGCGTTGGACGGCCTCGTGGGGAAGTAGTTGATGGAACCTTAGCAATCACCGGCCTATCCCGATCATCCTTGTCCCGCAATGACATTTTACTGGCGGTACTTGCTTGTCGTAGACGGGCAGCTTTAGTCATAATTGGAGACTGCCCGTCCGGCGGCCGCCTAATTGGATGTCTTTGCTTCTTCGGCATCAGGCCTATGTCTGTTCCTTTCTCCGGAGCCAAGGATGATAACGATGATGTAGTTGATGACAGCTCCTCCATTCGCAAGGCATCCAACTTCGCTAGAATTTGTTCGTCTGCAGCAGATGCGAGCGCTTGCTCATGCCGTGCTACAACCTTGGTACTTTGCTGTGATGATAGAGATTGGGGGTTCGACGGACTGCGCTTCGTGGCGGTCACAGCGGTACCTATGAAGCCGGGCATCGCTTTCGAGGACCGGCTTCGGCCTGATTCAGCCGACTGGCGATCAGGCATTCGGTTCAGTATGGAAGCTCGCATGGAGGATGGACCCGATACGCTGGAAAAGGCATCCCTTTCGACCACGTGCACTTTTGCATTTGATATTTTCAGGCCTGTTCGCGTAACCAACTTGGGGCTTCCGGTCGGAGTTTCGACTAGATCGTCGACAGGACGTTCCAGTTCTGCAGTTCGACAAGGGTCAGCGTAGTGGTGTGTCTAGTGTTGTGCAATATCCGCACCATCGGCAAGCTCCTTCAGACACCAGGGCTCGAGAGCTCGAAACCCATCATGGCCCTTGATATCAAGCCAGCGTGACCTTATGTACTTGACGATGATTCGACGGGTATCCTCGAGCCTGCTTCGCGCATCGATAGAGACACCTTCCGCTCTAAGCAGAAGCTTGCCCACCAGAATCTCATATATATTCGTAGCGTTATATTCCGTCAGGACCTCGGCTAGCAATGCCAGGAGTCTTTCCAAGACATCGTTCGAAAAGCCCACTCCTTCCACGAGATCGATGAAAGATCTCGAGGTCAACATCTCAGCGGAATCATTCTTGAGAAAGTGCTTTATCCTGTCCTCGAGTGGTACCAGCATCGACATTATGTGGTCTGCCCACACAGAATTCCCCTCACTGGCCAACCGCGTCCGAACTCGCATTATACCTTTCATGGTTGCGGCTGCATTGGAGGCGTTCGTCCTAGAGCACTTATCAACCAAGAGTTCTTTTTGTGTACTATAATTTAGGGAGCCTATTTCCTTGTCCCATAGCTCGCCAAAATGATCTAAGACCACATTCTTGGCTTGGCTTCGCAAAGTTTGCGCGCTAATGTCTGGTGAGGTTGCGAAAGTGTACACCCGAAGCACTCTCCCGCGACATACTTTACAGCAAGCGCGAAAGCCGTGGCACATGTCGAAAATTCTGCAGTGCACTTCATCTTGTAACAGGTCGTGGTTGAGATATGTTGCGCAGTTGTAAAGATCCATCGCGACATCTAGACCAAAGGTACGGTTGGCCGAAAGGGAGCCTGTGTACAGATACTCTAATACAAAGTGAAGGGCAGTAGGAGTAAATGGAGGACTCGGCAATGTAAACAGTGACGAATGCGAGTCGCAGAATGGGGAGACAAATATGCTGTTGAAGTAACGGCAACGCACAGCGAGAATCGCACGATGAGCTGAGAATATGTGGCCTTCACTTAGGGTCGAAGCATCTGAAAGAGTATCATCGTCTTCTTCTGCATCGTCTATTACACCTGAAAGCTGTATTTGCATATCTGAGAAGAGCTTGCTCCGCCACATGAAAAGAAGATCCTGTGTAGACGAGAGCATTAAGACGTTAGATTTCTGTCTAGTCCAGAAACCGTGCTGACCGACCTGGGATAATCGATCCATTGCATCCTCCTTGTCCACATAGGAGCTATCTTCAAACAGGAAAGTCAAGACTTCCCCCAGGGGCGTTGAAGCAGTGTAGAAGAAGTCTAATAGGCTCTTGAAGAATGCCGATTCCGTACCAGAGACTAACAATGGCGGCTCTGGCGATGATTTAGGATGATCTAGCTGGGATGAAGACGCAAAGGAATGCACTGAAAATGCACCAGGGGATATCGAGCGTGCAGGAGAGTACCCAGGGGCCTGCAGAGTCAGACCTGCGCCCGGTGAGGGTGAGCTGGGCGACTGCAAAGAGAGGCTCGAGCCGGACATGATAGCTTGCAAGCGGGCAGCGCCATTTGGATTAAGATACCGAGATTGGAATGCAGCATTCGCGCGTGCATACAGTATTGCTGTCGTTTACAAGGTATCGGGAGAGCTGTAAGCCGATTGTCGCTCGTCGACCAACAACCTTACCTCGATGTCCGTAGATCACTTCGTCGTCACCTTCCAATCGCCAGGCCACATCTCCAGCATACTGTTTTGCCTCTTCGAGAAGTCTGCGCATGTCCGTAACAAATTCCTGTCTGCTGCGTCGGATTGCGTTTATGGTTGCGTCCGACATTGTAGCCATGGCGGCAGCAATCGCTCAACACTAGCTGGCTGAAGCTTCCCTGTCTCAACTTTGTGAATGCCAACACCAGCAGTACTGCGCCAGGTGCATTCTGCTTCATGCGAACTGGTGCAAGACGGCCGCTCTGTGTTTAGGCCCCCCTTCAACGGCACAGAGATGGTGGCAAGTGTGAGGCGAGCTCGCAGGAAGCAGTCTCAGGAGTCTGACGATATCTCCAAGCCTGATTGCTCTAGCCCCAGTTGGAGGTTCTGCTGGTGCACATGAGAAATATGCTGGCTCTGCAGAAGCAAGCGGCAAGCGGGCGGTCGGAAGGTCCTTATCAGACACGGTCACGTGACTCTGCCCTTCCGGTGGGAACCGCACCGTGGACGACGTCCAGAGAGAAAAAGTAATTCATGTCAAGACGCAGCAGGGTTGCAAAGTCCTTGCCGGACTGACGGTTTCTATTCCATGCGAGAGGTATTGTATGACATAGTACAAATGCTGGTTCCTGGTAGTCCTGTCTGTACAATAGAATTGTAATGGTGACGTCTCACGCATTCTCCTAGCGAGCCGTCTCCCATCTACCTTTCCAGTCTCCCTCGATGAGGCTCGTAAGCCTGCCCTTGAAGGATGCTTTTGTGGCTAGTTCCGGAAGGAACGGCCTGCCCAATGGATGTGCAAGCGCTTCGTGTATTGCGGCCAATGATTTGTGCTCGTCTCTCGCCAGTACGATGTACACGTACGGGGGCGACTCGCTATCCAACATAGGATGCTGATGCCAGCCTGGATTCAACTCCATATTGATGAGGGTGTGCCAGCGCAAAGTCCTCCATAGGTTTGGGCGATCCGTGAAGGAGGCCCGTTCCAAGCAGAATTTTCGCTTTAGCTATCCGCCTCATGAAGTCCCCTCTTGCTCCGTACCGACGTTAGTTATTCCAGCAGGTATACAAGCTTCGAAGTCGTTTTCTAAGATTCCTGCTCTAAATGCGTACTCCAGTTTCTCGAATAATGCATCGATAAGTTTCGTTCGTCCAAGCATTGTGATGCACTCGGGGTCGGAATAGTGCTTCTTTTTACCGAAGACACATACTACGCCGACACCGCTTGTGACTACATGCTTCTGTTTGTATGTGCAATTCTTGTTTGCGCGGCATTCAATGACTTGGGCAAGAATCTGTAAGTCGCTCTTGCTTCCATGCGGCATTGCTGCTTCTGGCATCGGGCAGTATCGCTTCGACAACCTTGACAGCCCATTCTGCAGGTCTAGCACATGATGAGCTTGTCGAAGAAGGCGTCCGGTGGTTCTTGATGAAGTCTACCGCCCGATTAGTTGCACCGGGACTCTCCCTTTAAGTTCCATGGCTTGTAGCTATACCATGTGACTCCAGCCACAAAATTGCTCGAGCTGCCTTCAGCAAAGAGCGGGCTGGGATCTGAAGCTTCGAGCTGATGAGCTTGATACCCCGTGCTTATCCTTCTGAGCGTGGTAGAACCGGCTCAAAGCCAGAGGTTCCGCCATTCCAAGCCATTCTATCTACAGATCTGAGCAAAATGGAATCTATGGCAGTCTGGAGGACCGGTCCTGTTACCAGAACGGAAAGGAAATAAAGAGGCGCTCCGGTCTGAATGAGGAGTCCAGGTCGGCGTACACCTTAGGCCACCATATCAAATTGAGCAAACATGTTTGCGGGCATGCAGACATTTGGTAGCTGACGCAAAGAGGCGATCGAGCACTACACTGCTATCGACGGCTCTTCGGCGGTCTCGCAGCCGCAACCTTGGATCTACAGCCAGAGGCAATATGCGTCTACACCCACGTCTGCTTCAGCCAGATTGCGGCCTGCAGGAAGCTGGCCGAACCGCATCTATCCTGCCGGACGGCTAGAGGCCCTTGCCTAAATCGGCAATCTTCGTCCCTGCCGCGATCATATTTTTGGAAATGCTCCCGACAGACATTCGCCTATTCGGATTGATTGGCCGTAGTAATGCCGGTGCAGGCTAGCCTGCAGAACTAGAGGGTAATTCTACAGCATGCAAGCTTATCCCCGGAGTTCAGCGGCATCAAAATGTGACAGGGTGAAAGACTCAGACAAGAAGGGGGATAACCTAACATTAGCACTCGCAGAGTCTCGAGTGGAAGTCGAGGGAATTTAGTGAGACAAAGCTGGTGACTGACAATCCTGGGCTGTTTGCTTTCTCTCATCTCCAAGTGTCTGCCTTGCATCCTTATCACTCGTTTAGTCCATCTGACGGATCTGTCGGCATCGACAAGCTGACATAAAAGCGCTGGTTAGAAAAGATAGAAGTGAACGCTCTCATCCCCACCACCATATCAGCTGGCAGATTTGCAACCTTATCATAGCATTTGAAGCAAGTTGCCTGCAATACACAAACAGGCAACTAGTGGAAGCCAATCATACATTCTCAGCTATGGACGGCTGTACTACTACCTTCAAGGAAGGACGTAGGGTGTCGCTCGAAAGCCAGAGTTTATTGAGCAAGCTGGATCGAAAATACTCGTCAACCGGCCGACGTATCCACTTTACTTATCGCAAGCTACCCGCCGGCATCATTGTGATGTGCTTCCTCGTTATTGCACTGTATGTAGATTTGCAGTTTAAGTAACACTCGTGCTTCAAGTGACTGACGTTTGCCTTTTGTCCCGCACTGCATGGACCCGTTCCATACTGATCACTTCAGATTATACGAGGTGGCGTACAACAGACCTTCAATGCCACAGATGTCTCCACAAGTACGGCAAGTGGTGGAAGAGGCGAGTCCGATCTCGCGGAGAGCAGTCGTATCTACGCTATACGACGAAGGCTATACATTGTCCTTACAAGTCTTGGGCTACTCGCTACAACGCGCGAAGATCCAGGCACGTCGGGTTCTGCTTTACTTCCCCGAGCGGATATCGCAGAACACTCTATGCATACTGCAAGCTAGCGGATGGGAAACACGACCGGTTGAGACATTAAGAAGTACAAGGGAAGGCATCCCTGAACGGTATCTAGACCAATTCACCAAACTTCGGCTCTGGCAACAAACCGACTTCGATCGTTTGCTGTACCTGGATGGTGACACGGTTATTACAAACAACTTCGATGAGTTATGGGATCATCCTGGTGATTTTGCTGCCGTGAGTTTCCGAGGATCTGGTATACCCGACCCTTCAGCAAACTGAAGATTTACCTGTTCGCCTCCAGGTACCTGATATCTGGATTGGTAGAGGTTTCACGCTTGACTTCAATGCGGGTGTTCTGCTCATCAAGCCAAATGAAGAGACATTCAAGGAACTTGCAGCCAAAATGGATACAGTGGAATGGGTACCTGATTGGGCGGAACAAGGTTTCTTGAATGATATCTACCGCGTGCATGCGCATCGATTGCCAGTCGTCTACAATGCCAATCTCGCCATGCGCATGCAATACCCTGAACTCTGGCACGAGATGCGACCAGACTTTAAGATCGTTCACTTCACGTTGGTCAAACCACACTGGTGGCCTCACGATCGTAATGCCCAGGTGGGCAAGGAATATGAAGAGATCTTCCAGTTCTGGTGGCAAGTCAAGGATGAAATGGATGCTTTGAATAGGACTGCACTATGCGGAAGTTCATGAAGCCTTTATATATGTAGCAATAGAGTTTTCGAGCGTGATCTATTTCATTGTAAAACATGCATGCATGTCAAGTAGATGAAAAACATAGGAGTCTAGGAGATTTGGCCTGTCGTTCACGGGGGCGGCTACTGCCATCCGCTAACACTTGCATCCTTGCTAAGCTATCAGACCTGGGATATTGCCCTCAGGCTGTTCCTCCCAATTGTGCCACAACACGAAACAATCTTCTGCGATGGTATCGTCGCATAGGCATCAATTTCTTCCCTTTCGCTAAATATCAATTACGAAGCCGAAGAGAACGGTGACTTCGATTTTACAGAATATGGTAGTTCTAGACGGCTGATATCATGTCTGAAATAATGATCCATCTAACTACCTGACGCACGCCGAACGATTGACCTCGTTTACTACACATTGTACATTACATATATGATACATCTCCGACTCCGGGATATTCCTTGTACCACTGATACTGAATCTACTTATGTATCTCTCCGTTCCGCCGATATTATTGGAAGAGCTCCGGATAGGTCCGCAAGTAATAATTCACAGATCTCCGCAGCTGCTGCACATGTCGGGTATATTGCTCGGTCTTGCCTAGGGGAATCTTGGTCCCCCAGTACGCTTTGTGGGAAGCATGTAGAAGACGCAGGTAGTCGCCCTCGTGATTGTAGACGACTTCCTTTTGGGTTTGGCCCTCTCTAAGAAGCAGCGGCCAATGGACGAAGGGCACGAGAAGAGAACCAGGGCGGTGTAGGCATTTGCGATTGTCAGTTGGATGATCTTGTTGACGCTGGACGAGCTGTGTAAGATCCTCAAAAAGTAATCGAGAGTTCCCGTTCTGACTAGGAGCTGATTCGGCTTGGTTTCGATCCATGCAGATTGTTGCAATGTCCTTGTGTGTGGGATGATCCAGGAAATCGTCTATGCCGGACAACTCGAATGGTTCTGGCAGGAAGAATTCGTCCAGGTCCACAAATGCAAGCCAGTGAGATGGATGAAAATGTTTCGAACGCTCCAGACAATCGATGTAATACAGTACCTGCCGACATTGTTTCAGATAAGAGGCAAGTTAGCTCTTACCTATGTAGAAAGCGATTGGCTGGCGGAAGAATCACCTGGTCTCCATACAAGCCATGCTCTAGTAACCTTTCCTTCTGATATGTATCAGGACTGAGGGGCGTTGCTTCTTTCCACGTGTCCTTCAAGCCTTCAGAATGGTTCAGAACATCTACTAGAGTCTTGAGAGCAAAGTTCTCTTCGCGGCTATACCAGTGCACCGTACTGATCCCCAAGCGAGCGTGATGGAGGCGCCATTCGAGGATCTTGAAGAGGTCAAGCTCGCCGAACATTGGTGATAGGCAAAAGGCTAGGTTGGATGTGTCGCTGGGGTCTTCTACTGGATAAGACTTGATCTGGATATTATGTCGGACGGGTACAGCTGCCCTTCGAGTGCGGACCTCTACAATGACATCCGTAGGCAGCTGTATGCTGTCCGGTATTTGACATCTCAACAGCACGGCATACCAAGCGTGGGGCATGTCGTAACGCATAGAAGCATTCGTAGATGTGACGGGATCCTTGAAATTGCATGTTACGGTTTCTATTATGTCAGAGATACCACTCGGCACAATGACTTGATGATGTATTGATATAGGACCATCATAGGTGAGGTCTGAAACAGGCGCAGCGATCAGATGTGTACCCTAACTTCCTGCAGCGATCCCAACATGACCCTACCTTCGAGAAAGGCTAGTACTTCTGTGTAGCGAATGTCTTTGTCCTCCAATACATTAGCATGAATAGTTGTCCACTTGTAACGGACATTATCGACAGTGAAGATAGTGTTCTGATGCTGTTCTGAAGCATAAACCTGCCGGCCAGACAGCTGCGGTTCGGCTTCTCTCGCCTGAACAGGGCGAAGGTAGTCCAGAGCCGTGATTTCGTTAATCTTCCAGTATGCAATGATAGGTATAAGCAAGAGTAGAAGGAATCGCCCGCGCATGACAAGCGCGCGAAGCATCTTGCTCGGGGTATGCTTTGTGGCTAATTCAGATGCTGGCTATCGGATCCATTGTGCCGAAGCTTCTATTGCACCACCGCCGGACTGACAGGGTAGCGAATGTATGTATTGGAATTAATGAACGTGAAAGGGCAAATCTGTCTGTCGATAGAAGATGGAAGGATCCAAGCAGGGGAAAGATGCTCTTCTGAGAAGTGATCGGATGGATCTGACCAGCTATCATGGCGCTATTCATGTGCTACACCCATCGTGATACCCGGTCTGGAACAGTCCATGGTGAATGATGCTACAGAAACAATCGAGATCAGAACGCCATGCCCGTGTAGCCAGTCCAGTCCGATTCACGAATTAGAGCGAGTCCCCCGGCAACCTCAGTGTATCATGAAATTGCAACGTATGCGAAATGCTTATAACAACAAGAAGGGTTGAACTGTGTTGGCACTAGGGCTCTGCTACAGTTTGGGGAGAAGATTACTAAACGTATGCGCAACTGCCAGTACCTATACTTCTTGCGATGCACCAGCTTTGCCTTTACCGCCGCCTACTCGAGCAGTCTCGGTCTTAGCCGGCAAAAGCTCGGCGTGCATGCTGTTGAAGCAATAGAATCACGTCAGTACAGGCCTTAATAAGAGAACGAAACGATTCTATGCTAGAACATACTTTGGTGTAGGCGCACTGACTATTCTAATGATAAAGGGGGCCGCTGAGGGTCCGTGCATTGTACCTTGAGGACTAAGTACATGTCAGGGCTCGCAATGAAGCCGAGTTCCACTGGCGTGCTAGCACGTGTTTGCAGGTCGCCACTTACTCGCGGCAAGAATTTACGGCGCAAACAGGCACCCGAAAACAAAATAGCTAAGTTAGGTCACGACGCCAATCCTTCATTTGCCGTCCATCAACAGGTCTTCGCTCTTGCCCTCACTTTCCGGGTCTCTTTTCCACTCCCCAATCACCGATTATGCCTCCCAAGCCAGCATCCAAAGCTCCTGCGTCCACCGGAGGGAAAGCCCCTGCATCGACGGGCGGCAAGGCTGCCAGTGAGTCCTGCTTGGACAAGAGTGACTGAGCTGCATCTAACAGTAAACATCCTACTTTAGAGTCAACTGGCGGTAAAGCGGGCAAGGCTACCAAGAAGACAGCAGCTGGCTCAGATGACAAGAAGAAACGCAAGAAGAAGCGTACCGAGACATACTCCACATACATCTACAAGGTCCTCAAGCAGGTCCATCCAGATACTGGTATCTCGAACAAAGCCATGATGATCTTAAAGTATGTTTCCTCAATCATGACATCCTCCCTATAAAGGCTCGCAGTTTGGTGCTGATTTGTTTCTGTTGTACTACTCAGCTCCTTCGTCAACGACATTTTCGAGAGAATCGCTGGGGAAGCATCCAAGCTCGCTTCGTACAACAAGAAGTCGACTATTTCATCACGAGAGATCCAGACAGCGGTCCGTCTCATTCTGCCAGGAGAGCTCGCAAAGCACGCTATCTCTGAAGGTACCAAGGGTGTCACGAAGTACAGCAGTACGAAATAGGCTTCTTCGTAGTTGTCGCCCGCGTTCCATATTCTGTATCTGCAGTCGTCTTTTTCTCGCGGTTTACCTTCGATGTTCCTTGTTGTTTTGTTTCAAACTTTATATGCGCGCGCGCTCCCTTCTTAATCTTGTCATTTGCGTGTCATGCCTCCAGCCAAGTTCGCATTCGAGCTGACGACAACACCAATGTCGTAGTCACAAGGCTGATGAGGCAATCGCGACGGGTATAGCTGGGATTCTAGAGACATGTATCACGTAACGAAATTGCCTGTTGATCTATTGTTTGTGCAGCTGAAGAACTACCGATTTGTCTTGATGCTACAGGAGAGGATAACCCTTAGGAAAGCGGATAATAACGACATTATTGTTACACGACGATTGTGTGAATGTACCATATGCATGAAGTGCCGTAATTCCTTCTGTATAAATCTTAGCGAGTGACCGTGGCTGCAATTCGGAAGGTATTGCCGCCGGTGGAGCCAGTCTCCAATCTGCAAGTCATCACGTGTGCTCCAGGCGGGAGATCGTACCACATGTCGCCTGAATGTTCGAATGTCGATGCTTGATGATATGCGTTGTATGCCGATACGCGACGTATGCGCTCTTCGCTTCGGTCATCGTCGACCCAACAAGCGACCTGGCCGAAACCATCTCTGTTCGTCATCCAGAAGAACATGCCGAGGAGTCCTGCATCGGTATTCACGTCAAAGCTCTGTGGAGACAGACAATTCGCAGCAAACGTCAGCACTGAAAACAAAAGGACGGTCCACACATCATCGGCAAGACTTACAATCTCAGAACCAGGCTCAGTGGCTTCGAAACTCTTCTTGTCGTTTCTATCCACGGATTCCCATCCATTACTTGCGCGAGGCTGCAAAGGGAACTTCGAAGATGTGATGGACTGGCATTTGGGGTAAAGTACAGGCATGCTAGATGTCTCGTCCCACGGCTGGAGCATGCCGAGCTGGTCGATTTTACAAGCTACGTCAATACCATAAAGGGGCTGTTGATCGAATAACATCAAACTCACCCTCGGTAAACTCCTTGAAATGTCCATACCCGGCCACATTGGATCTGATGGTTGCTTCTCCACTGGTCCATCCCGCAGAAGCATGCATCGCTGTTCGCGCAGATAGGCAATTACCATACTGAAAAGGAGGAAGAGGGGTTTCAATCAGCTTTCAGACCATTATCGCTCTGGGTAAAGTGTCACTGACTCTCCCATCGCTCGATGACCGTTTTTATTGACGTGACCTGAAACCCGGTACATATAGTGAATTAGTTATCCGTCGTCTCTTCGACATGACCCGAGCATGCACTCACGGGTGTCGAGATCATCAGCGAAATTAAGGAACATTGGTGGTATAGCTTCCGGATGCTTCATGACATGCGGTAGATACCAATTCCGTATGTTGATTTCGGGCTTTGGCCAAAGGGAAACACAGTATCAGTAGTCTTTCTTTAGTGAGATCGGCTGCTTTTGCTTACAACATCGAGCCATTGGGAAATGAGGGCCGAGTGCCTCCATCCGTGCGTCAAGTCTTGGCTGTTGGTAGAAAGCAACGATCTCATCAGCCAGTTGTACATATTGGTTTCAGAAGACTTACAAGACTAGACCGAACACGCTCATGTAGATAACAGCTGGCTGATTGGGAAGTGACAGAACCGTGCGATACATTGCTTCTGTAGAACGAAGGGATTCATGTGTAGGATCTTCGTGATTGATGTCCATTTCCAGTAATACGAGGTCGACATCTTCAGGTAGCGTCTCGTGAATGCAGTACTATACACGAAGCCAGCAATCAGTGATTTGGTAAGTAGAGCAGCTTCGCTTCACTAACGCACTGAGAAGTAGCGAGCGGTCACGGCAGGAATGGCAGAGTCTGTGTTGATGGTATGCTCCGCTCCTGGGAAAGTGTCCTGGAACCACTTGTGGATGCGAAGATGCCTGCTCGAATAACGGCATTTCAGCTCAGACACAGCAGGTTACCGGCCAACCATAAGAAAGCTTACATATGGTTCTCTGGAGTATGGGGCCATGTCAAGCTATGGCCCTGTTATGGAAGTGTATTGTCAGGGATTGTCCTGCGACCAATGTAGAAGTCCAATGTCAACTCTTACAGTTGAGACTGATCCTCCCATGACGGCGATCTTGATGGCTTCACCCCTGATCGCTTTCTGCAGAACCCTCCTGACCCTGACCCCAGATCCTTCGTAGGTTCGACTGAGTCTGATGTTGTTCTGGCCATATTCCGCAACAAGTGGGTCATCAGGCAAGTCCGTGACCCTACACGAGGGAAGAGCGCTTTCGAAACCGGGAGCAGCAGCATAGCTCGGTGTCTTCATCAAAGGAGATTGTCCGTGCGACATTCGACTCGGTATGATGGGTTTTGGCATCCATGCCGGCGCGCCTACTCCGAGCTTTGCGCCCTGTTCCGAAAATAGTGAGACTCCAAGGTACAGTGTAATCGAGAGCAGGATGGCCAAGATTATCTGATTGCGCTTGAAGCGAGCCATGGTGAATATGAAGGAGTTGTCCGGAGCAGATGAGTTGAAGCTGCTCGTGAGGTCGCGCCTGGACGGGTCTGGCTCTGTTCGGCCTGGTTTACTCCGAGCTGTCTTTCCTGTTCCTGGCTAAATGACCAGCCTCACTGCGTCTAATGTCTTGCTACCCCTCTGGGAGCTTGATGCTGGAGAGGAGGATTCCGTCCGAAAGTGATAAATCGATTGAATGGACAAGTAGAGGAAGAGGAAAACAGCTTTACATGTCGCAAGAAAGCTATGGTCATCAGGTTGCAGTGCATGGTCGCCACCGTCGGCTCTCCATGCGCGCTTCCTCCCAAGTATTCCGATGTCAGTGTGTTTTTGCTCGGACAAGCAATGTTGGCAGGCTGTCAAATGCCTCATCCCCCATGCACAGGCTAACTTCCGCACGACTCATAATTGCTGCCCGCCATGCTAGCGAGGCCAGCTTCCGGATTGGGAAGGGGGCGGAACCAACTCTCCAGAGCGAGTCAGTGAACCGCTGCTGGCGGGCTTGTGGTACGGTGTGCCACGTACAGGCATTCGGGATGTGCAGCAGGCGTATCCTATGAGATCTAGTCAGATAAAGCAGTATTGTCGCGACTACTTTTGTGCATGCCGGACTGTAATGGTGGAGGCGGATAGGTGCAATTTGGATCGGCCCGGCTGAGGATGTGAGCTACACTGGACAGCGATAGCCAAGCTGCCGGGCTGCAGTACTCGATGCCTTCTGGATCTCCACCTGCTGACACCTGCTGACCGACATCGGCAGCTCAGTCGGGAAGTTCTTGTCAACTGCTGCTGGACACACGTGACTGGTTATCGGTCGCGGCTATGCGGTGGATTCTCGCACCCAGCGACAGGCGAACACGGCAGCAGGAATCAGGATCAGCAAAGCATGCGTCCAGTTGAGCACACACGCCGCCAGATTTGCAAACTGGTGCCCGCCCATCAAGTGCGATGCGTCAGTTGGCCGCCCGCTGAATGCGAATTCGATCGCCTGTTGTTGTTGGAGATTCGACGGCCCAGAAGTTAACGGGGCACAGTGGTCTTGCATCTCGCACATCCGCAACTCGCTGCACAACTGCGTGCAAGCCTGTCTGGTCGATACGCTCGGCGTCTTCAGGTGCATCACCCGGTCTGCCGCGACAAGCACGCTCAAGCGCAGGCATTCTTGGAAAGCCAGCAGCGAACCCGTCAGCCTTGCAAGCAGTGAACAGCACATCTGCTGCATCCCGGCGGACAGCTATAGAGCCATTTCCAACTCAAGATCATCCCAAGCCATCCGGACCATCCCTCTGGCTTGATCTTCCCCCTTCGCGACCGAGCATGGCCTCTGCAGCTGTCGCTCCCCGTCAGGCTGCGGCAGGCCCTCCCAAAAGCCCGCCGAAGACCAAGAGTGACAAAGGCAAGCTCACAGAGCTCCATGGAGAGCCTCCAGTCATCATCAAACGCAATGAGAATGGCTACCTCACCCGTGGACGCATGCTTGGCGAAGGCGGTTTCGCCAGAGTCTACGCTGCCACAGATTCGATTACTGGGTCCCAGAAGGCTGTAAAGGTCATTTCCAAGGAACAGCTCAAGAGTACCAAGACGAAGAGCAAAGTACGTGTGCCCTGATTGCGATGATATAACCGCTGTCGCATTGTTACCGTCGCTCATTCTCCTGCCTTGTTTCCGGTCGGATTGATCACCTTCACAGCTGTTTGCCGAGATCAAACTACATCAAGTTATGGATCACCCAAACATCATCAAGTTTGAATGCTGCTTTGAAGACACCAGCTGTGTATACATGCAACTCGAATTGTGCGCTCATGGAGTAAGTATGGGCATTCCTGTCTGGGAATCCCAATCTAATATGGCATCATAGTCACGCGACTAATATTGCTGCCTTACTCCCCACCTTATCGCTGACCAGTCCATGCTTGACCTGTTGCGCCGACGAAAGCGTTTCTCGGAGCCGGAAACACGATACTACCTCACCCAACTTGTTGGAGCTGCGCAGTATATGCATCAGAACTCGGTCATCCATAGAGACTTGAAATTGGGCAACCTCATGCTGGATGCTGACATGAACCTGAAGGTCGGCGATTTCGGACTGGCGGCCTTGGTCAAGTTCCCAGGTGAACGCAAAAAGTAAGGTAGCTTACACATGAATGTCGCGATCCTACAGGCTGACAATCACCTCCGTCTCAGAACGATTTGTGGAACACCAAATTACATAGCACCTGAAATTCTATTCGACCAGTCTACGGGCCACAGCTTTGAGGCTGATATATGGTCCATCGGTGTCATTATGTAAGCATGTATCTCGCTTATGTGCTGATTTGTACTAAGACTACCCAAACGACAATGTTAGCTATACCATGCTTGTCGGCAAGCCGCCCTTCCAAACCAAGGATGTAAAGGCGATCTACAAGAAGATCAAGCACCTCGAGTACAGCTTCCCAGCGAATGTCGACATCTGCGAAGATGCTATGGAGCTCATCGAGGCCATTCTTAATCGAGAGCCCCAAAGTCGCCCGTCAGTTTACGAAATCCTCGAACATCCTTTCCAGCATACCGGGCCATTCCCTCGGTCTATCCCTCCTTCTGCAGCCGAGGTCGCTCCAGACTTCTCCAAGCTTACCGCTTCGCAAAGTCAGCGGAACCAAGCATATGTGCAAAGGGTTTCTGGAGTATCGCTATCACCTATGGACGCCTCTACGCCTTCCATCGCTGAGGGAGAGACGTTTGCAACCGCAGAGTATGGCCATCCAGAACCACCCGAAAAGGTGGTGGCAGTGTCAAATGGTACGAGCGTTATCGCGCAAGAGATGGCCTTGGAGAAGGAAGTCAAGAAGGTACTCGAGCCCGGTTCGCCCATCTCTGAACTACTCAGATCGGCCAGGAAACCTCTTATGGTTAGTCCACGGGCAATTGCCGCTGCGAAAGAGAAGGAAAAGAACGAACTGGCACGAAGAGCTATTAGCTCGAGCGCTTCTGCCTCTCGTATGAGCGTAGAGAGACGAGATAGCGACAAGGAGAACATGGCACCTGGCAATGTGTCTTCACATAATGCCTCTCCTGCTCGGCGAGTAACCCGTGCTCAAGACAAACGCGTCAAAGACTCGCAAAGGCAAGGCAAGGAACCTGAATCAGGTCTAGAGAACGCTATGCGAGCTCTTCGTGTGACAAATAATGCTGGAAACGTCACCTCACCGAAGCGCCCGCAGTCTAGCACATCGACATTCTCCGTAACGGAGGCTAAGCGCAAGCTGCCGTTATCAACTTCTTCTTCCATTGCAGCGAAAGACTCGGATACGGAGTCAAGGTTGGCATTGCCAGCTCAGGACATCTTCGAGACATGCTGGAAGACTTTGGAGCAGACTATTGTACCCGGTCAGATTACCCTGCGATTGTCAGAACCTGAAAGTGTCGTAACACCGAAGGTGTTCATTACGGCTTGGATCGATTATACCCATAAATATGGAACAGCCTATCAACTTACAGATGGATCCGCCGGTGTCCATTTCAACGATGCTACGTCTATGGTCATGGCTCCAGCACGACAGTAAGGCACCCAGTCGTACGATTAGGCTATATACATACTAATGCTCAGATCTGGCAGAACTTTCGACTACATCTCAAATCGCCGCTCAAACGTCTACTCCCGGCGGAGCTACGGTATCTCGGTGTTCCCGGAAGAGCTGGATCGCAAAGTGTATCTGATGACGTACTTCCAAGAATATATGACGAAGACCCTCGAGCGCGATGTCGACTGGGTGTTCTCAGACCAACAGCGTACCAAAGGAATGGATTTCCTGGTCAAGTATTATCGCATGAAGAATGCAATTGTGTTCAAGCTCAGCAACGATGTTGTGCAGGTAAGCAATATGTTCAGAAAGATCATACTCGGGATACCTCTTCTAACTCTGTTGGTTTTCCCAGTTCAATTTCTTTGATCATACGAAGATCCTCCTGACAGAAGGCGCTACTGTCGTGACCTTCATCGGACCGGACTATAAGCTGAAATGTTACCCGCTGGCGAAACTTCTTAGGCGAGCGGACAAGCTGAACATCCTCGGTGACGGGCCCATACTTTCTTCAAGCGACCCGGCCAAACAGAGGACCATTGACGGCCTAGTCTTCCTCTTCAGCAAACTCGAATACTGCCGGGAGACACTGCAAGGTCTGAGCGAGAAGAGGAGGCCGGCAACAGCGTCGTCAGGGGCTTCCTCGTAACCTTTGCGCAGGCTACGGACATCAATCATTATTATATTTGCATGTCAACCTTTTCCTTATTGCATATACGAGTGTATTCCAACATCGGCTGGTAGCAGACCTTCACCTATTATTTTCGGTTCCTTTCTTTACATGTTGTAGTTGCTACCCAAATATACTTGACATTGTTCCTCGCTACTGCAAACTTTCGCTTCTGCCCCTCAGTTTTATGAGCGTTCGGGACATACAACATCACCATAGATGACCATGATCAACCAATCTACATCTCAGCCAAAGCGCCACAGCTGAGAAACCAAGTCGCCCTTGGTTTCCAAAGCGAGCTGCCTCTCCTCAGCTTGGTCAGATCCGTCGAATCGTGCCCCGGTCGGCATCAAGAACTCCCAGTCGTCGTCAGCAGGCTTTGCTGCAAGAGCAGGAGCCTTTTTGAGCGGGCGAGAGGTTTCGGTTAGGAAGAGCTGCAAGACTAAGTGTCAGAGGCCTCGTCTCGTCTGAATAAACGAACTGAAACGGTGCTCACAGTTGTGTAGGTATGATCGTAGAAATCCTCCATGTTGTAATTGGGTTTGGTGAAGGCTTCCTCGAATATCTTGGCCAATGTAGACACGCTAGGATGGTAGTGCTTGCGCATTGAAGCTAGCTCCCACAAAGACGACTCTGCAGCGCCGGATTTTAGGGGATCGACTTCGGAAGCCTGATAAGGATCTATGCATGTTTTACACTCGATCAGCTTGATTGCGCGGCGATATGCGAAGCTATAATCCTTACCTTCGTATATCGCGTCGGCCTCAATGACCTCTGCAGAGTGGATCATTGTCATAAGGGCTGGATGTCTCTTCATTTGGTTGTACGTAAAGGGAAGGACAGTTATAATGGCAGCCGGAGGTGCATGCAAGCATAGCCGGGCAAGTCTCTTTACGAAAGCCGCGACCATAGCAACAGGAAGTAAGCTGAACCCGACACAAAATCAGCGAGGTTTTTCCAATGGGCTAGCGGGGTCGAGTCTAACTCACGGCGAGGACAGGAAGATGTCGAGCATGCGCATGAAGCGTGGTCGGTATCGGACGTGCAAAGCTTCCTCGTCCAGCAGATTGTATAGTTTGGTGAAGAAGTTCGGATATTCTCTGTAAGATTAAACTATCAGTTGAAGACCTTCCCATGATTATTATGAATTACAACTTGCAGTCCATGCCGGGTGATCAGCGTAAACAAGCCATTGAGTGCCAGGAGAGCGACAGTACCGCCTGTATAGACTTAGGTTAGCGGCAAACACAGGAGCAACACTGGCTTGCCTAGTCTCACCATAATCGGTACAGTCAGCGAGGAAGTCTACAAGCATGCCCGGATCCAAAAGATGCGGAAGCACTTGTCGATGAAGCATTACTAGCACACGCTTGATCTCTTCTTCATCGAGTCCTGTAGCCAAGAAATTCCTCCAGGCGCTGCTGAACACTTTGCGATGCATTTGCAGATTGCGAAGCTCGTGTTGACCGCGAGCTTTAGTGGTCGCCGCTGAATCTGGCACGCCACTTTCTGTATCATCATCATCTTCACTATCATCGAATATGCCGGTACTCGTGTCGATCTCTCCAGGGTCTTTGGCTGATCGTTTACGCTTCTTGTTAACAGACTTAGCAGACTTTCCACCTCGTGCATTCTTCTGAGGAGGTTCACCCGCCCAGAATCCGTTTAGATGCTCGTCTTCAGTCGGCATCGTGGTCAGCGACTCGAGCATATAGAGTGCGGTTGACCGGAATGTTTCGGTGCGGGCGGAAGCTGACTGGCTTAATTCACTAGATACAAAAAGTCAGAGTAAGGCCGTCTAGGGCGAAAGAATATAGCCTTACGATATTGACTTCAGAAAATGATATCTAATATCATCGTATGCGTTCAAGTATTTATTCACAAATTCTGCTTGCAGCTCAGCTGACGGCGATTGTGGCGAGAGTAGCATGCTTTGCATGATACGACGCCAAAAAGCAGTGTCGAAGACATATATGGGCGGCCTCTGGAGTTCCGAGAGGTGTAGCGACGAAGTCTTCAAGAGACTCATCAGGATAACCAGCGAGGCAATCTACCGAGGTTTGAACATGTACGATCAGCATTTGCCATTGACAGAGGGATCTATGCTTCGTTGCCTTACCGATAAAGAAGGCTCCCGACTACACAACAGAGCACACAGTAGCTCTTGATACTCATGCCACCGTCCCTTGGTCCACTCTCGGACCGCCAGAAGAGCTGCAGCTTGTGCATCCTCAGCTTGACCGCCCGTTTGCTGTCTGACTTTTCCTATCACTTTGCCCTGCTGGATAAGAATGGAGAAGGCATTGTGCAAGGCATTCAGAGCAGCTATCCTTATTTTGAGCTTGGTGGCCTTGTTTGCTAGTTCGAGTAAGTCGACTAAAGGATTGAGGTCGGCATTCTTGACCGTACTGGCTGTAATCTTCTTCTCCAGGTGCGATATCTGCTGTAAAACAGCAGATGCTGTTGAAGCTGATGTTGACGCTTTCGGCGTGATGCTCTTCTTGGACGAAGTGATCCCGTGGGCGCTCCTGCCCTTGACTTTCGTGAGTGACATGCTTGCTGGGAGGAGAGAGAGCTTCAGCGCACCACAATGCGTATGCTGTTCTCTACTGTGGCTAAAACGGTCACGTGCTCTGGTACAAAGCGCAAGTCTGATGCCGAGGACTGAAGGCAACGGTCTCTGTTGTTATCCTGATAATTCTATATCATATTGCTGATGTATTTACTATTTGCTGAATATAACACGCAGTTTCGGAGGCTTTCCTATCTACTGCAATCTATGGTACGTCAAAAACGTGCGTGGTGAAAACCTTTCCGCGCTTTTGAGCGGCAATGCCAATCAACTCATGCATGCTTTGGATGCCCATTATCTTTGGGGTTGTATAAGATATTCGGACAAACTGAGGCCTTACTGCCATGATCGGCACTTGCCTTTGGGTTGTGCGACCAACGAGTACGTTTGATGAACGGCAATATCCCGTGAAACGCATATCCAATTTCGATGTCGTGGGGATCCCCTCTCAATGACAGTACGAGAAGCTGACAGCTTGTTGCGAGGTAGTAACTGCCCAGACCGGTACCAATATGCCACCAAGCGTGCTGTTGGTATAGGACGTTCAGAACGCGTAGAGTGGTAATTGTTGTCATATCTGCTCACCAGCTCCAGGAGGAATGATAGAGGTTTGCCGACGATCGCCTTCATATCGGTCAGGGCATCGCAGCAGAAGCAGTCAACGAGCCAGATGCCGAATGCGGATGCCTGCAGCCGGCACGAGTTTACTTTGCGGCCGTCTATGCCAAATTCAGATAGGCTCACAAAGAAAACCACTCCCTTCAGCTGCAAGCGCACAAACTCTTTGTTACGAGTGCGCTCGAAATGTGTATTCTGCAGATTCGTGTGACATAAGTACGTGGCGCGGACGACTCCAGAAGTCAGAATGCTGGCAAAGGCTGTCTGGCTGCACAAGAGGGGAATTCAGGGTTCAGTGGAGGCGTCGAAAGGTAGGCGTAGGGTTGGCTTACTGTAAAACCGGACTGTAAAGGACATCAAGATGGTTCATATATCGTCTTTAGCAACCAGAAGTGTTTTCCAGCAGTCGCTTACTCGGGATAGTATAGATACGCCACAGTAACGCTGGTCACCAGGATGAAGAGGATCGTGCCGATATACGGTATTGGCTGTGATTGACCGGGTCTTTGCGTATTCCACAAGGAATTGGTAGCTATAGGAAGAAGAGTTTAGCGGAAAAAGCCTTCAATGCAACACAAGCGGGACGTACTAAGAGTAACGGCAAATAGCATTGGGAGTTCACTGGTAGACATGCTTGTTAGACAATGCGAAAGTCAGACGGCCCTAAGACCTGATTGTAGCCTACTCCAGGAGTTGCATTTGATATGACAGCTATGGGGAAGGTCAGCGCTCCCTGCATCAAGATTTAGACTGTTTCGAACAGGTGTCTCACCGTCATATGGAACAAGAATGAACCCATTCCAACCATAGCGATCCCCACAAACGGTAACCAGAGATTTGTTGGTATTGCATTCCGTATGGACGACCGAATACCAAAAAGTGCCATGAACAGGAAGGGAAGGTTGGATAATGTATTGATAAACTCGGCAACATGCCTGCAAGGTTTCACATCTCAGAATCGAGCCTCAATGGTAGCTTATCACGTCCAAGCATTTTAATGCCTACCTTGAGACCTCATAATCTGCTTCACACCAGTTCTGTATTCGCGTAAGGTGATCGGCAGCATCAGATGAACCATAAGCTTTTGTCTGGGTCACTGCAAGTCTGTTGAACACTGGCGCACTATTGAAGCTGATACTGGCCCCCAAAAAGCATCTTCAAGGGTGGTTTGCCGTGAATCTGTCGGCCCGAATCAATTTGTGGTAATCAGCCCGAAAGCTCATCATGCGAAGAAGGAGCTTCACCACAGAAAGCTCGGCCTACTCCAGTTAGTCAAAGTCCTCTCCACGCCCATAGCGATGCTGTCGCGAGAGCGTACAATGCCTAAGCGGATACCCGTAACAGACGACAAAGTCGCGATGACTGTAAAGAGCCCGGATATGTTTAGGGTTGACATCTACCGGCCGCAGGCCGCTGCTTGATCACCAGGAAGGAGATTACCGCAATCACGATATTTCTTGTGGCATAAGTGGCCTGCCTGGCATCCCCCCACGACCTTCCTTATTGTTGTCATTAGTTGTTGGCTAAAGTCGACCTTTTATTTCTCGTCATGACAATTACACAAACTTGGTATAACCCCAGATCTACGCTAACAACGAAGTGCTGCTCCTAATAATAATATCGCAAGCCTTGCGTTTGCAAGCTTACTCTCACTGCCGTTACTCTTGATTCACAATGGACTGCCGTGACTTTCCAGCAGTCATCGAATCCTGCTTGTCTGTCGTCCTCATTCTTCCATGTCCCTCGCATCCTCATCGCGATCAGATTCTGCATAGATCTCGCGAGCTTCGGTTAGGTAGCGCTTTGGAATAGACAGATTGTCAAGCAAGAACGATTCCGAATTTTGATCCAGGTCCTGAACGTGCCGAGCCAGCAGCTCGCGGACTGCCTTCTCGCGACTGGAAGAGCAAAGTGGATTAGCATACTGATGCATCATGCGTGTATCTTTAGCGATGAAGCAGCCTACCTATCAGCATCGACGAGGTGCAGTAGCACAAAAGCAGCCCATTCCCACATTGACAGCTTCTCGAGCTCATCTGCGTAACTTTCGATGAGGGATTGTGACAGCTCGCTGTAACCCTGATTGTCCACATCTTCAAATTCTCTGAACTGTAATGCGCGAGCGAGCACCTGATAGAGATGCCACGTCTGCCTGTAAGCATAGGGTGAATTCGAGGCTGCTCGAGGTGAGAGTGCATCTTCCAGAGACTTGCTGACATCGGAGTATAGTTTGATAAGCTCGTAAAGAACGTCTCGTACACTATTATCATCGTGGAGTGACCATAAGACAGGTGCACCCTCTACTTTGTATCGAGGAAGTGGTTGAGCGAGACGGTCATCCTCTTGGCCGTCATTATCGTAGCGTTGAATAGCACTAGAGATGCTAGCATCGAATTCTGGATACCAGAAACGTAGGGCAAAAGCACGCTTCCAATCCAAATCTTCGCTTATCATGATCGGTGCGCTCGTGTCAACCGCGCTTGCTCCTTCGATTCCAGGAGATTGATTGACATTGCCACTCAGGACCTCGTAAACTTTCCTGTAGTTTGCCCCAATTAGAGGATCGACGCGGTACTCCCTCCACTTGGCCAATTGTAGATCGATATCCGCACGGAATTCGTCATCGCCGCCGACTTGAGAAAGCAATGTAGCTAGACGAATGTCACCTTCTGTCAATGCTGCCTCACAAGCGCGTTCAATCTGGTTACCCGTGAGAAGGGCAAATACCGTTGCAGGGCTTCTGCCTTCGGCTGAGCCACTTGCAATGCGTCGAAGGTCTTGTTCTACTGCAGGAGCAACAGCCTCACGAAGCCATCTCGAGAATGCATCTCTTCGTCGGATGTGGCTGACTCGCGCCACTGTTTCATCTGTGGCTGAATCAGGGAGGCCTAGATCAGTTTCATCAAACAGAGCACCGCCCAACTTCCACAGGTTGGCTTCTGCAGAATTGTCCTGTGACTGGAAGGAGCTAGCAAAATGGTGGAATCGCAGGCTTGTCAAGGTGGAGGCGAATGGCATGTTGTCGGAATCCGTTTCAATCTTTGTGTGATTATGCTGAATCTGGAGCGTTCGTTCTGCTGCAGATCTTTCAGATGATTCGCTATCGGCAAAAACCAAAGGCCTGAGAACTTTGACCGTTGTTTGATTTGCTGCGCCTGTAGCTTGATTGAATGAAGCGATACTTCCAAGAGTGACAAGCTGGCCCTGTGGGCCGAATGTCGCGCGGAACGATCTGTCCAGCATGAGGCCTGCATCTGGAAGGCTTCCTTCTTTGTTACGTATCAAGCTTTGTTCAAGCGACACAGCTTTCCATTGTCGAAGAGGTCGATTTTGTGGTACATAAGGTTGTTCCTCCTGGACGGGGGAAGGTGTTGCTGATTGTGTAGTTCGAGAAGGCTCGAGTAAAAGTTGTCTCTCACGAACTGGCGGCTTTGCAATCGCAAGCTGTTCGGCTGTTTTCTCATCCTTCCTCGGTTTGGTAAAGAAGCTCGCTTGCATGACGGCCAATTTTTTGGGTTCCAGACCTAGTCGCTGAGGTAAAGGTCGCTGATGCGCCAGCTCCGAGGCCGCTCGGGATGTAGCTGATTCGGATAGCTGGCGCATACTTCGCTGATCTCGACGAGGAGGCAACACACGGGGAGTGGGCACAACAACAGATCGTTTGCGTCTGCGAGGCTCTGCTTCATCGGATGCACTGGAACCTTCGTCGTCCTCATGGTAGCTATGGGAGCGGCGGACAGGGGTTCGGCTGAATGATCTTTCGGTGGCTGATTCATCTTCCATTGATTCATCATCGAGAGTAGCTTGAGGAGGGGCTTCTTCATCGGACTCGATGTCGTCATTGTCCTCGGTAGTGTCACTAACCGGCGAGTCACTTACTCGCTGCTTCTTACTGTTGCGCGGTGTGCGATCTTGGGTGGCCTTCTTGCGCTGCACAGCGGGAGAGCTGGAGACCCCATCCTCTTGCGCAGTCTCATCCCCTTCTCCCTCCTCATCGTCAGAATCAAGACCCTACAAGCAAGAGAGTAAGGTCGGGGCGACCCAGCAATACGTGGAGAGGCAGACAGAAAAGACAAGCACAAGAGAGTCAGTCAAAGGTATACCACATAAATCATCAGACTTTGGCCTTCGTGGGCAGTATAGATTCCAAGATTGAAAAGGTAAGAGAGAGAGAGAGGTGGATAGGAAAAGAATGCAAGAAGGAGAAGAAGGGAATTCTAACATACATATCGACTGAAATGAGCGACTTTGAAAGTCCATGTACCAGTAGAGGCCTCATAGTCTACAAATTCAGTATCTTCCTTCTTTTCAAGTTTTCTTACATGTTGTTTCACTCTTTGATGTTCAGGATCCTTGAGAGGTTCTCTTGTTGCTCTGTCTAGAGGCCAGCAATTCTTGAGCGAAATAACAGCAGGAATATTGAGGCCCTGTCCAACTTCTGGTTTCTCGTCATCGTATTCATCAGGGTAAACCATAACCTCTTTGTCATTGATGATGACGACTTTATCGAGTAATTCACGAAGTGATGGTAATCCAGTGAGATCGACAGGTTCGAGCCAGCATATTTCACCATATCCAACACGACCGACGACAAAGTCATGTACTTCGGATAGATCTTCTTCTGACATAGACTGTAAAACCTTGAAATCTGGCTTTGTATAATAGTCGCCCTCTTTCAAAGGTTTGTCAGGTTGGGCTGGAGCAGAGCGTTGACTGGACCTGGTATTATCATTATTGTTGCTCGGTCCATTCGTAATAGCTGCTTTGCCCTTGCTAGCGTTCGAAGTGGTGCGAGAACCATCGCGCGACATCGGCAACGCTGATCTCTCTGCCGTTTCTGCGTCGGGATTAAAGACAGGTCTCTGCACTGAACCTTGTCCGAGACTTTGCTCGTTCACTGGTGTAGCGGTTCCCGAAGCTTTACCACCACTACCAAAGAGCAAATCACGATTCTCTCGATGTTTTTTGTCAATGATGAGCTTCTTCACACTAGGTCTAGCAGCAAATGCTTGTGGAGGTAGACTGAAGCTGAGATCAAGTGCGCCAGTACCAGAACCAGGGGCAGGGGAAGCTGTCCCTGGCCTGTTGAGGCTATTGAGGAGCGGTGTACCAGGTGTTGCTGGACTTCCAAGCCTAGATGCTCCCAAACCAGGAGATGAAGCCGAGGTAGCGAAACCTCTAAGCTTGTTGATCTTAACTGATGATCGCGGGGTACCTCTATACGACATATGCAAAGGAAGTTGTTTTTTGTTTTGATCTGCATCATACGCTTTCGGTCCTTCGGAGGGTCTTGCAGGTTGTACATTTGCAAAAATAGGATTGTTGCCATATGGGTTCTGATCGATTGAGAGATTCAAAGGTTGCAAAGGAGCTTGTTGGGATTGACCCAATAACGATTGATTCTGCTGCTGGTTGTTGCTGTTCAGAGATTGACCGAATCCGCCAAAACCGCCAAATCCACCTAGAGAAGGTGCATTCGAGCCAAACAAGCTGTTAGATTGCTGTTGTGGCTGCTGTTGCTGATTGTTGTTCTGACCGAGGTTACCGAACAGACCACCTCCGCCGGTGGAACCCGTACCAAAAGTAGATGTTCCACCACCGAAAAGTCCACCACCGCCTTGTTGAGGTTGTTGTTGTTGCTGTTGATTATTCTGCTGGTTCTGGTTGGCACCGAACAAGCCGCCACCACCGCCTCCAAACAGACCACCGCCTAAACCGGTATTACCAGTCTGGTTATTTTGTTGTTGACCTGTTGCACCGAAGCTAAAGCTAGGTGCAGAAGTAGTCCCCGTAGCGCCGGTATTACCAAATAAACCACCTCCAGCGGGTTTGTTAGCAGTATTGCCAAAGAGACCACCACCAGTGGTTCCAGTAGATGTGTTGTTCTGACCAAACGCAGAAGTAGATTGTCCTAAATTGCCGAACAATCCACCTCCAGTTGCTGGTTGTTGCTGCGCTTGCTGTTGAGCAGGCTGACCGAATAAACCACCTCCTGAGGGCTGAGTAGTCGTATTCGATGTACCACCGAATGAAAAGCTTGGCTTGTTGTCCGTACCAGTAGCCGCACCACCGAATAGACCAGTACCGGCAGGCTTGTTCTGTCCAAAGAGACCGTCAGTGGAAGCGCCTGCTGTGTTATTGTTGTTTTGGCCGAAGCTGAAACCGGATGAGGGTTGTGCAGCAGGTTGTCCAAAAGCCGAAGTTCCACTGCTCTGTCCGAAGAGTCCACCTGTTGCAGGTTGTGCAGCGGGAGTGGCTGGATCGTGACACAGAATGAGATCGTCAGTGTCTTGCACAATCGCTGAGTTCGAGCGCGCGATATCGTGTCATTCACTTACCACCAAAGCTGAAAGTGGGTTTATTCTGCTGAGCAGCCTGACCAAATCCACCAAAACCTGAAGCACCAGTGTTGGTACTTCCGAAAGCGCCAGTAGTGGGTGGGGCAGGTTGACCGAACAACCCACCGCCTGTAGTCGTACCAGTTGAAGTCTGGCCAAAGGCAGTAGTAGCAGGTTTACCAAAAGCACCCGTACCCGAGGCTCCAGCTGAACCGAATAAACCACCACCAGCTGGAGTAGCGGGTTTAGCACCAAACAGGCCTCCTCCTGATGTATTGGCTGTTGATCCAAATGGTGTACTTCCGCTCGCGCCAAATGCAGGTGTTGAAGTGCTCTGTCCGAATCCTCCTCCGAAGCCAGTACCAGCTGCGGCAGGTGCAGTCTTTCGTCCTTGCTGATAGTCTTGAACCCGCAGTTCCTGAGAAAACACGCAAGATGACATGGAATGGATGTGATTAAAACAGATTTCGACCGATTGAGCGAAAGTCCAGGCACTCTGTGGGGAAAAAGGCAAGCAATTGTCCAACTCACCTCTGGCGAAACATGCCAATACATGGGGAATGCGACAATGTTATCGAAATTCAATTTTTCTCCATTGATGGAATTGATCTTTCCATCGGCTCCCACCATTTCACCTGATCTTTCATCTTTCCAGAGTAAGACCTTGTTGGGATTTGAAGGGTCGCATGGTGCATCTGCTGTACCATTTGTAGGTACTGGACATGCTGGATTTGGTTTTGTAGAACTATTGGGGTCATTTGAACCTCCTAATGTGTTTCCGACTCCTAATGGTTTAGAGGCTCCAAATGTACCGCTCGAACCAAAGATGCCTCCTGTGTTACCGGACGAGCCAAACAGACCGCCTCCTGCTGCGGGTTGTTGGGCGCCTGCAGATATGCAGTGAGGGAGTGGATCGGTGATAAACGAGCCTTGCAGTCAGCCTATTGTTCATGTGCAATATGTCCAGCAGTGGCTCCGAATGTCCACGGGGGGTGTGCCTTTGAAGACCCGAAACGCACCGAATGAGAATCCACCGGTCGAAGCAGCCCCTCCAAAAGCAGGTGTGGAAGTCGTGTTTGTTGACCCGAACAAGCCACCACCTGCAGTACCTGTGTTGGCAGCGCCGAAGGCCGGAGTCGAGTTTGCTGTGTTTCCGAATCCACCTGGTGGATGAGTGAATGGATTGATGTCAGACAGATGGAGAGCAAGGCCAGGACAGACAATGGGGAAAGGGGGGAAATGACATGAGCAACCCACCTCCTCCGAAGAGACCTGTAGACTGCTGCTGCTGTGGCTGTTGCTGACCGAATCCAGTTGCAGGCGTTGTCGTACCAAAAGCTGTATGGTTTGCGGGAACCATGCAGGACGCAACGGAGCGAGGATTGCCGCGAGCGAGAACGTCAGCATGTCAGCAGGAACTTGGGGACCCGCTGCCACCTACCACCACCACCGCCGAATCCACCAAATGCAGGGGTGGCCTGGTTCTGCTGCTGCTGCTGGCCGCCAGGGGTCTGGTTCTGCTGTCCAAATCCACCGCCGCTGCCAAAGGTGAAGGCCATGTTGAGCCTGGCGCGGAGTGCGAGACCTCAGACGTCCTCGGCCTTGTTCCTCCTCAGCTGGCTGCTTGCACGCGTACGCTGCCTGCTGATGGGATGCTGCAGTTGTCCGCGCAGTTGGTTTGGGTGTGAGCGATCAAGCAGAGGCAGCAGATAGAGGCAGATCAGGACAGGAGATATGCACGCATCGACGTGCCAGTTGGATATCGAGCGATGATGCAGCCACTATGGCGGATGGTATGATACGGTACGCTATCTATGCCATGCTATGCTGCAGACATCCGGTGATTGGAAATGCTATGGGATGTGCTATGGTGGGATATGGGCAATCTCCTATTGCAGGGCAGAAGCAACACACTACAGCTCAGAGCAAGCTGGCAGACAGAAGTGTGTTGCAGGATGCTGTAGGATATCCACTGGCCGGGCATTCTGCAGTTCCGTGCCGACTCTGTCGCCACCTCGTACGAGAGATCTAATCTCCCTGTGCAAAAACGTGAGATGCATAAGGCGACTTTCCTTCTCACTACCACAACAGCACAACTCTGCATCTTAGAGCATCGCATCCGCATCACAGCACAGCATAGCATAGCACGCTCGTTTGCTTGTTGCATCTACACTCTCTTCGGGTTCCTGCTTCTGCGCCCTCAATAGACATTCCTGTAAAGACATAAATCACCTAGACGCGCTCAGCAACACCCATACCCGTCAACCATGGTCAACGCACACTCCAGCGACAGCACCTCCTCCTCGTCTGCCCTCCTCAAGCGGACAAATGGAGACGCGCGAAACAGAGCGGGCATCGCATCCTACACCAAGCACTGGAATGCAGACTCGACAAAAGACACTGCAGAGCAGATGGACGCGAGGAAGGACGCCTATACTGATGTCGTGGTCAGTACATGCACGCAGGATCTCCATCCTCTATCCGAAACTGACATGTCTGCTCTTCCTGACCTCTCCCTCGTCCTCGGCACTGACACGGAAACTTGAAACGCGCCGCGCATGGTGCCTCTTGGCCGAACTTGCCGTCACCCATAGAACGGCTACTATGACGGCGCTACTGAGCTATACGAGTATGGCTGGGGTACCTCCTTCCATTTCGCACGGTAAGTCAGCGATACACCTGGATCCGAGGATTGTCTAGATCTGCCGGACTCCACTCGGCCCGATGTCAATCAAACCGACTCCATATCTTGTATCATTCACAGATACTACAAAGGAGAAGCCTTCTATCAAGCCCTAGCACGACATGAACACTTTCTATCTGCTCAGATGGGACTGAAGCCTGGCATGAAAGTACTAGATATCGGATGTGGAGTAGGTGGACCAGCAAGGGAAATTGCAAGATTCAGCGGCGCTCACATCACAGGAGTCAACAACAACCAATTCCAAGTTGAAAGAGCGACTAAATACACAGCAAAAGCAGGTCTGAGCAATCAAGTTGACTTTGTCAAGGGAGATTTCATGAAGTTGTCGGAAATGTTTGGTGAAAATTCTGTAGATGCTGTTTATGCTATTGAAGCTACTGTACATGCCCCTAACTTTGAAGGGATCTATGGCGAGATCAGAAGGGTTTTGAAGCCGGGGGGTGTTGTGAGTTTCCTGATTTGTGCTCGAAAGTCGACAGATAGTGGCGTTTCTCAATGGCTGATCCATCCCTGACTCCCCCTACCCCCATTGTGCAAACAGTTCGGCGTTTACGAATGGTGCATGACAGACGCATACGACGCAAACAACGCTCACCACAGACACATCGCTCACGGCATTGAAGTAGGCGACGGTATCCCCGAGATGCGTAATATCGAGAATGCACGTAGTGCACTCAAGAGCGTCGGTTTCGAGATCATCTACGATGAGGATCTCGCTGACAGACCAGACGAGATTGTGAGTGTGCCGTTCCTTGAACCTGCATAAGCGACTGATCAAAATACTATTCACCTCTCTCTCCTCCGAATCCACCTCTTCTCCCAATCATGGTACTTGCTTTTCTAACAGCCCTGGTACTACCCCCTTGAAGGAGATATCTTCAAAGTTCAAACCTTATGGGATGCAGTCATGGTAGCACGAATGACAACAATGGGCAAATTCTTCACTCAGAATACAGTTTGGGCATTGGAGAAATTGGGTTTTGTACCCAAAGGAACGTATGATGTTGGAGAAGCTTTAAAGACCGCTGCCGATGCTCTTGTAGCTGGCGGTAGAGAAAAGCTCTTCACTCCTATGCGTGAGTTTCGTTCATATACCTTCGTTTCCCTCTCCCTTTAGTCGCCTGAAGTGATTCGGCGAGATACACCCAAATGCGTTCCATACTGATGTCCTCGGATCTCCCTCTTCACTGTGCGCGCTCTAGAACTCTTCGTCTGCCGCAAGCCTGAACATTCCAATGGCACCCATTAGGTTGCTTGACGTCGGGGAGGGATGGTCTATCAACCTTGCAGCTTTTCTAGCATGCGGGTCATCTCCATCCAGTATACCCAACTAGGTCTCTGGCTATCTACACTCGTTCCAGCCTGGCTTCTCTTTTATTTTGGTTGCTGTACGTTTCTGTACGTTGTGCTTTGGTAGTTTGTTATCCCACCTTGGACTCTGGCGGTTATACTTGCGTAGTGCAATGGCATGGATGGCGTTTCTTATGACGCTTTGCCCGTGATATCTCGCTCAGACGTAGGAATGTCTTTTGCATGTATACGATTCTTGACTGTGCTAATAGCACTGAGTGTAGATTGCGTGTTCTCAGTGATCACCTTGGTGTGGATACTTTTTGTCCAGTGTCTACCATGGAGCCCCTTCTCCCCCTGTGCGGCACTTCACCCACGAGCCAACCTCTGCATCAGCACGACTGACTGGGCTCTGCAGGCAATGTGCACCTAATATCGAACGCTGTGAACTACACCAACATACTGCTCCTGCGAGTGACGGCTGCAGGTGACACCAATCGCACGCCAGAGTCAGAGTCAGTCAAAAGCGGCGGCCTGGCGAGCTGAGCAAGGTTCAGAGTGAAATCAGAAGGAGAGCCGGCCGGATGGAGGACAAGCAGGCGCAGCAGGAGAGCCACCAGCAAGCACAGGGAGGAGCCCCACCTTCTCCCACATCCTCCACGTCCACCCCACCCTCCTCTCCACCACCCCAGTTCTTCGCCGTCCCCAAGCCGGAAGACGAACACGAAGCAGCGCTCCCCAAGGTCCAGCGGAACGGCCGGCTGTACCGCACGAAGAAGGCGAACCTCCCCTTCCTGAAGCGGCACACCTGGGAGACGAAGCAGAAAAGCAAGGACCCCAACTCGGCCACGACGATGAGGGAGAAGGAATCGTCCCCGCCGGTGGTCGTCGAACGGACGACGCAGGTGTCGCGCACGCTGTTTAGATACCTGGCCGTCATCGTCCTCGGAACGCTGCTGCTGTCGAGAGCAATGACCGAGACGTGGACATTCGGATACAGAGGCAGATGGAGCAACGTGATGAACTACATCCCTAGACCGGTGAGGCCCTTTGCGTCTGGTCATTGCCTTTAGCTCCAAGTCATGTGACTTGGGCAGGCTTCTGTAGACTCCAAACCCGAAGATCCTGATGAAAGCTGACCCATTATCATATGATTGTCACACTGCATAACGCCATTGTTCCTCCCCATTTCCAGATGCAGACATTCTCGGAATCAGAACTCCTGAAATACGATGGCTCAGATCCTTCCCTTCCAATCTACCTGGCGATTGACGAGGTCGTCTACGATGTTTCTACGAATCCAAGAATGTACGGCAAGGTAAGCAGACACTATCCTATCTCGTTGTTCCTCTATCTGGGTCCGGCCCTTCTTTCATGGCCAGACTTCCTATGGACACCTTGGGCTTTTCCCCCCTCCCATCTACGCGAACACGAATGGTCAAGCGAAAACGATGTAGATCCTCAGCTGATGAACTCATCTATACGTACATTCTGGCTTTCCTTTTATAGGGCGCTTCCTATAACCATTTCGCTGGAAGGGATGGGGCGCGAGCTTTTGTAACTGGATGCTTCAAGACCCACCTCACGCACGATGTGAGAGGCTTTTCAGAGAAAGAACAGAAGGTGAGTTACCGAATAATAACAATAAAAAGGCTATATGACAAATGCTGATTCCGCTTCTCTGCTCTCTTCTCAAACAACTCCTCCTCTATCAATGGGCGTTTATAGGCACTGGATGGCTGGAAATCTTTCTTCAACGATCATGCCAAGTATTATAAAGTAGGCAAGGTCGTACATGAAGCTATACCGAATGATGCTCCTTTACCGGCACCCTGCGATCCAAAGGCAGAAGGTGGAGCTAGATGATGGATATGCAAATCGCATGAACCAGGGGCGTGTTAATGCAAGGTCAGCATAAATGCAAGTAGCTTCACGAAACCGAACACAATGGCAGTAAAATTACATTGAAGAGGTTTCGTTCGAAGTTTGTCGCGCTCTTTGACGCAACAGTCTATCCCAGAAGTGTCCGTGATAAGACGATAAATGTAATCATACCTTGCCTTTTCTTCTATCTTAGTAGTGTCGGAAGTTATGCTCGCAACTTGACAGTAAATGCTCGTTATTCCATAATGTCAGGCCGTAACCAACTGGTGAATAGTGTTGGTTTCCCTTTTCTTTCAAGATTCTGTAATAGTCATAAAATAGAACTTTGCCCACTCGAAAACGGAACTCCTCGCTTCGATCGACGCATGCTGTATGTTAGGGTGTTGGGGTCCGGCATCATTCGCTTGCGAGACGCTAACGTATGGTGGATTATCCTAGTCCCCCAATCACATTCCCTAATGTCACAGTATGTCACAACACACATCGTACTGAACAGGACCGCATCGCTCAGTGGGTTTCCTATTATACAAGATGACGATAGGCAGGCTTGATTTTGATAGCAACAGGGAATATCATCGAATATCGCACTCTGAGTTACATCATTGTGCATTTCAGAAGTCGAAAGTCTCAGCTTTCACAGCTGAACAGGAATCGTAATATCAGCATGCGTTGCAGATTTAGAGATGGCCATCAAATTTCAGCACTTTTCCTCACCTTTCTTGGCACGCATATTATCCTTCATAATCCCGTTAATGTGCTTTTCAAACATATCCACGTAGGGTTTGAGAGAAGTATGTTCCCACCCTATCTCTTTAGCCTGAGATAGTCTATGCTGTTCTCCCTGAGAGTTCTCCTTGTTGCTCCCATCTTGATGATGATCCATCTCTTCCTCCTTTTTCACTTTGACGATTTCCTCTGGTTTGATTCTATCCAATTCACGTAAAAGCATGCCGACAGTAGGAACGGTTTCTGGATCAAATTCATCTACTTTTGATGGATCAATCGGTACGCATACCCTTCCTGTACCTGGATGAACTACAAAAGGTGACTTGAGTAAATGGTTTTGATGCTTTGATACCTCTGCGTCGATCCGTGGGTATAAATATTGTAGTTTAATGTCTTCAATCGCCGCATTCAATTTATCGGTTAATTGCTTGCGCTGTCGTATAAAAACCCAGACCATCACGTTAAATCAGTCAGTACTGATTAGTAGTGGCCGGATGGGAAAATATTCAAAGTCTGTAGCTTACCTTTTTATCATTCAATTCGCTCTCTACCGCTTCGTTAGCAACCTGAACAAGCATCTGCCATTTCTCCTTACTCGAATAATCGCCTTTCCTCCATTGGTTTTCCAATTTTTGACTCATAGCTAAGAATTTATCATCTGAAGTAGGTAATAATCTCAACAGAGCTTCCCAACCCGTTTGATGCCTGAAACAATCTTGATCTTCAAGAATCAGCTTATTGAATGGTGAGTTCAGAACTGTTTCTACTGTTCTCTTCAAGAACGGATGCAAAGGTCTTTGCAGATCGACTTTTTTATGTTGATGGGCTCCTCCTTTTACTACTTCCAGATAGCCTACTATAGCTCGTCGCTGATCATCCGGTAGATCCAACGCTGCTTGATCTGATATCCAGCAATGAATACCTCGACGACCGGAATACACCCATAAAAGGTGTTGGAAACCAAAGTCCTCTGAAAAAGGAGGAACCTCCATTGAGCATGTCTTATTTGTTGTTGTACGATCTGCCTTTTGTCTCACCTCTTAATGTCCTATCGAGTACCTTGACAGCAGTGGCAATAAACTTCCAACAACGCGTGCAAATCCTCTTATCCCTGCAACACGTTCTGATTTCATCATAATCAGTCATATCAATATCGAAAACCAGTTCACGTTGTTGAGGTTTTAGAGCTGCTTTTAATTGTGTTCGCTTGTCTTTTGGTCTGTGATTGTAAATGGCTCCTATTTCGAAACGTGCTGGATTGAGACGGATGACTTCTTTGTGAAAGTCGGTATGTGATTGAAAGGAATTGTAGCGCTACGCAGGAAAGCACGAATACTTGGTCTCAGCTGAATACTTCCATCCAGGAAATCCAGAATGCATCGCAATGCTGCTTACGAGGTAAGCATCGTTGGCTAGGGTGAAGGCGATCTCGCGGTGAGTCCAGAGTCGACTTGGCACTGGAGAGCGGGTGAGAACGATAGCATAGACGAACGCGTCAGCAATATTGATCTCGGTGACCTATGTATCCTGGAGGGTTCCGGCTGCTCACCATGGTCCTGGTTCAGCCAAAGATAGAGTTGTTTTGCTGGGAATAGGCGGCGATAGAAAGCAGTCATGACAGAGGGATTGGAGAGGTCGTCGAAATCTTTGGCGTCGAAGCGCGAAGCTATACGGACACTGTACAATTTGTATCTATTCATCAGTATGCTGGACTCTCCTCGATTTTCAAGCAGCCTTCTACGGCAGGTCGTGTCACACCCACAGCGCCTTCTCATCGAGCCCGTCATCCTCGAACAGGTCCACCACGTCCAGAGACCTGGCCATGGTCGTATGTGACAGCTCTTGCTGTACGAATCCTACTCGGAGTGTGTGTGGCAGTTAGACTCCGCAAGTCACGCGTTACTTGTGGTGTTTGCAGCGAAAGAACGCGTAAATTGGCAAAGGGTAGGCAAGCGACTGATCGAACTGGTTCGTTACTGTCATTATGTACATCTGAGATGGAAAGGTGGATTGTGAATTAGGCTACATGGTATATGGTATATAAAACGTATGATGTTACAACAACAAGCGAAGTAGGGGCTTCATTGGGAGAAGTCTGGCAGGTAATGCAGCCCTTGATGGTTAGGAACTAGTACTGATCTGACGTTTCTCGGCAATAGAGAAGTTGGCTGTTTGAAACGCTGTCCAGCTGCCTAGTCTGGAAACGAGATCGTCACGTCGTCCACGCGCTTCTGTTGTTGTCTTGACCTCGTTCGCTGAAAGCAACCGCAATGACAACCAGCAAGACGAGATCGACCCCAGGACAGATCTATAGCAGTTTACAAGAATCAAACCTGCCTTCAGCCTATGGAAAACATTACCCTACAGAAAGTACTAGAAGACTCACCTCTAGGGCATACTCGTCGAGCCCAGACCGTCGTATACGGCCTAACAATTGACCGTTCGATAATTTGATGGCCGCGTCACGCGAAGTAAACTTCCCCAACACTTCGACTTGCACAAGGCGACCATCGTAGCAGTTGGCGAAAGTAGCTGTCATCCTGTTCTTTGTGACTGCATCATCGATGGGTCAGTTTGGCACCTCCTGCCTTTGGTCATCGACCAGAAACACTACTCACAGCTGAACTTGCTCTTCGTTTGTAACAAGGCTTCCCCTGAAAGGTCAAAGACCTGAGAAGTCTGATGTATGCTCATTGGTTTCCTCCTCATGGTGAACAGCGGTCTTCCCCAACCGTCTGTGAATACTGTAAAGTCGTTACCGTCGTATTAGCGAACGTTCCTAGCTCATCTGCGCTCGGGCTGATGTGGCGAGACTGTAACCTACCCTTGACGTTTTTGTAGAACACTTTCGGTACGTCAAACCCGGAATTCTGCGCTGTTGCAGCTTCTCCGTGTATTCTACAGTATGTCATGCCGGTATCGTCTTTCACGCTAAATAGTGGGATCAGGAAGTTGGTAAAGACAGAGCAAGATCAGCCCTCTCCGCCCAAGCTCTATGCGTATCCAAGTTGTTACCTACAGGAAATATCCCCCGCTGGACGGCGATAAGATGTTGTCTTTCAGGTACACCGTCCTCTTCGTGAGCGATGCTCTGCTACTGTTGCGTCCTCCCGGCGTCTTCGGAAGCTGGATCAGCCCGATCATCGTCATCTTCGGATTTGCAGTGTGGCTTTCTTCGTTTGCATATCCTCCCTCACTTCGGACATCCGACAGTGACTCTGTCGACGTCCGGCTGCTGCTTGCACTTTGCAGATGCATGTTCATATTGTCTATCAGATGTTGGTTTTCAGGTTGTAATGAAGCATAGCCCTGCTCTGGCCTTCATCTTGTATGTGTACCAGCAAGCTTCTTCCTGCAATGCTCCGGCAAGATCACTTCGCCACCTGCCCGGCTCGGCTGCCGCCGCGTCGGAAGTGCAAAAGCAAGATCGAACCGTGCTTCTCCGAGAAAGTAGCTGTTGCGCGCAGATCAGGTATGTAAGTTCACTGGCAGGATGCGGTGAGCAAGGTAAGGACTTTCCAATACGGAGCAGCTGCGCGTAATATTGTCCTTGCGGTTGGCTCGTACAATGTGTAATTACTTCCAGCATCTACCGATGGCGATCTTCCGACGTCCCTATAAGATCACGTGAACAGCTTCAATCTAGAATACTTGGGCAGAGTTTCGCTGAGGTAGGCTAGATGTTTGTGCATCAGGGCGGTCTGCTGTAGCTTTCCTTCACCGCTCCACGTCCTTCTCTCATTGCCCGAACCATATACGACAGTATAGTCCGGTAAATACTCGACGAGCGATTTCGCCAGAGTACTGCTTTCTATACCCACTTCCGGCCCCGCAAGGGGTCCAACTCCCTGTTGCCCTACCTCTAGAGCTTGCCAGTCTTCAACACTCGCTGCCCGATCTGGGACTACGGTGCAGCCCGCACCAATGGTACAATAATCGCCAACGGCTATACTGCTTGACACCCTGGCTTTCGCCTCAAAGGTATTGTAAGCCCCGATGGACTGCGCCTCAATGCCTGTGAGGACTGTGAATGAATATCCACTAGGACCAGGCAGCTACGAGTGACATGGCAGACACTCACGACAGCCGACTTCGAAGAGATTGTAAGCACCAATGATCATAGGTTCTTTCGATCTAACGGAAATGGGCCAGAAATGGTCAAACGACGCATGCCAATGGTCACCAGATGTGCGCTAGCATCAGCCTCAAGAGGACTGATCCCACCTGTTGACGATGATAGCGGTTTCCTCCACTATGCAGCATTCTCCAAGTATGATAGGCCCAGCGTAAGCAAAGATGGTACATCTGGGGTGAAGTACACACCCTGAGGTTCGCAAGTGATACGCGCAACTCTATCAGCAGGGGTTCGATCTCAGCTATCGAAACGCAGACTCTTCTCGCACCTGCGCCGATGGATATCTCTCCACGCAGATCGGCATCTTGACAGACTATTGCCTTGCTTCCAACGGTTATGCGATCCTTTCTGTCAGGAGTGTGTCATGTAGTGCGAAAGGCAATCAAGACAGGCGAGTTGCTTCAGAATAGCATTAACAACAGATTAGGCTGACAAGCGAAACACACGAGATTGCTGCTGCCGAGGATGCTGCAGCTGGGGTCGCCGCGGCGCTACCAGCCGCACTACTCTCTGGGGCGGCGGAGCTCATTGCTGATAGGATGGCTGTAGCCCGAGACGAAGGGATCCAATAGCATCCGTGTGCAGTCCGATTGCTGCCTTTCACCCAAGTGCAGTACGGTCGAAGGGGGATTGCCTGCTGTACCTTATTCTCCGTCGCGTTGGCTTGGGTCGGCCTGTCTTCCAGGCCCGAACGGCGAGATTGCTAATAGCAGTTGCCGATGTTTGTTGGCGGCGAGCGGTCCTGGAGTAAGGCTGGGGGCTCGAAGGGAGCCTGCTGCCACATGCGATGGCTGTTGGTCAGAGTGGAAGGCATCCACTCGAGCTGAGCTGTCTGTGGCAGAGCGGCTGGCATGCGGCCGCGCCCTTTGACAGGCGGCGACACTGGGCCCGTTTGCCATCCCTGTGTGCTCCTCGATATCTCAGTCTGCATTCCTGCGGCTCTCTGCTTGCTTTCCATCTCCAACACTCGGCCCTGAACAGAGCCGTCCTGCCGTGTCTTGATCGCCTCGAGGTCCATACAGACGCCAATCGACACACATCCACTGCTCTCCCTCTGAGCAAGAGGAACCACTGCCGCCATTCCGCCCACCATGGATCGCAACTTCCACGTGGGGCCAGACTTCACGCTCGTCGACACCTGCGGCGAGGGTGCGTACGGCGTGGTGTGGTGCGTGTGTTGCTGTCCATCTACGCGCGACCCAGGCTGAAATGGTATCGTCTGCAGCTCGGCCATCCACAATCCCAGCCAGAGACGCGTAGCCATCAAGCGCATCCAGCCGTTCGACCACACGATGTTCATGCTGCGCACCCTGCGCGAGATCAAGCTGCTGCGGTGGTTCAACCACGAGAATATCATTTCGATTCTCGATATCATCAAGCCCTCGAGCTTTGAAGCCTTCACCGAGGTCTACCTCGTGCAGGAGCTGATGGAAACGGACATGCACCGCGTGATCAGAACACAAGAGCTCTCGGATGACCGTCAGTCGTGGTCTTGATTGTTCCGTTGACGTGCCGTGGCTGATGTTCTTTCTTTTCAGATTGCCAGTACTTGTAAGACCGTCTTACCTTTTACCTCAATAAGCGCGTTTCACCCGAATGGCCGATTGAGCTGACTTGACCATCCATTCCGATCCAGTGTATACCAAACATTGCGCGGTCTCAAGGCGCTGCACACAGCTGGGTGAGTTTGGGTAGTCTGCTATGGTGCAGTGGCAACTCTTACTTAACGCGACCATGCATTGCCTTCACTCGCCTTCCTGGGTCATAATCCTCAGTGTATTGCATAGGGATCTCAAGTAAGTCTACCTAGTGTACTACCGATGAACTTGCTGCTCTCGCTGCGTGACTACGACTTACAGGCCAACCTGTGACACCTTGACAGGCCATCAAACTTGTTGCTAAACGCAAATTGCGACCTGAAAATTTGCGACTTCGGACTGGCTCGCTCAGCTGCCATGGGAGAGCAGGATGCATCTGGGTTCATGACGGAGGTGACTAGTATCCCTCGCAGTACGGAGAGCAGCCGTTAAATTCCCCTTATCATTGTTCGACTGCAGTACGTTGCGACCCGCTGGTACAGAGCGCCAGAGATCATGCTCACGTTCAAAGAGTATACCAAGGCTATTGATATGTGAGTTCAGTCCACTCTGGCCGCTTGTGCTACACTTATACGACCATCCCGCTTACGTCTGCAATCACGTGACCTTGTGATCTGATCAGCTGGTCTGTCGGATGTATTCTGGCCGAAATGCTTTCTGGAAAACCCCTGTTCCCGGGCAGAGATTGTGGGTGTCTGCCATCGCGTTATACTAGAGGCGTACACGCTAACGCTACGCGTTCATTGGCAGATCACCATCAACTCACTCTGATTTTGGACGTGCTTGGGACACCGTCGCTTGACGATTTCTACCAAATCAATAGCCATAGAAGCAGAGATTACCTACGCGCATTGCCGTTCAAGAAGAAGAAGAAGTATGCCGAGATGTATCCTGTAAGTCTTGTGCCTTGGCCTTGCTTGCTTTGAACGGCCAAAATCTGTTATATCACGTAATGCCTACTGACCTGTGATCTTCATGTCTGAAAGAATGCGAAACCTCTAGCGATTGATCTGCTAGAGAAATGTCTTACCTTCAACCCCAAGAAGAGAATAACAGTCGAAGAAGCACTCGCACATCCATACCTTGCGCCGTATCATGATGAATCGGATGAACCAAGCTCTGAAGTTATCCCTCCCGAGTTCTTCCACTTTGACAACATTCCAAAGGGAGAGCAGCCACTTGGACGCGAAGCGCTGAAGAGTAGGTCTGCTTAGATATCTCTCTTTTGTAGTGTATACTGACCAGCCGTGAGCAGAGCTCATCTACGATGAAATCATGGCTTGACGACATGTCACGCCCTTTCAAATGACTTCCTGGACATCTTCGTACCAAATCCGGTCCATCGTACCGCATCGCGCCAGCTAGAACCGTCCACGCTCAGCTATCAAGCTAGTTTTCATTGCAATCGTCGGCCAGCATCTATGTATACAGTACATTTGCTCTGAGTTTATGTCTTCATCATGTTAGATTCATTTCGCAGCAACTGCAGTCCCATGTACACACTCGTCTTGTTTTTGTGTACGACCTTCCGCAGCAGTGCAGCTGTAATACGAGATTACGATGACAGAACGTATGCGTTCCTGTACCGCATACAGCTTGTTGATTTACGGTAACCATATGGTCATCCAGAAGTTGAAAACAAGCAACAGAGGCGAGCCAATGCAAATTACTTCATTAAGAAACCCTGCGTCTATTGCAGCAAATTTGGCTAGCGATACATTTGTTGGACACGGTTTGTATACCAAGTACAGACAGAAAAGGCCGGAAAGGGAAGATGCGAACCCAAAGAAACGTGACCTTCTACTAACTTCCAGTAGAGCTCCCACATGGTGGAACCTAAGCGTAGTAGAAGTGGTCGTTCTTCTTTCGAGCTTGAACTTCCATGATACCACTGCGAAAAAGGCGATACTAATCAGTATTCATGGCCAATCGGAGTAAGACTAAGGGCAATTCTGCGTCTTACCTGAGGAAGTGCTCGTGTCCGACAACGGTCGCTCCTTCTCGTAATGCGATCATACCCGCTTCGACTGCAACAGCTTTGAGTTGAGCACCTGAAGGATTAGACAAGAATTGTTTTATCAGCCCATGATTTAAGTGAGGCTAGTCCGAAAGGGAAAGAGCAATGCTTCAGCTCACCGTTGAACTCGTCGGTGCTTCTGGCTAGTTCCTCAAAGTTGACCTTATCAGAGCATCTCATTTTTCTCGAATGGATCTCCATAATAGCAGCACGCGCTTCTTCTGTAGGTAGAGGGAATTCGATCTTCCTGTCCAGTCGACCGGAGCGAAGGAGAGCGGGATCGAGAATATCTATTCGATTTGTAGCAGCGATGACCTTGATGCGGTCATCTGAGCCAAATCCATCCAGCTGATTGAGGAGCTCGAGCATTGTCCGTTGTACTTCTCTATCTCCAGATTTGTCGCTATCGAAACGCTTGGTACCGATTGCATCCAATTCGTCGATAAAGATGATCGCTGGCGCTTTTTCCTTCGCTAATTCGAATGCGTCACGGACCAGCTTAGCACCGTCTCCAATGAACATTTGCACAAGTGAAGGAGCAGCTAGCTTCAGGTAGCAGGCGTCGGTTTGCGCGGCGCATGCACGCGCGAGCAGCGTTTTCCCGGTGCCTAGGATGTATGTTTAGATTAGCTATTGCATTTGATGTAATATGTCTTAAATTATAAAGCGTACCCGGAGGACCATACATCAGACAACCTTTTGGGGGTTTGATGCCTAGCGTTTTGAACTTTTCCGGATGCTTCATAGGCAAAACGATAGCTTCTACCAGTTCTTCGATCTGCTTGTCCAAGCCACCAATGTCTTGATATGTCTCTGTGGGTCTCTCATCTACTTCCATAGCTTTCACACGTGTGTCGTATTCTGCAGGTAAGGTATCCAAAACCAGATATGACTCCTTCTGGACTCCGACGAGGTCGCCAGGTTTGAGCTTGGCTGCATCGACTAATCCGACAATCGGGAGGAATACCGTCTGCCGCGTTGTCGTCTTGATGACCGCTGCTTTGCCTGTTCGCGTAGCGTCGAGATCCAGAGCTCCGCCTTCAATAGCTTCGTCTGTCTGCTCATCGATGTCGAGAATCTGCGAGGAACTGCACGTCAGTACATGCATCCGATCCAGACAAGCAAAGCTTGCATCAGCAGATTGAACTGTGCGATTGCATACCTCCACAATCTTCGCGACCAAGTACGGTAGCTGCTTGTTGTCCCTGATCTTTGTTGTATTGTCCTTGATCTTCTCTTTCATGTTGTTCTCTTCGTGATTCAAGCGAATCTGCTCGGACCGCATAATCTGCCGATGCGCATTATTGAGTATCAGACACGTTTAAACCCAACCTGCGTCGGAGTTCTGCGTCCTGGCTGTAAGCTGGACTCACCCGGATGTCGTTGTCGAGCATTCGGACCCTGGTCATCAGATCTTCAGGGCTTGCATTCTTGATATCCTCGGGCCATTCATCCTCTTCGACCTCCATCGAAGCGTCCTTGGTGTCTGCTGGGTTGCTGCTGCTGGTTCCTGCGCCGTTGGCTGTAGAGCCTGAAGCTGGCGTTGCTGCTGACGATGACGAGGCCTTGTCCTCTCCAGGGCGGTCAGCGCCGGCGGGAGGCTGCGAGTCGCTCATGGTAAGGCAGAGAGCGGCTTAGGTCTGGCTTGAGAACGAGATCTCTCGCGCGCTGTTGTCCCAGGAGGAACGCACGCTTTGCTTTCTTGATTCTGCAGTCGGTGCAGAAAGTACAGGCAGCGAAGTGTGGCGAGGAGGATTGAATCAATCGTGCTTTCCTCCCTTCCACCGCTCAAGAACCCATAGACCGCGGCATTGATGCTCATCCAGCCTTATTGGGCCTCGTGCAGAGCATATGCCTTGCGTGTGGTTGCAGTCAATCTCCAGCGATAGGCGGACGCTTTATGGCTGGTCCACCCGGACACTTAGCGGTAAATGGAAAGCCTACTGTTCTCAAAACGGATGACGGGAAATGGCGACACTGTTATGGTTGCTGTTCGGACTACATACAGGACTGCATGCAAGATCACAGATCCCCTTGGGCGAAGGCATGGCTTCCCGCAGCACGTTGCCAATGTACCAGGCTTCAGACGGTTGTCATCAAACGAAATACCTTTTACAGGCTGGCACAGGCTGCTCAGCTTGTCAGGACATCAGCTGCAAGACCCTTCTGTGTCGCTAGTCGTTTCTTCGTAATCGCTGCAGTTGACCAATCGCTCTCTACTGCAGCACAGCAACACCGGATCGCGTATGGACTGATCCCGCGTGTTGCACTGCACCAGACCACTTGTGCTCAAAAGCTACTGATCCATTGCGCGGTTTCATACTTTAGTCCTATCCTCCCCCTGACTGACTCCGCTCGAGCAATTTCACATCTCCTCCATCGCTCGCTCTCTCTTTCTCTCCACCTCACCTTGCCCTTGGCCTCTTTCTGCTCTCCTTCTGGTTTCCATCCCCAGAATGGGCAGTGGCTCTTCACGCCCACCTATTCCGCGTTATACTACTCTGCACGTGTACTGTCGGGATTTAAGATCCTCTGCAGACCCTTATCGTACCGGTAGGCGTCCTGGAAGCTCTGGTACTCTCGTCGATTCTGTCAGGAGTGGTAGCTCCGTGTCATCCTGGACCGCTAGCACGTTATCAGAGCACAATTACAGACATAGACGATACAGAACTCGCAGATCTTTACACAACCGTGGCTCCGTTGCACCCTCGACCCTCAGCGCGTCGTCTCGGGCCTCGACATCGAGTTCGAACACTTCGTATTATTACGGGGAAAGGGGACATCGTGAGCCATCACCGTCGCAAAGAGCTCCTCGGGGTGGTAACTACCGACCGTCTAGGACATGGTCGACGGCATCACCCCTGCCGGATTTTAGGCCAAATTGTGAGTGAAGTAGCCTCAGTCACACACCCGATGGAAACAACCAACTCACTCTTCCATCCTCTGAACATAGCTTTTGATTTTCGGGCATTGCGGCAAGGACCAAATCCGAGACTCCTGCCACCACCAGCTCGCAAGACTCCGCTCTGGGTTGCTTTATTCAGGCAGGTTCTGCATCTTGTTATCTTGGCAGTGGACAATGCTAGACTGAGCGTGCTCTATTTCGTCTACTCTACAGCGCCGTGATGAAGCCAGGCCCGCGCCAAGTGGTGCGAGCCGGCTTCCTGGATCTTGTCGAAACAGAGCCCCGGCACAGCGCCCGGAGTGCAGCCTCGGGCAGTCAGAACGCTGATCAGCCGGCAAGCAATTCAGTTCAATCAGGTTCGCAGGCGGGGTCTCAAGGACGACGATCTGCGCAATCTCGACAGGGAGCTCAGCAACCACCCGAACCGCAACCTGGACCACCTCCTCAGCCTCCTCACCCCCCTCAACCACCTCAGCAGCCACCTCCACCTTAAGCGTCTGCTTCAGCACTATGTAGGCTCGTTGCTTCCTGAGCCTGTACTTATGGTGTCTCAACGTGCCATCTGTCTGTAGAATGAGTAAGATGCCGATTACTGTGATAGCAATGAACACGTGGCGGAGTGGCACCAGAGCTTGCTTTGGCTGAACATACTACTGTATTATCTAAACCATTAATCTAGGCACAGAGTCGCAAGACCTCAGCCACGTCTCCTGCATGTCTTGCCATAACCTCCACCCTAGACATTCGGTCGCCATCCCTTCAAGCTTCGCTCATCCGCCCTCCAGCATTTCGAGCCAGGATCAGCACTCCATATGTCTACATGATGATCAATTCATCACGTAGCAGCATACGCAGTAGCTCACAATCTCAATGGCGTTCGAGATAGGGACGAAAGACTAGCGGGAGGTTAACATCGACATGTATGCGACAATCTCTGCTTACCGGATAGCAGCACCGCTTCCAATAAAAAGTCCAATCACCCATCTGAAGCAAATACCTTACTCAGTGCGAACAAAATCCCATTATTCTTCACAGTGGAGCCTCAACTAAAACTGGATACTCGGCTTGGGGATCGTCACTCATCAACACGGGTCCTGTGTCCTCAGCATCACGTGATTGGCTGTGTTTCAAACCTGCATCGCTGCTGCTCAATGCCGGCCAAGCTGTGAAGGGCGCTGAATGATAGGTTTGTCCTATCTCCTCCCGAGCCCTTTTCTGTGTTCCTCTCTCTGTGTCTCTTTCTCTTTCTGTTCCACTGCTAGTCTCCCCCAACATACTACTCCTCGGTAACGCTCTGTTTACTACTATCCTTCAATCAGCCCGCCAACCTCTCCTTTGACTTGTTTAGCCAGTAGTAACTGTAAAAGCGACTCCTCCCAAGTATCCTCCATTCCACACCTCCCGCGGACCGTCTCGTCTATCGTCAAGCTGCCGCTACTGGTCTTGATAACGGTGGTCACTTTGGAACACTTCGCAAAGGACTGCAATATGAGGTGTGCGTGGGCTCCGAGCGTAGGGTGGAAGGTCGGGCGTTGGTTCCGCGACCTAAATCGTGGGCAGGGCTTCGGTCCGATAGGTACGGAAGCCATAGCTGATGCCTTTATCACCCATTCAATGAGAGCTAAGCGGCATATCCTACAGTGACCCCTCCTCTTGTGACCTTGCCGCGTGGGTCCTTCACCTGCGTAGACAACTGCCCTGCTTACAAGCTAAGGTATTGAACTAATTCGTTCCCATCAGCATCGTCTTCCTTCGCGTCAATCCGTGAGTCCTGCTGAAATTTCAAGCATTGTTATTGGTTTATCTTCAGGAATGCTGACCCTACCCTTCTCTGCAGCCGCCTCAGAAATATCAGGGTGTAAGTCCTCCCGACGCATATGGATTCTTCCTGCACATCCAATTGTCCCTTGTCGATGCTGACTACAACAATCCTTGCAACAGACCAGCCCTTGCCGTCGAGGTGTAAGTCCGGTCGATGCCGCTGATTGCGGAAGTCCGTTACCTCGATTATTTAACACTAGTCTTCTACAGCCACGTCAGTGTGTGAGTGTTGCTGGTGTGCACAACGACAAATACTCGCATACAGCTGGTTCCCGAGACTAGCATTATTGCTCGGCGGCTGTGCTGGAAATGTGTTGCCGCGTCCTTCGAGGCTACTATGCTAACTCAGTATCATCTGCGTTCTCGTTTACCACAACCAGCCTCCTTTCGATATAGGAACCCTTCGGAGAGTTCAGCAAGAGGAGGTGAGCGTTGCAGCCTTAACAGTTTTGATCACTGAGGTCAAATGCGAACCCGGCCATATCATGAAAAAGCTGACACACAGTGGCATTTCCAAATCTTCATAGCGGATTTCCGAAGCCCTGTCAATAGCCGTACAGCCTCACGTCATGACCACGTAGACAACAGTGTATCGGAAGGTGATACAGTCCCATTCTGTGTTTGCAACGAATTGTACTCGACTGATTCTTTCCCCGATCCAACAGATTGGTATTCTGGGTACGAATATGACTCTTGGTCTGAGACAAGTTCCGATGAGTCCACTCGACGGCATTACGCGCCTCGAGGGCGGCGACCGAATCGGGGACCGTATGCGGAGCGTGTCAACACGAAGAGGTATAGGTGAGGAAGTGAAACCGAAACATCTCCACAATTGCAAAGCCTAACAGGCCCCGGTAAAGCTACAGGGACTTGGATGCAGCAGACGACGAACGGCTCGAAAAAGAAAAGCAGCTCAGGGAGCAGCATGATAAGGAGCGGCGTTTGCAAGCGGAAGAAATAGCTGCTCGTCTGAATGCCAATCTTGCCTCCGCGAGACGTCGACGCACGAGACTCGATGAGGAACAGGCTAAGATCAAGGCACGGCAAGAGAAGCTGGAGAGGGATGAGCGGGGTGCTAAAAAGGAGCTTGCTCGTTTAAAGAGAGAAAGCGTACCTCATCGTGGCAAATCTGCAAGTGATAGAGCAGACAGCGGTCGTGTCCTGACAGAACGGAGTTCGGGCCATCCAGAGCCTGCAAGAGGGGCAAGGCGATCGTTGCAAGAAAGAGCATATAAGATTAAAATTACTCCCGTCGACCCTTGTGGGCAAACATTGGCGAAGTCCAAGCGCTGGTGGTGAGGCTGGACCTGTCTTCCACTCCGTGGAGGCTATGTATCCATCTGTGTGGCTCACAAGCTGACTTTTGTCCTGTTCTCTTCTACTAATACGCCCCACTGCCTTTCAAACTAATCTCTAATGAATTTGTTTGCCAGTATACCTTCCCCCCTTGATCTTGCTGCTCAAAGGCGGGAACCCATCTGGGTACAAGCTCAGCATGAACGGTTGCGTAGGGGCTATGGAAAGAAGCACGAGACGCCTTTCAGGAATGTGATCAATGTAACGAGGAGAGACGTTTACCAACAAAACTGTAGAGAAGCAGCAGACTCTCACCGAGACAGCAACCGCAGACGAGCAGCAGAGAGGATGCCTCCGTTCTACGACATTCGAAGCAGACATATTTCTGACGCAGTTGTCAGTAGTGTCTCATGCAACACGTCAGACCTGTTCGATCCTGGATTCTCCCCTATTGACGGACCTAGACGCTGGCCACGAGAACTGTTATAGATGATACGGTCTTCCTTTGCACGGACAAGAACAATGCACACGACATTTTACTTCTCCACACGACAGCCCTCGGGAATGTCTTCCCGGAAGGACTTGTCAATTCCAGGACCCCGCACTCTAACCCAATCAGAAGCCAAATCTGGTGTCCCCCTGTTCTGTGTAAGATTCGCATCATCATTGGTCTATCGAACTTCACTGATAAACGGACAGTCAGGAAGGGGATCCCATCCTCAGTGAACACTCGCGCATGTTCGCGTTTGCCAATTTCCCGCAAGACCCTACGATGAACGTGAAGTCCTGTCTCTTGCTTCCCTTCTATACCCGTAGGATACTTTGTACTACGGATCTTGCAACCATATACCCCCTTCCGATAGAGATCTTTTCCCATCTTCCATCTCTTTTTCCCACCTTCCATCTCTTTCCTCGCGTTAGAACAGCTTGTACCTGTATCCGATTTTCCATTAGACTTTCCGCAGCTATTCAGTATTCTCGTTTTTCCGACACCACCGCATGCGCATTTGAAAGCATCGAGGAAGCCTAGTGCTGCTGTGTCGGTCGCCTTTGTTGCTCTATTCTGTTTCCACAAATCCTTGTTGCATGCTTCAGTGGCGCTGGAGTTTCGCCTGTGGCTCAGGTTCCGCGTCATTGCACTTTACATTCATCACCACAACCGCATAGCACTCACAGACACGATGGCAGCAGACGCAGAGATGCTGTCCGCAGAAGGGCGCGCGGATGACTCTCACACCAAGGCATCGCAGAGCAAGAGCGCCGATGCATCCTCCGTGCAGGCCGACATCCAGCACAACCTGACCCTCCTCAGGTCGGCCGTCAGCATCCTCGAGCCGCGACTCACGACAAAGGTCCTGCGCACACTCGGAAGCATCAGGAAGCGGCTCACTGCGACAGTGTTGAGAGACGTGATTGAAGCTGCTTATCCGCCAAGTAAGCTTCGATCCCCGTACTTGTCCTCTCTCTGAGCAGGGCAGCATGATCCTCTAGGAGGCTAATCGGGGTCTTGCTTATAGATGACAAGCAACGCACATTGCTGCTGGGCTACGTCAATGATGCAGCAAAGCAGGAAATGGACGTCGATAGCAAACCGGTAGCCGCTGTAAAGAATCTCTTGTCCGCTACAGGTCTGGTATCTAGTCAAAGCGCTACTCCCAGTGCTACACGACCAGGAACGCCTATACGCAATCAGCAGGACGACTTCCTTCCAGAGGAGGATATCTATCTTACTCTTTTGACAATCGTCTACTTGCTAGACTCGAAAGACGTTTCCAAGGTACGCTACCAATGATCCCAGTGTAGCTGGATTCGTTGGCGCCACTGCCTCTGATCACCTTTGCTCTTGAACGTTTTACATCCCGCAGGGCAGGGAACTGGTTGATGCCACAATCGTCAGGCTCAGCCATATGAACAGAAGATCGCTGGATCAGCTTGCCGCCCGAGTGTACTTCTACTACGCACGCCTACACGAGATTGAAGGTGATGCGGATGATCTGGCGAGCATTAGACCGTAGGTCGCCGAATCACGGCGTACACCCTGCATTTTGGAGGTTAGGACTGACATGATTCCCAAATAGACACCTGCTTGCCGCTCAGAGAGTTGCTGCCTTACGCAAAGATGACGATCTCCAAGCCACCCTGCTCAACCTTCTGCTTCGCAATTACTTCGCTTTCAATCTGTATGATCAAGCAGACAAGCTCATTGCTAAAACGACTTTCCCGGACACAGCCGGCAATAACCAACTAGCCCGCTGGCTTTACTATGTTGGTGAGTTGTTGCCCATGTCCCGCAGCACGCTACAAAGGTATCGTGCTCAAAGCGATACAATCTTCAGGTCGTATACGCGCTATCCAACTCAGCTACACGGAAGCACACACGCATCTTCAACAAGCGATTAGGCGTGCTCCTAGTGCTACCGTGGCTCCGGGCTTTTTACAGATAGTAAGTGTAGTCCATCGTTGACTATGTTTATCCTTGCAAGAGCTGACAACCACATCAACAGGTATACAAACTCTTCATCGTCGTTGAATTGTTGATGGGGGACATTCCGGAGAGAAGCGTCTTCAGACAGCCTGTCTTGAAAAAGGCCCTGATCCCTTATCTGCAAATTGTGCAAGGTGGGTGAATGCTAATCTGGCGGGACGGGAGACCGAGGAGAAGAGCCACTAATTCCAGAATACTCACGCACCATGCAGCCGTTCGGATTGGTGATATTGAGGCTTTCACGAGCGCCTTGAAGACCCACCAAAAGCAATATGTGCACGACGGAACATACACTTTGATTCTTCGACTGAGACACAATGTTATCAAGACCGCGTTGCGTACCTTGTCCCTCGCCTACTCACGCATACCTCTGCAGGAGATCTGTAAGAAGCTCCGTCTGGATAGCGAGGAGGAGGTCGAGTACATTTGCGCAAAGTCGATTCGAGACGGTGTCATTGAGGCTTCAATCGATCATGAGAAGGGATACATGAAGAGCAAAGATGTTCTCGATGTTTACGGCACGAATGAACCTCAAAAAGCTTTCCATCAACGGATCCAGTTCTGTTTACAACTGCATAACGATAGCATCAAGGTCAGTCCTGGGTTTGTTCCTGTGGAGTTCTTGTACCACAATCGCTGATGTTTTGGCGATGGCTTGTACCAGGCTATGAGATTCCCTATGAAAACACACCAGAAGGAGTTAAGCAAGGCTGCGGACGCGCGAGAGAGGGAGAGAGAGCTCGTTGCGGAAATCGAGCAGAATGGCCCTGATGACGACGATGAGGGGGCGGGTGACATCTAGACGGAAAGCGAGCTTGCGAAGTGTACTTGTAGAGATGGACGTTTGGGACGCCGTCTGAGAGTGCAGTAGCTATCCGCTTCACTATGTGCTGTCCATTGAATTTGAAGGCAAAGCCCTCCATACTGGCCCATATAGAGCTGAGCGAACCTAATGAAGAGTAGATTGGCAAGGTATGCGAGGGAGTCGCCGTATGTCCCATCTTGCTCGTGTCCTCGAAAGACTGCTTTATGGACAGTGCGTATCTGTAGACTAATCCCTTGCGCCGCGAGCATGTATATATCTTCGTGTAATGTCCGGATAGTAGGTAGACGCTGGGAAGGTCCGGCAGCAGGAACAGCAGTCTGCCGGCGGTGCAAGGACATCGAGGTACGACCTGGCAGCAGTTGTCCCAACTCGAACAGCCAAACTTGCACACTGCTCAGATCTCCGTCGTCCACATGCCGCTGTCCTGACCAGCTGGCTCCTGTGGCTGCTGCCCTTCTTCTCCGACCAACATACACTTTACCGACCCACATCTACACTTCGAGCACAAGCTGCATACACCACCGCAGCAGCTCTACCTCCAGCGAGCGACAGACTCCCAAGCTCACTGCTGCTCTCCCGCACGCTTCATTCGACTGCAGCACCGTCACTCCCCTCGAAGCCGCAACTCTAGCACATACACCGCAAGCAAACATGGCGGCAGTTGCAGGCTCATCATCGTCTGGCCCACAAGCCCAAAGGTGTGTCGCACCTGCGCTGGAGCGAAAACCTGTAACTCCCAGTAGCTCACTTTTGCGTGTCGGGCACTGCTCTGCCCTGTAAACCGTGCAGCGACCCTTCAGCATGGAAAAAGGAGATGAAATTGCCCCCGAAAGACAATAGGCCGCAAACAGAGGTGAACACCATCCACGCTCCTAAGCTAGCTGGCCCAGCGATACCGTACACTCGCTGACCCTGCAGGTATACATTCCAGGACGTTCTCAAGACCAAAGGAAACGAGTTCGAAGACTACTTTCTCAAGAGAGTTAGTCGAGCTTGCTTTGACTCCTTGGTGTGTTGGGAAGTGATTATAACTAATCTGTGTCTCTTGCCTTCTTTCTAGGAACTGTTGATGGGCATCTTCGAAGCCGGAGTGCGTGCCTTGACCGGTCTGCACAACTAGTGCCTCATAGGCTAGCTAACATGGGAATTCTGTCAAGTTCGAGAGACCATCGCCGATCCAGGAAGAAGCCATCCCAATAGCGCTAGCAGGGCGAGATATCCTTGCAAGAGCAAAGAATGTAAGTAACTCCTTCGAGCCGGCGACATCTTTTGTGACAGTCTACGATCGAGCTAAACGAGCAACTCCGGCGACTTGACATATTGCAGGGTACAGGAAAGACCGCTGCTTTTGTCATCCCAACCTTGGAAAAGATCAACACTAAAGTCAACAAGATCCAAGCACTCCTCCTAGTCCCCACCCGTGAACTGGCGTTGCAAACGTCACAAGTATGCAAGACACTAGGCAAGCATCTAGGCGTCGAGGTCATGGTCACAACAGGAGGAACAAGCTTAAAAGAAGATATCCTGCGTCTCTCGCAAACAGTGCACGTCCTGGTTGGTACACCTGGACGAATACTCGATCTTGCTGGCAAAGGCGTCGCAGACCTGTCGGGCTGCTCAACATTTGTGATGGATGAGGCAGACAAACTTCTTAGTCCCGAATTCACGGTCGTTATCGAGCAACTCCTCAACTTTTTACCTAAAGAGCGACAACTCATGCTCTTCTCCGCTACCTTCCCTATCATTGTCAAAGACTTCAAGGTAAGGGCTTGTCTTTGAGCTTGGCTTTATGGGACATCCCGCTTAAGCCCTCTAATTACTACAGGACCGACATCTTGTTAAACCTTATGAGATCAATCTCATGGACGAACTCACCCTGCGCGGAGTGACACAATACTATGCTTTCCTCGAAGAAAGACAAAAAGTCCACTGCCTCAACACTCTCTTCTCAAAGGTATGTTGACGTGCTGAGCCAACCCCGCTATCATATGTGCGAGCTCACCCTCATTCTCCTTTGCAAATCAAGCTACAAATCAACCAATCTATCATTTTCTGCAACTCCACGAACCGAGTAGAACTCCTTGCCAAGAAGATCACCGAGCTCGGCTACTCTTGCTTTTATTCGCACGCGCGCATGTTACAGAAGGATCGTAATCGCGTTTTCCACGATTTCCGAAGTGGTGTATGCCGTAACCTTGTCTGCTCAGGTGAATATCCCCCTTACTCACGCTGTATTGAAACCTTTGGACTGACCCACATTCATGTTCTACCCGTAGATTTACTTACACGTGGTATCGATATTCAAGCTGTTAACGTTGTGATCAACTTCGACTTTCCTAAGAATGCAGAGACGTACCTCCACCGCATTGGTCGTTCAGGCCGATTCGGTCATCTCGGTCTCGCTATCAACCTCATCACTTATGAGGATCGATTCAATCTGTATCGGATCGAACAGGAGCTCGGAACCGAGATCCAGCCTATCCCACCCGTGATCGACAAGTCCCTCTACGTCGCACCTGGCTTGGAAGCGCCTTCACCGACAGACCCGTCTTCAGCCTCGAACGGACATTCAGAGCAGCAGATTAAAGATGGCGCAACTGCTACTGGAGCTCCTATGCCGCGCGACGGACCATTCATTCCCCCTACTCAAGCCGCCATGATGGACGCTGCCCCCATGGTTGAGCCTACATATACCAACTCACGACCTCAACAGAGCTACGGAAACAGGGGAGGTCGCGGCGGTGGTGGTCAAAATCGCAATCAACAGAACCGCAACTACCAGAACCGAGATCAGAACCAGGACAATCAGGTAGACCGATCCACTACCGGTCGCCAACCGGCCCAGCAGCTTTAAGCGCATTTCGGTGTGATCCTGCTTCGCCAGTCTTGTCAGTTTCGACGAATGCGCTAGGCGACTTACAAGAATCTATAGCCATGCTCTCTCGTGCGCATAACATATCAAGCAAGCCTCATTGTACTTGCTGTACAACAAGTCGCACAAGCTCTCTCCACGATAGGCAATTGCCTGACACTCACTCCTTTACCCTTTTTAACAGCTATAACGCCTACCTCCTTCATCTAGCTCAGTTCTACAAGCCCTTCCTCCACCTTTTCTCTCTCTCTCTCGTCCCTCCAAACTCAAAGGACCCTGTCCAACCACATCCGTTGCCCTCACGAGCTGGTACACAGCTTCATCAGGCTGGAGCGAACGGACTCACCTCAAACTCTCTATTGTCTCGCAAACACTCTCACCCTGTTTGCTTTACGTGCAAGAATGCGGTTCGTCTGAAGTTTCAGACTGTCCAGAACCGCTTTGCATTGTATCCGGGTCGTCCCCGATACTATTAAGTCGAGTGTCTTCAGCTCCCAATAAGCATTGTATCTTACTTTGTACTAAGTATTCACTCAGTACGTCTGTGTAGCGCTCTGCAGCTCAACCTGCAGGTGCAGAAGATGCAATGTCAAGGCATACTCGACAATTCCCGGGCCGTCTTGCAATCTCGAAATGGGACGCTTGCTTAGAGTAGTATACTCGTGTTCGGATACCTGCTTCTCAGGCTACGAGTAGGTAGCTGGAGTCGAGTTCCTATGGTTGGCGGATCTTTCACGGCCGTCAGCAATGCCAGAGGTCTTTGAGTTGTGTGGCTAACCGTTCCGAGAGTATGTTCCTGGGACTGCAGTGAAAGGTCGTGATTCGAAAACGTCAGCATCAGGGTTTAACGGTTCAAGGGTACCCATGTTCGAACGTCAGCCGTTTCCCCCTCACTTCCCAAACGCTGGCAAATCGTTCGACTGACGATGAAGTTAGACAGCTACAATATTAGGTCATGACTAGATGCATTCCTACTCGCCACCGAGCGAGAGACGTGGGTTTCACTGATAACGGAGGTTCCTCTACGCAAACGTCCAGTAGAGAGTGGTAATCCAGGCTAACAATCCTGGAAAGTAGCTATTTTTGCTATGTGAAGAACATCAGAGTGCCAGATGTAACGTGCGTAAATATCTTTTTTCTTATTCATACTACCGGTGAAGTCTACTCGCTTGGCTCTGCCGACCCTCATGCTTCATGCATAACAGCAAACGTCTTCAACCGACTGGGATGGATGTAATAAGCAGGGATCGGGATTGTGTTTCTGAGGACGTCCACCAGAGGTGATCTGGCTTGTGGGCGATTAGCAATTACAGATGTACCATACACTACTGTGACGAACGTCGCTTGTAAAAAGCATGGTCAAGACCACGTGATTTGGGATTTGAGTTACATTACAAACGATAGAAGCACCGGCACGTTAAGGAGTCCGTCTATCAATAGAACGGTGGGATCGCTTGGGGAGTTCCATGATGATGTCCTTTTGCATGGTAACGAGCCGCGTGGTAGAGGAAAGAGGCAAAAAACCAAGAAACCTTTTTTTTTCGGATTTAACATTCTGGATTACCATCAACAGAAGCGACTAATGATGTCTTTTTTTTTTTTGGATTTAACATTCTGGATTACCATCAACAGAAGCGACTAATGATGGACAATAGAATAGACTAAACAATCATGTACAATAGCTGTTTGACTTGGTGTAAAMTCTTCCGGTGTTTCCGGGCTTTGTGGACTGACTTTGTCGATGCCCTGAAGGTGGTACATGACGATTCAATGAGGCTCAGGCTATTCCTGTAGGATGACTAAAACTATGTGTGAGAGTAAGTTGTGACMAAAGCTTTCAACTAAGGAGGTGCATCCTCGACTTGCTGTCGTTCGAGCCGATTTGCACGTCTTGCTAGGAATCGTGCTTCAACCTCGAGACGCACATGATCGAGCGGTTGGAGCTCGCCGCGAGATACCCTGCGTGTGATGACGAGCCGGTGCAGTATGCTCACATAGCATGCCCCATAGCCTATAATCAAAGGATCAGGGTCGTCTATGCTGAGTAGATCCACAGGACTTGTAGGATGACGCGTGGGCGGGCAGAGATATTGCCACACGTCCCGGCCGGCATTGCACTCGTAGAGCACGTGATTCCAGGATTCCGCGTCTTGATTGCATAAGATGCAGGCCCTTGACGTATTGTTGGGATAGCGTGGGTCMGGACGCTGACCAGGCCGAATCCAGGACTTAGGCGAGTCCAGCCGTCCCAGCGCGTAAAGATGCAAAGAGTCCTCTTCACGAGGCATACGTGATCGGACTTTTTGGAGGATGTTCCACCAGGTCGCCCAGATCCTCCTTCTTCGTTGTAAGCGATGATCAAATAATGGGATGTGGAGTGGGAAGATAAGGCTAGTGAGGTGCTTTCTTGCTCTGCTGACGCTCTGAACTGGCATTTCGGGGTCTGCAAGCACGTGAAAGGCTTCGAGAGGTGCTTTGGARTTGAACGGCCACAACGCCGGATGAATGAAAGAGTGTGACCACTCACGCTGGAAGTCTGGCAGGACGTGTACACTGAAGTTCCATCCATCCAAATAGTACTGCCACCGCTGGGGAAGCAGCAGTCTGGAGGCTACTTTCGCTGCTTGCCAGTCTGGGTGCTGGAACGAGTTGAATGGCTGGGCAAAGGTAGCCACCCAGCTGAACTCAGAATACATGCTTTGAAAGGTGTTGGGATCGTATCTGAGCCAAGCGAAGACTCGTCTAACGGTGTGTTTCTCCTTCTGAATGTGGTCTTTGATGCCTTGACTGATTCTTCGTCGCAGCGCACCCAAGTAGCGTTGCTCTCGCCAATTTTCGGACAGCAAAGCGGTCACCCATTTGGCTCGCGTACACTTCAGATGAACGTCGAGTTTGAGTAAGCCGTACCCTCCATGTTCTTTCGGCGTGAACAGGAGCTCCTTGCTGACTTTGTGCCGTCTTCCTCCCCAAACAGTATCGACAGCGGCTTTTTCGAGGATTTCCAAGGTGCTGTTTGTCGCCGGCATAAATTGGTCGACGTATAGCACCTTGCTGAGGCAATAAATATTGACGATGCTGCATCGAGCGGCAAGAGGCAAATCGAACATAGGGATCGCTCGCATGCGAGCCTTCACAGCCACAACTAATGCAGACCATACTTCTTCCGACTGGACATTCCGCCCGACCTGAACGCCAAGGTACCGGAAGGGAGTGCAGTGGATGGGCCAACCGGTCCATCCATGGAGCGGCGCTGCACCCAGACCAAATAAAAAACTTTTGGCTACGCCGAGGCGTCCCCCCGAGGCGTTCTGGTACAGGTCGAAACATTCCTCGGCCTTTCGAAGATCTTGAGGATCTTTCAATCCTACGACCAAATCATCGGCAAATAGGAGGGATTTAAGATGTGGGATGTCCTCTTGGAAGGCTGGAAGGCCAGTATGCCTGATGCCGTTAAGCCGGAGTCTGAGGTTTGCGGCTAATGGTTCTATGCATAATGCGAATAAGGAAGGCGCTAGAGGGCTTCCTTGTCGTATACCTCTGTGCAAAGGAAAGCTGGATGACAGCCAGCCGTTCAAGCAAATGCGGGCGTGGCTTCGAAGAGTCATGGCTTTGACAAGATTGATGAAGGATCGTGGAAACCCATAGCAGCAAAGGACAGCATCGAGGTAACCATGATCAACCTGGTCATATGCTTTTTCAAAATCGATGACTGCCAATGCGCCTGGATATCGGTCGCCATCCTCAATGGCATTCTGAACTGTCTCGATATTGGTACCGATCCATCGACCCGGTATAAATCCCGTTTGGGTCGGGTGAATGAGGGATGGAACCGAGCTCACCTTCAGTATGTTTTCTGACCAATAACTAGCTCTTTATCGGAAATTGCTGTTGGGGAAATAGTTCAGTGGTAGAACGCTTGATCCGCACTAAATCGGTCTCATCAAGAGGTCCTGGGTTCAATCCCCAGTTTCTCCAGTAAGGCTCGCTGCGCTTTTTGCCGACGTCCTCATTTCTTTTTGGCTCAAGTTGAGGCAGTCTACGCCTGTGGCGAGTCTAGCTATGAAAGCTGTAGAAAGATTAGTAGACGGATGAACAGGGCCCTGTGCTTCGTACTGCTTGCTCAGAGCACGCTTTGCGGTCAACTCCTTTGGCATAACCTTTGGCGATTGCTCAGCAATTCTCAGGCTATTCTCGCACGCACAGTATAAAGAGGGAGAACGGAAGTGGTGAGCTGTATGGTTGTACGACCGAATTCTATGTTTGGCCATGCTCCTTTCCACAGAGCTGCTCTCCCGTATCGCAGACACCTTCAGCTGTAGAATCGTATCTTCTCGCCACCGATCAGAGGACCTGATGCCGACATCAAGCCTTTGTGCCTCTTCCTCCGACACATTCGATGGTCTCGCACAAACTCCGAACTGCTATACAACACATTACACGCATGCGGAGATATCGCTGACGTAAAGCATCCAATCCTACCTTCGCCGTAAGTAACCCGTTCGGCAGACTTCCAGGACTGCGGACAGACTGTGCAGTCTCGCCCAGTTTGGCAGGGCCGCAGACTAACCTCTAGCTCGCATGGCTGAGCTGCTTTGACCCATATAAGCATACATACGAACAACGTTACTATGACATCCAGCAATCCATCTTCATGCAGTCCTCCACGGACGGCGAGTCGGCCGCAACAAGCGAACCCTCCGGGTGTCCTAGCCATCTCCTCAGCCATGCTGGCCAACGCAAGCCAGAGCCAGGGCGGGCAGACGGCAACACACAGCAAGCGAAGCAAGTCGGGCAGTCAGCGTCGAGTGGATAATGCCAGCAGTCCGAGCTTGTTTGATCCGTCCCTGGCTGCCGATTCTCCAGCGATCTCCCGGCCGGACCGACGACCGGCGCCAGCCTCTGCGTTCAGGGCAGCAGTGCCAGCCGAAGACTCCGGGGACGTTACTGCTTCGACATTGGATTCTCCAAGCAAGCGACCCCGAAGCAGAAGGCGCGCGAAGGCTGTCCAGTCTCCCTGCCAGGCCGATGAAGGCACTGATATGTCCGCGGTCGAAGGCTCAGGGACTTCAGGTATTGCTGCACGTCCTCGACAAAGCCGTGGTCTGTCTTCGGCCACCTTTGCTTTGCCGATGAAGCAAGATAGCAATCATTCGATGCATCCAAGCGGAACGGCCGATCCTTTTGCTCTATCCAAGTCCGCCCCAGCCTCGTCCTTTTTAGGTAACTTTCAACAGTCCAGGCAACGACGTGATCATAGCAGTCTCCGGAAAGAAGATAACGGTTCGGTACATCATCCCAATATTCGCAGTTCCAACAGTGCAGACGAATGGGAGATGCCCTCGGGCCGCCTTCTGACGGGGAATGATAGCTTAACATGGCAGCAGCAAGCTGCATTATCGAGAAAATCGAGCCAGCAAAGCAAGAAGCTCAGCAAGAGTAAAGCTCCTGCCGGGGTCAATCAGCTAACGAAGCAAACATCAGCTTCCGTACTACGTGAACCCGCCGCGGATGGTGCGAATGCCCGCTCGGGACTATCGAACGTCATGGCAGCGGGTGCAGCAGCTGAGCAGAAAGCATCACAATCGGCTCTCACTTGGCAACAAGCACTTCTTCAAAGATCCGCCCCGGCTACACCTTCTGCTGGAAACATCTTCGAGGCTTTGGAGGATGGCTATTCTGGCGCAAGGCCTGCGTCAGATCATAGCAGAGCAAGATCTTCCCCTGTCAAGAACAACAGACCCGTCACCAGATCGCAGCAACAGTCCAATGTTGTAACATCAAAGCCTGCACTGGCCAACGAGAAAGACGTTGATCTTGATAAACAGCTCAAGGACCTAGTCTTCTCCTCTGTCAAGCCTGCGATGCCGACACAGCCAAAGTCGGCTAAGAAGACGACACCAATCGCAATGCAAGCATCAAGCCCAGCCGAGCGAGCAAACACCGATCTATTCAATGCATCGACAGCCCCGCCCGCCCTAAATGCGAATGCCTCGCCCGCCGCTGCCAAACCTATCTCTATGTCAGCGAATTCCGCATCTCCTACAAAGTCAGCCCTCTATGCCGGTCCGAAGTTTCACAATTCACCTCACGCAACACAGCTTCCGACGCCGCGCTTGGCGGCTCTCATGAATAGGAACCGAGATACTAGCCCCGTCCCGCAGAGTCCCTCCACTAATGAGCCTATTTTCGCCTAGAGGTTTCCTTTTCCTCCGGATATGTTTTGGCTTGGTACAGCCTGTTTATTAGGTAAGCGCAGTCCCTCTGGTTACCGCGTGTTTTGTGAATCACGTGCTGAGGACTAGCATCAGGCTTGTTCGATAAGATATTGTTAACAGTGATCACATGTTCGCGTCCTTTAGTTGACCGTTGGCACCATCATTCCGATAATCTGTAGCGTTATTCTGGACAGCACTTGGTATTATGTTTCTATGTGATGGATCTCTGTATTCCGACAAACGGTCTATTCTGTCTATCATCCCTCCTATACTTCGGGTTTGGCCACAATCAACCGCTTACCATCCTTTAGCGTATGGACCTCCTTCCTGTCACATCCCAACCGCAAATACCCTTCTTCCTTCCTTTTTTCCCATCGGGTATACCCGTACTCAATCCAACTCCGTCGACAGTCGCGTCGCGACAACCACTCAAAGTCCTTCGAGCGAATTTCCGTTCCTCCACAATGCAGGCGACTGCAAACTGGCCTGCTTCAAATTGATAGGATACGCGCCTCAAGCCCTCGAGTCGCTTTCTACTCCCTTTCTCCCTTCCGACAACTTGCAAAAACGTGTTAGCTCCCCTCCCCTTCTCCTTCCAACGTGTTCACTCGTCAATGATGGGCGCAACGGAACGCAATAGAAGATATCTGCAATGGCATATAATATTACATTTGGCTCCTCGGGAGGATCGCACTCTATATGAAAGACCTCTTTCTAGCCCTCGCCACTTTCTCTAACCCCTTCCTACCTGATATGATCGCTCAACCGGTCAGATCTTTATGCGACCTTTCAAAGTCAGCCTCCCCTTGATAATGGAGCTTGGTCCCTCCTTTCTTACGTTGTAGGCGTAGCATATCTTGGTCGTAGGTTCATGGCAACGCAGCTACCACCCTTTTCATTGTGCTTCATGCCGGCGGGCACAAAGCTGCGGTGACGGATAGGCTCGCTTTGCCAAATTACTATCCTTCGTAGCAATAAGTGCGCACTTATGGTCATACTTATTTTTGCAGTCCTTCTGGCTGAACAAGGGGACTGACGTACGCGCTGCTTCTACATGCTGGCAAAGTACGAGTCCCGGGGGCTATTCTAAGCGTTGCTTCCCATTCATGCTAGACTCCTTTTCTTTGTTTCCTCTTCGTTTCGCTATCTTAATATGACTGTAGTGGGATCTCGCGCTCCTTATTTGTGTGAATGTAGTATTAGCTCGCCAGCCATGTTTCAGCTCCGAGTCTTTCTGTAGGCACGACCAGGCTGCCAGTCCGACCAGTCTCTGTATTGGATTCGGAGTGCAACTCGGTGAACCTTTCTACCATTCAGTCAGCATAAGACGCGGGCATTTCAGAAATCATGATAGTAGAGAGCAAGTTCTTCAACCTTTTTAGTGAGTCAATTTCAGTATTGTAGTTGGGTTTTACGCTATCAAGGCGTTATAGGATGTCTATGTTGCTGTACATCGAGCGAGTGGCTCTACAAGCTAACAAAAATTGTTTTGAACTGTAATGACTCTCCTTCTATGCTTCTCCATCATCTACACTCCACTCTCAATCTTCCGTCCCTCTCCACAAGACCCGCCAGGACACACTCTCAGCCCTTCCGACCTTGCCCAAGCCATCAAGGGAGCCCAAGTCTCCCTAAGCTTGCGGGCCACGGGGCGACCTTGACAGCTTGAAGCCGGTCTGACGAAGGGATTTCCACACAAAGTCGCCGCGGGGGTATGCGAGGTCTCCCTTTCGGGCCACGCGCATACAGCACCCCCAGCTAATTGTGCGGTGAGCTGGGGAACAGCCAAATCTTGGGAAAGGAGCAGGAGCTTGAGGAGGATTTTGTACTATCGATTGATTGCATAATGTGCTTGAGAGGGGAAGGCTAGTCGAGGAGAAGGCTAGTTATGCCCATCTTGTACCATCCTCCTGTGCTACATGAAGCCTGCGGGCAGATTGTCAGTAAGCAGGCAGCCTCACAAACCTTCTCACAAGAAGGAGCTCGAGTAAACCTACAGTGACCCCATAACCAGAAGCTAGGATCACTGCATACTTGCATGATGATCCTTGTCCTTGGAACACAGTTGATGATAATCGACAAGCTTCATTGTAATTAGAATGTGTAGATGCTGACATTTTTTGATGAACGAGTATCAGCAGGCTGTGTAAGAACATGCATACTTAAGAGTGATCAAGTCTGACGGACGTTTGTTCGACATCGTTCATATCATATAGGGGGCTAGGGCGCAGTTT